>JBAJHX010000001.1:11720848-11730878 GCA_037176925.1 Amniataba percoides
TCTATCTATCTATCTATCTATCTATCTATCTATCTATCTATCTATCTATCTATCTATCTATCTATATGTGTGTGTGTTGGTTGAAAATCCAATCTGCGGTGAACAAATCAAGCTGACAGCAACAACAAGCAAAGATATAATTTATAAACGTGTGTGTGATACTATTCTACATTTATTCACATTCCACATGCACTTCATACTAAAAACTACACGGCACCGTTGAGCTGCCTGCTGTTCACGCAGTAAAAAACAAAGAAAACACTGCTAAAATTTTAACGAACAGTTGTTCCAAAACACAAAGAGATTGAGAAAAAAGGTTGCGTGAGTTTGACAGAGAGCAACTTTAAACAATACTTTAAGAGGCTGTGTTATTATAACTAATAAATGAAGGTGCTATTTTTGAACAATGTAGCAGAAGAATAGAGAATATTACACCAATAAAGCAATCCCTCATTGTAAAGAACGCTTTGAAAACAACAGTAATGATGTATGCAGCTTTAAAAGTGTTGTTGACTGGTGCATGCTTGTATTTAGGCATGTAGATATGAACAAGACCAAACATTGGAATAACTCAAGAGAGGTGATGATGATGTTTTGTCACTGAGTGCTAATTGAGCATTGTTGCTGGCCTACCACAGTGGCTGCGTCATGTCGCAAAGCTTGACGATCTCAAAGGGGTTTCTTAAACATGACAATGAGGTCACTTTACAGCTGAAAAATCTGCAGAATGGACCCAATCTCTGATGAATGTTGACAGCACCTTGTTGAATCTATGCCACAAAGAATCAAGGCAGTTCTGAAAGCAAAAGGGGCTCCAACCTGACTACACTGTCCCATTTTCATCTCAAGAAAAACACCCATTGTGCGCAAAATGAGCTGGCTGATGGGCAGCTTTTTACTTTGTGAAAAGGTATCAAATTAAAATTGTATATTTGTCAAACACGAGCACGTGTTGCTTTGAACTGGATAGGGAAAGAAAAAGCTTTGAGGTATAAATCTGAGGTGTAAGCAATTTACTGAAGTCCAAATCTCAAATTAGACAAAAGAGAGGACCGAAGGCGAATTCAGCAGGTTGCTTGTAAATGTGTGCATATGCGTGTTTCTGTACTGTACGTGCGTGTCCTCGTGTATGCGATGAGGAGTGGTTGTACCGAGGCTGTGAATGAAACAAGGTGCTTGTAGCTACAGCAGGAGAGGAAGTAATAACTCTTAATGTTGGGCACTTGGGAGATGCACAACGCCTCATTATCTCCCTAAACGCCTCAGGCTTTCCGATGTTCTCACCTTACACCCACTGCTGACCTATGACTCACCAGCCCCTCTATCCTCATAGTAAACCTTTATTACATTACCTTAATCGCGAAGCATCATGTTGGAAGGTTGGAGGGCAAACCCCCGGCTCTTCATCATTTATCATGTCACCCTCTTCTTATAAACGACGTGTACACGACTTGGACCGTGACCATTTGGCAAAATACAGCGCATATTATACATTCTTACAGCATGAGGTAGGAAAAGAACCAGTTCAGTCTTATTTACATTCACCAGTCTGGTTTTGTTGTCGGCTGACGTCCCTGCGTGACAGAAGACAGGACTGTTTAAAGGCTGACATCACTCTGTCTAGTCAATGGAGTGACTTTGGTCAGAGAAGTGGTATGTCTCTGCTCAGTAATACATCATCAGTTGTTGAGCTGATGATGTAAATGGTCCTTTTTCACCTCTGACCCAAATCCCATTTATGTAGATCTCATTTATAGGCCTATGAATACCAAAACTACTCTAAAAAAAGAGATGACATACAAATGTAATTAGTGTAACCTGTTAATTTAGCTCAGTGACTGAATTTTCTTTTAGAGTAACCTGATATAAAATGTGTACAGATTACAAGGATAAGATGTCTTGTTAGCTCCAATACAGAATAGGTTATAAGAGCTTGGTTTGGTTTTTGTGATCGACTTCACAATTGGTGGTTGTGTTGTTGTGGACCAAGGAATTGCCTTGTTAAGCATGTAGTTAGTTGGAATAGCTCTTCTTGAGGAAGTGAGAAACATCACCCTCTAGACCATTTAAGTGACAGATGGAGAATTATACTATACAGCTGGAGGCCAAGCAATCAGCCATGTCCAACCAGGCTTTGACTGAGCACTGGATTGGTTTTCATTCATACAACTAGCTGGTGAGCACCGTAGCAAGAGGAGCAGGAAGCTGCAGCCATCTGCCTGAAATGTGAACTCTCTGTTTTTTAAAATAATAGGACTTTCAGTCAGTAAAACTAGGAGACTCTCCTAATCTTACCTCCTGAAAGTGAGCTTTAAATAGATTAAACATGATTGCATCAATTGGTGTGCGACGCCCTTTTCACCACACAGTCTGACTGATGTTTGCAATCAGTTACAAACCAGAGGGGTGCTATTTTCCTATTTTGAAGGAATTCACTTAAAAACAGGGGGAGAGAGAGCCGTGACGATACAAAGAGAATACAGTGTCTCTTCTGAGAAAAATAAAATTATATTTAAGAAAATGTTTTGACATTTTTTAGAAAAATAAAGAAATATATTAAAAAATGCTTTCTACATTGTGTAGAAACCATGACCAACATGTAAATATAACCAATTTAAAACATTATTTTACAGATTTATTTATTGTAGGTCTTCTAAAAATGATCTGCTGCTTAGACTTCAGCATTTGTACAATACTGTCTATATTTTGGGTATATATTTTCCAGTATATATCTAGATATATGGCATCACTGTAGGGGAAGCTTTATTTATCTATATTTTAATTACCTATGAGTACACAACACATTGGGCATATGGATAAACAGTGAAAAATGTGATTATGCTTGATTTAAGGCAGTGAGTGTCCATAAAGTGTAACCTGTACTTTTCAGAAAATCCAAAAGACTGTGCCTAAAATATTACAGGGGGAGCTGTATTTATTAGTAAAGTGAATCACGCTGTTGGAGCCATGAGGAATTACAACAATATCGATTTATGGTAACTGAGTAGAGGCTGACTGATACAACAAGGGATGCAGCGATCTTTGTGGGTCACCTTAGTTGTGCAGGAGTGTGTCTGTTTTTCAGAACCAAAGGTTTTCATCTCAGCCAGAGGCCACAATCTCCACATTCCTTATTTCCAAGCCTCACTTCTGGTGATGACTCATCTCCCCTGCCTTATTAAAGGGAGCAGCCACTCTCCATCGTCGGACTACAGGATTACTTTACTGCACACACCTCATAATGAAATGGATAGGCCAATGCAGAAGGTAGAGAGGCTCGACAAATTGATTGTAAACTGTTTCTGAATATCTATTTATATGGCCGAGGGATTCTGATGTCACGAAGAGGTAAATTTGCTGAAATGTACTGATAGCAAAGAAACATATTCCTCGTAGATCATATAGGTGACAGGAGAAATAACGTTTCTGCCGGATGGTTGAATCAATGTTCCCAAAAGACCTGGAAACATGTAGGGGAGTTGCTATTTTGGGACTGCTGTTTATGTCGCTCAGTTCATAACCAAGATACAAAGATGTGAAATGCCAGAGGTGTTCCCAGAATCAAAGTGCTGCTATTGTCTGTGTTCCATACCTGAGACACACCACATTAGTATTTTCACATTGCTCAAAAATCTATATCCGTATAATTCCATGTCATGCCGACAAAATGTTATTAAGAACCACAAACTTGTGAACTTATGAACAGAACTGGTATGGAAAAACAAAGGTGGAAATATCAAAGTTATTATTTTTGTTTGTAAATAGATAAATAAATTCACTCCTTGGAGCAGAAGCCATTTTGAAGGTCCTTCTATTTTTTAAAGCTCCTTTTGTATCTGTAGAACTTGAAAATAATTAAACTTTGGTGACTCCTAGTGGCAGTTTAACAAAGAGACTGACATATGACATGATATGACATGATATGATATGCTTTCATTTGGGGTTTGTGGTGAGTTCAACAGCATTTCATAAAAAAAAGAGAAAAATCATATGTTATGCTTAGTCATTCCAACTCAAATATTTTAAAGATTAAAGAATTTATTAGGTGAAGCGAAAATCAAGTTATTATGGGATGAAGTGGCTCTTGCATCATCTCTCTCTCTCCTATTGTGATGCTGCATTTATCAATTTGCTCTTCTTCCAAGCTGTTCCTAACAATGGGCAAAAATGGCAACTAGCTGTTGAAAAACGGTTCAACTAAAGACCTAAAAAAGGTACACAGGATTTGGTGGAGACCAAACTAGAGTTAAAAAGAGTAAACTCATCAGATGGCCACAATCTAAACTGCACTACCAAAAAGAACCATTAGGTCTAGATGCAGGGGAGTTTGGTGGATGGATGAGTCAATAAAACATCAAACCTTATCACTCCCCAACGTTTACCATGTTGTTGATAATGTAACCGTAATAATGGACATCCCCTGACTGTAAGTCCAAATAATAATCTTTCCCTGTTTCTTTTTTTTGTTTTCTTTCCAAGTTGTTTTATGATTTTTCATGATGGCAGTGGAATCAAGTTGTCAATTTAACATTGCCATACCATCACCTTGTAAGTTGATGATGGCAGTTAGTTTCATGCAGCAGTTACAAAGGCACATTTTCAATAATCTGGAGTTGAGTTTCTGGTCGCATGACAAAAGTGAGTCCAATTTTCTTTTATTTCTGTTTTTGGTCTCCACCAACTCCTGAGGGAAACATCTGGCTCTTTAGCTTTTAAATGCTCCTCTGTGTTTAACAGCAAGTATCTAACTGTTTGCCTGCTGTCTGGAGCTGAGCAGGTAGTACACAGTGGATTTGTAGAGTTCGTTCGCAGATGCTTGTTGCGAACAAAAAAGATGCTGTGACAGTGAACCATTACAGCTAAGTTGTTGGCTGGACAGCTAAACAAAGAGCGTCAAAAAAGGTGAGGGGAGCTTCAGATTCTTCTTCAGACAACTGGAGGTTTATGACCACAAGCATTCACACTGTCATTTGATACATTGTTATTATACATATGTGGATTATAACCTCTTTAACCATGTCACAATATAAAACTTTATATATATTTCAACAATGATTTGTAACTGTAGTCTTTGTAGTCTGGAAGGCAAAGAGAAATGGTGTCATCCTGCCAATAGGGGAGTCAGGTCAGAAAATTAATTTTGTTGTTTAATTTGGAGGACTTACTGCCAGAAACCAACTCCAGTGGGATAATAATGTTGTTCAGTGTCTGCTGGATGTGTAATTAGGCAATAAATATCAGCAATATTTGCCAACTTTGTAAAGGGGTAATATTTTAGGGCTGTGTCTCTGTCAGCTTGATTTGAAGATGTTCTGCTCTCTAGTGGCTGGAAATTGATTATTGCAGCTTTAAGCGTGGATCTCATCATCTCCATGGTCACCGTTAAAATAACACTGCTGAAACTCATGTCTACGTTCTCAGAATTTGTACTCTGCTGTCCACTCTGTATACATCCATTATTCATGTTATATACGAGCCAGACATGAGAGAATTTAACTTTTCAAATATGCTTTAAATATACTGTTGACTGCTGCCTGCGCAGGCTTTATCACCTTGTTTACTGTATCCTCTTTATTTATCACTGGCACATGCATAGGGGCCAGTATGTTCAATAACCCTCATTTTTCTCTTCCTTTATGATTTAATCACTGAGTGTTGGCAGGAGCCTAATGGCAAGGCCAGTGATGAGTCAGCCAGGCTGCAGTTTTGGGAGCTCGAGGTGAGAATAACACTGAGGGGAGGAGGAAGGCAGGGACAGAGAGAAAACACAAGCAGAAAAGAAGACAGAGAATGAGGGATATCATTGTGAACAACACTGAATTTGGAAACAGTATTTATTTTTTCCTTCTAGTAGTCATACGGCTCAAGAATTGTTGGAATGCAAAGGACTGCTAGCCTCTGAAACACCTCATTAATTGCCCTCTTTGATTTGTTTAACATCAGGATGAGTACTAACCTTTGAAATGAGCAGATTTGTTCCACACATAGATCACATTCCGGTCCGAAGATGCCTTTCCTTCATCAGGAGTCTGGGCTGGGCCTGCCCTCGTGTTCGCTAAGTGTTATCAAAGCAGCTCTACTTGGTCAGGATAACATGAATGTAAATATCATTTGAAATGTTTCTTCCAGCACACATAACCATGTTAGACACACATATACACCTCCCATCTACCTGATTGATGAGCCAGGCTTGCAGCATTCCTTCCGTATCCCACCAAATGCCATTATGACAGGGGACATTTCCATGCCTGTGTTTAGTCCGTGGCCCGAGGTCTTTATTTTCAAACATTACAGTAAATCTAATGTTAATTATGGGCCCATTTAATAGTTGACTGTGTTTTCACTGCCAGAGGCATCTATTGACATTGTTTGGGTATGACACACCGCAGTTTAGACAGTGTGGTATTTTAATTCATAACACTGAAGCTATTCCTGTTCCTGCTATTGAGCCAAAGACACCAAATATGTTCGAAGACATCCTTCAGCTGTAAGAGTTTAAGAAAAGCTTATTTCTATATTTTACTCTCGTCTAAAAGTCTAAATTAGAGATAAATGTCCATATTTAAACACCCATTTGTTAATCACTGACTACAAAGTAAAATGACAATAAAGTCGTGCCTTAAAATAACCACACTGACGTATGAGAGCTTTGTATTTGTCTCCTATTTAAATGTTCAGCCATGGGTCATGGGGAGTATAGCTCAGTAAGATGCAAATATGGAAGGCAGGAAAAAACACAGGTATAAATAATGAAAATTAACAAGAAGAATTCTATTTAGCTGCTTCAGTTTTTGGGTCCTTTATTAACAATCGTTTCACCTCTCCAAATGTCAGCTGTGAAACAGGTCTATTGAGAATCAGTATAATTCGTGAAGATATTTGTCCACAAGAAGAGACAATCTATCTGTCTCTAACTACCACTTTAACTACATTCTTTATATTTCAGAAGGTGGTGAGAGTCTAAAGCTTTGAGATTAAAAGAATAGCATGATATTTTTAATGAATTACCCTTTTTGCTGTCTTGCTGAGATTTAAATGACACAATTGGTTCTCATTGTGTGAGTGTAGCGCTGGAATAAGAGAGATTATCTAGCATTCAGCATCCCACATTTTAATTTATGCCAAGGTAGAAATGTGAAAACTGGTTTTACCGGGAGTTACATGTTGCAACAATTTCTTGACCAGGTGAGGCGACTTCTTGTGAAGTGGTTGTCTGGCAGGATCAAAATGCTGACGATACTCCAGATATCTGTACGGATTGAACAAACAAGATATAGCAATGCAAACAGACATAAACATCTGCTCACTGGAGCAGACTTGCTCTTTTCAAACTGTCCAAAAAGTTTTCTTAATCATCTGACAGGTACACATACAACCCTAAAGTTTCATCTGAATCGAGTCTTTCCGAATAAAAGGAGGCTGAACTACGTTGAAAGTACTACGTTGAAGTTCAGAATCATCGCAGGGGCCCGAAGCTCTCTTGTACTTTTGGTAACAGCGCAGGTGAGACCCTGGTTTTTCCTCAGCCTACACATTTCAGGGTAGAAACTCATACAGTGTTCTTGGATTTTTTAGTACTCCTCGGTGGCCATGTTACCACCACCCCCATGGGTGATGATAAGGTGGCTAGATTTCTTGCACTTCTTATGAGCAAGAACTCAAAGGAGGCTCTCACTGGCAGAATGGTTTCTTCTCTCAGTGCAGCCGCAGTGTTCGCAGGCACCTGAATGTAGCAGTAAATTGACATGAATCATTATGATATCTGGATGATATCTGTAAGAAACTCGAAGCTGAAAGGCATACAGATCCCCATTCGCAAAATGTCACTCACATACAATGATGCAAAAACTGTGTGAACATATGTGAATTCTAATTAATTATATAGTCAAGAGCTGGCGCGAAATGTCATCCTGACATGGACTGCCTGTGAGCTGACTTTCAAAGAAAAAGAGGATGACGCATGAGCTTAGGTGTTGAATGATGGTACCAAGAAATGAGGGTGGGAGAAAAGGTTCAGTGTGTGTGTGCGAGAAAAGGAGCTGGAAAATATCAGTCCATTAGAAGACAGAGTGAGGTTGATTATTCAGTTTCTTTAAAATCCCGTATAACTGCAGCTGTTACTCAAACATGCTCGTACCAATGCAAAAACATCCATCCTAAAAATTCGGTCTTGCCTTCAAGACTTTTGTAAAACAGTAAATATTTAGCACAACAGCAGTGAAACAACATGACTCGGTTCCCAGTACAGCAGGCAGCAGATTTGTGGACAGTTATTTCCTTGTTCCTGGAATAGAAATGAGTGTCCATATCTTGAAACAAGACAAAGTGGGGAGAATAAGCCTTAATTTTAGAAAAACATCTTCCTCTCAGCGGATGATTTTTTTTTCTGGTTGTGTTTCAGAAAATAAAATTGTGGTTGTTGTCATAGAAAATAAATAGTCCTTTTTTCTTTTCAGCAATAAACACAGGTGCCCTTGCAAAAGCTTTATGTGTTGAAGGAGGCAAGACACAAAGACGTGTCCTTCGGAGGAGCAGAGGTGGAGGCTGAACAGGTGTGTTTGGGCAGCTCTTCTCCCCTCATGAAGTCAAAGATTTCTGAGTTCATCACCACCATGTTGACCTCAGCACATAGAACAGCAGTATGCTCAGCCAGGAGATAATACATTGTACGGTAGTTCAGTTAACTAAATTATACTTGGGATACTTAAGCTCTGATTTAACAGTGTCTTCTTTTTTACGTTTGTTTTACGTATGTTTTACTGGTTTTACTCACTTTTTGTGAACAAGTCTGTCTTAAAACATGCTTGTTTACCCATATGCAAATTGAAAGTGTACTTTTCATCTCTGTAATTGTTCCTCCTGTCTGTTCTGGCCATCAAGAGACACTGTATCTTCCTGATGCATTTTCAGTGTAAGTGGGTGGGACAAAATCGGTAAAAATATATTCAGTCTGAGTTAGGCAAAAACAAAATGGGTATCTTCCAAAATTACAGTCTTTTTAGTACCATATTTCCTGCTTGCGTTTCCCTGGACAGTGCTTCCTCACTCTGCAGTGTAAGGATAATAAGAAAAAGAGCAGAACATATTTTCCCACTGAATGAGGACTGTGGATTTAGTCTCATATCACTTCAAGCGGGATTTCACTGGGAAGAGATTGCCTTTTAACCAACATGGACAGGAGGAACAAATTCATCTACCAAAATCCGCTGCAATATACAACTGGGCATGTAATGTTGTTTTAAGACATACTTTAAAAAAGACAAGAACCTATTTTTTTATCTGCTTTTGTGTGTTTTGAATATAGGACTTCAATGTGTTTGAGACAATCGGTCATATTAAAGATTAAGTTGGATTTGTCACATTTAAACAAATGAAAAAGCTATTTAAAAAGGGACCAAACACTGACGATCAAACGCTCTCGTTCATTTTATTTCTGGAGCTTGCGCAGGTCGTGGTGGCTGCAGGCTAAACAAGGTAGCCCAGACGTCCGTCTCCACAGTCGGGTCTTCCAGTTCTTTCTGGGGGATCATGAGGCATTCCCAAGCCAGATGGACACGTAATACCTACAGGATTTCCTCCAAGTTGGATGCAGGCAAGTGTCCAGGAGGCTTCCTGATCAGATGCCAGAGGCACCTCAAGTGACTCCTTTCCTTGTGAAAAAGCACTGGGGTTGACTCCAAGCTCCTTGTTGATGTCCAAGCTCTCCACCTTCTCCCTGAGAGCA
The DNA here is from genome assembly GCA_037176925.1 of Amniataba percoides. Taxonomy (NCBI): domain Eukaryota; kingdom Metazoa; phylum Chordata; class Actinopteri; order Centrarchiformes; family Terapontidae; genus Amniataba; species Amniataba percoides. The sequence continues at coordinate 11,730,573 of JBAJHX010000001.1, forward strand.
GATGCCACTATTATACTGATTGAAAGCAGAGATTAATAGTTTTCTATGTAAACTGAGTACATTTTTAAATAATTGATAAAAAATTAATTCAATCTTTTAGGCATCAATGCAACACAGTTAAATCCTCTGATATCTTCCATATCATATCTGAGAGGCAATAAACACAGAAGTAGATGTACAAAGAACTTGTCCTTTAACCTTTAGGTAAGTCATTAGTTAGTAGTAAGTCATGAACTGAACTGTGGGGTACCCCAAGGCTCAGTCTTGGGCCCCACCCTTTTTAATCTTTACATGCTTCCTCTCGGT
>JBAJHX010000001.1:11730978-11760160 GCA_037176925.1 Amniataba percoides
AGATTGTTTTAGGTTTTATTCCTTTGTTTTATTCCAGAGTTTTATCTTAGTGGTTCCTCACACCACAAGACCCCAGAATCTATGACAGCGTTTCCTTGGTCCTTGGTGTTTTTTACTTATCTCTATCGTTTGTGCTGTGTGTGTTGGGTGGGGTGTGGGGGGTGTGGGGGGGTGTTTGGGTTGGGGTTCTGGGGAGATTTTTATTCTTATATTCTGTAACTCTGTGACTCATGTAGGAAAGGTGCTATATAAATAAAGTTTTGATTGATTGATTGATTGATTATCACTATGCAAATGTTACTTCCATATAAATTGAAGTATATGGATCTATTTACCCCTTTAGTTTAGTTATCTCATCTTCTCAACAGCACATTGAAGCCTAGCTGAGCTACATCAGGATGATGTCTTCTAATGGTTAGATATTTTCCATCTCTTTCCCTCAGACACACACTGAACTTTCTCTCATCTTTTTTACTTGTCTATTTTCTTGTCATAGTTGCTGTTGTTGCCGGAGAATAAAGAATTTCTTTTCCATCAACTTCTTCCATGTAATTGTTGCGTATAAAACAATAAGAGAACTTTGCACACAAGCTACCTCATAATATCATTGAAACTGGCTGAGTGCATTCATGCTCCAAAGAGGATAAACCATTTTGATGTCAGTGACCCTAAGGCCTTTACTCTATCGCCACCTACAGTACAAACTTTACATGTTTAGAATTCATTTCACGAATGTGCTGCCAACCACAGTATATATGGGTTAGCTGTGTGTCCAGAGATTCAGATAAATTCTTAATCCCATCTCCCATATTAAACCTTCAGACCACACACACACACGCACACAGGTGTTTTCACTTATTCATCCTGATTGGACCTTGTCTTGGGACTGTCTGGGTGTTGTATTGATTATGCGTCACTGACATCCTCCTCACGGCCCTGTTTTGGTTTGTTATACCTTTACAATTCTTATGTGTGCATTGACTGTAGTCACCTTGCATGCTTGTCATCATAGCTCCACCCAACTACGACTTGAGAAGAGAGAAGCTTAAAACACCTGTGTAGGTGTGCAGGGCCTTTATTAGCAAAGCTTGCATAAGCTGGCCTGTTCATGTGAAGGATGCAGAAACCCATCTCTCTGAAAATCTGGTGCCATCAGCCGTATGATCCTAATACAACACACTTAACTTGAGTATTGGTATTCTGAGAGGTTGCTCATAGAGTGGTGTGAATTCATTTACCAAACTGTTGGAGAATTTTGTCATAGTTTATGTGGGTTCACATGGTGTCAGCTTGGTTTTTAAACATCTTCTGCTAGGAGAGTTGCAGGGTCAGACCGGACATGAACAAGCTTGTACTTTCTGTGAGCTTTCTGGAACAGCTCGCTCACTAAAGTGCTCGTAATAATTTCACACTGTTCGTACTTCTCATATTTACATTACCTCTAGTTTGCAGTTCTTTCTTCAATCGTCCACAACAAATCAAACATTTTTATATCATGGCAGCTTGCCTTTTTGAAAAGACCAATTTTTCTAAAAATGATAAAAGTTGGACTTTCTTCACGGCCTGCAGATGAGTCAGTCACTGCAGTAACCTCCCAGGATACAATGCATGTCCTCATACAAACATGGACCCACAGGTGTGTCTTGTCTGGTCCCTTTTTTCAGTCTGTTCGGCCTTTTGTAATGGACTTAAATCAAGGCTCAGACACAAGGCAAGCTCTTGCCTCCAGTTAATCCTAAACACTGCTGCTGGATTTTTTCCTGATACCAAAAGACGAGAGTATTTTACAAATATTCTCGCCTTTCTGCATACATTTCCTGTGAGTTTTACTGAGACTTTTATTCTTTTGAGAATTTTATTCTTAAAGGCACAATGTGCAGTCACTGGGATTGAAAAAGAAAACACAAGATTGAAATCTGGGCTCCAAACTTTACACACAGATAATTAAATGACAAATGAGCGCAAAAACTCCAGCACAATATTCAACAGACATATCAGAGAGATATAAATCTTCAACCTGCTTTTTGGCTAGTCTATAAGTGTTTTCCAAAAGTTCAAATTCCTTTAAATACCATGTTTTCTGACAATCACAGAACATTCATTGCAGCTTTTGGGCTTATTGCTCCTTCCAAAGCGGCAAATACATTTTAAGCCTGAAAAATACAAGCTTGTGTCAAACTGATAAACAGAGAGAAAGTCCAATATAAGCAAAATTGTCTAATTTTGCATTTACTTTTACTGACGACTATGATTACATTTGTACAAATGCTTCATCAGGGGTTCTGTTTTCTGGTCCTTTCCATTTTTTTCAGGACCTAAACAAATTAGCAGGCCAGATCTCAGCTCACCAGCTGCCTATTGATGATGCCTGTTCTAGGGACACGGGAACTTGTTACATCTGTTGTCTTGGTGCTGTGACTTTTTTCTTTCCACTCCTCATTTGTTCGTTGTAAAGCCAGCCATGTGGGAATTTAAGCATTTTTTTTTTATTTCTTTACACTCATTTAAAGTTAACCCTTAAAGAGTAAATCAAAAATGCTAGTTGTTGTGAAGAACTAAAATGGTTGTGGCTCCACTGAATGAGAGAAACGGAGAATGAGAGCTGATGGTGCTGCAGAAAAATGTCTCAGGGTTTGTTTCTGGCACAGAGGTGGACGTAATCACTGTCGACTCTTCCTCAATGGCCCATGTGAGGATCATTCTTTGGTAAAGCAATCTGCTGTAAGCCTCACTCTTTCAATTTTATAGCACAGACAAAATGTTTAATTTTCTCAGTAATCCACATAAAACAAGCTCATGTATCATCGCTTACTAGCTGTTCACAGGTATGACAGATTGCTGCGTACGTGAAGAAACACGTCAACAAACAAAGTAATCAGTTGTCACAATACTGCTTCAATATGAAGTGGGTCACTTGTAGACCAACAGAGAATTAACACCAGACTCTGTAGTTTTTCTCATCTTTAGTGTCTTTTATTATCTAGGTGTCCAGTCTGCAGCTTTAGTGGTTTGGTTCTCTCCCATCGTGCTGATGGTTTTGTCTTTGGTCACAGGCGAGCGGCTGTTTCAGCGAAAAACGACCTGCTTAGCACCAAATGAGCTAACAGGCATTGTTAGTAACTCGCTGGTGAACACACTGGAGCATTAAGCAGCTAAAGAGTCAGATATTTCCCTCAGGAGTTGTTAGAGAAAAAATAAAAAGAGAGAAAAAAAAGCACTAAAACAGAGCGAATATTTGTAACGCAGCTCCAAATGAATGAATGTAACTGAGATTATAATTTTAAAAGATGAAAAAAAAAATGTGATTGTTGTCTTTAGACTGCATCTCCTGCCAAGACGTTGTCAAAAATGGTATTGCAGCTTCAGGAGTTACTCTCAGTTGATTAACTGTGTTACACTAAATCATATTAAGACTAAACTAAATGTGAAATTAACCATTTGTAAGCGTATAATGTGTGTTAATGTATGCCCAAATCATATAGAATTATGTGTTTGTGTATACTCACTTTTTTATGTATGCATATTGCCTTCGAGAGATTCTGTCAGTAAGTGATTATAAGATCCTAAAACAAACAAAACAAATGTGAAAGCTCGACTCATATAACCGTGTGCATGCTTATACGCTGTGTAAATGTGCGTATGTGTTCTGGGTGTACTCTTTTGTGTTGTGTGACGCAGATCAATTGCACGAGGCAACTTCCAGCAATTTTGTGGAGAAAGAAAACAGAGGACAAGTCCATTTTGTGGTTAAGAGCTGCAGTTATGAAATACCACTCGCCAAAACATGTGAGACTCTCTCTTATTGTACATGTGCAGTTGATTAAGCCTCTGTGTCAGATATATGCCGCAGTGTTGCAAAAACAACATCGCTCCTTATTTTATAATGCTCACACACAGTTATTCCCTTTCAGTCCTTCTGCATTTCCTTGCTTCATGATTCCTTTATTAACAGCATCTCATCAAGGACACAAATGCCTAGAGGTCTTTGGGAAAGCCTTGCTTAACTGTGCTGGCAGAAGTGTGTGCGCAAGAGAGAGCCAGTGACGTGATTCAGCCCTCTGATGTCTCTCATGGAGGACATCAGCTGAGAAATTATTAATTAGTTTTGCACAACCGTGGCAGGCTGGAAATACTATAAGCTATACTTAAGGCAATAAACTCTGGCTCCTATAGGCTCGTATGGTTTCTCTCAGTGGATGGGAAGTCTTGTTTACAGCTTTTATATTTAAACTGTACCGTAATGGCTTACAGTAATGTTATGTGTTTGTATACCACTGGAAGGCAGTGTGGTAGAGTAGATTTAATCAGACCTAGCTGGGAAAAGTCAGAAGAACCCAATTTCCATGTGGCAAATTAAGCTGCAATGCATTATATAAGAAAAGAGCTTTGATAGAGTACATCACAAAAGTCAGCCACTTGAGTTAATGAAGGGGTCTGATAAATAACTAGAAGGTTTAAAAACAGCAACTGAATTAATGAAGCTCAAAACTTATTTTTAGCTGTATCATTAGCCATACATTGCCAGTGTTTCTAATCTACCTGTAGCATCTGAATAAATAATAAGCTGCTGGTTGTGAAATAATAACCATAATCATGCAAGTGGCACCTTCTCTGCCTCTGCCTCTGTCGTTTTATCTTGTCCAGCAAGTATAGTTTTTCAGTTTTGACTGTAGAGGTTGACGGGAGTCGAGGGAGGACAGTCACAGACAAGAAAAGTACAGGGGTGTGTTCAAGGGTTGGCCCGGGGTTCCCACAAGGTGCCACCCCATTATCCTAAACTATGACTGGTTATCCGCCCAGCCTGAGGCGTTACCTTTGTTCAGACTGACAGTTTGAGGACTTTTACTTTTACTTTATTACTTTTACTTTATTAAAATGCTTTCAAGCCTCCACAAGAACAAGAAAATTAAACTAGTTTTAATGTCCAGGATGGTTGTCAGCTGTCAGAGATTTGAATTTTAGGAGTTTTACACAATTGTTTCGGTACAAAATTTGTCTATACTGACTTATTTCTTTTAATTTTGTTGGTACATTATACGGTTATTGTTGTTTTATATTACATTTGGATGGTTCTGTTCTGTTGTGTTGTGACTTATATGTCTATTTATCCTTTACATTAAGATTCAAAATACAGGAATAGTAATGTAATGAAATGAAAATTATTCAGATGTTTTTGTGTGTTTGTTCTTCATGTCACCCCTAGATAAGTCAGTATACCCTCTAGGAAAAAGTCTGGACCTGCCACTGTTGGTATATGATTGGTGGGAACTGTGCTTCATTTAGAGAACTCGCCTCAGTTTGAAAAAAAAAAAGTTGGAGATAGAGTGTAATATTTAAATTTGACATCTGCTGTGTTTCTGTTTCCTACCTACTCATTTTTTGGGTGTGTGAAATGAAATGAGTGCCGGATTCATCTTTCAGTGTCCTTGCTCAAATACATCTTCTGTGCTGCTCTACCGTCACTGCATTCAGAGCTGAGAAGTGCACCTTTGCTTTGTGATAGTCCACCAATGCCTGGAACTAGTGGTGAGTAGGTGTCAGACAGACATCTTTCTCCATCTTTTTGATCTAGAGGTGTATGGAGGGACTTACACTCCTACTTTCTTTTGGGTGGCATTGTAAAAATGTCCTTATTTCTCTTTTCTTCTCTCTCTCTCGCTCTGTCTCTCTCTTTTATTTAACCTTGTTTTCAAGTGTCTGCATGGATATTCATCAAAAGGCCTGGAAGGTGAACTAAAGGCAGGATGACCAACTGTCTTCTGTCTCCTAAGATATATCTGTGTATGTGTGTGTGTCTGTGTTAATGATTAACCAAATGATTTGACCAAATGTTACATTTGCTTGTTTTATCCTCGTAGTCTGTCGTCCTTCATTTATTGTTTCAGTTCAACATATAAATAATATCCATCCATGCATTTTCTAAAGATAGATAGATTCTCTTCTCTTCAGGATCTCAGGTTCAGGTTTTAGAGCCTATCCCAGCATTTACTGATAAGGTGGCCGTCACCTTGGACAAGTCGCCACTGTGTGATATCACAGGGCATCGGGGCACATACAACACACATGATTTTGATTTACAATTCTTTTTTTTCTTTTTTTACTCTGGAGGAAAGCAGAGCACTGAGAGGGAACTTGCCGATGAAATATCCACACAGGAAGGCCCGAGTCCGCTGTCATATTTGAACCCAGAAACTTCCTCCTGCAAAGCTACAGGGATAACTGCTGAGCCACCACGCTATCTTTGACATAATGTATTTATCATAAGGGTTAAATTGCATTAGGTGGCCAAGCCAAGCTGACACATTGCGCATAGTTAGAACAATTTGCAAATTAAGTGAGAATCCAAGCTCAATTTCAGTCTACAGAAATATTATGATACAGTGAGGGGCCACTTATTAGCAGATGAATAATATCAAATTAGCCACTTCAAACTAATTTTAATGCTCTTAATTACACTAAATTGAATTTGGCTGGACTGCGTTGCCTCTTGCTTGTTAGTAGAAATTCAACATCATTTTTGGACAGACAGACAGACAGATAGACGGATAGATAGATAGATAGATAGATAGATAGATAGATAGATAGATAGATAGATAGATTGATAGATTGATAGATAGATAGATTGATAGATTGATAGATAGATAGATTGATAGATTGATAGATAGAAAGAAACTGGGCACAGAGAAGATGAATCTTTTCCAAGCAAATGTGTGTAATGTATATGTAATCTATACATTTAAGCTGCCAGGAATTCACACACACACACACATACAAATGCATGCACATATAGAGTCTGTGATCCTATATTTTGTTTGCTGAAAGTGCTTTAACAGCAGCATGTAAAAATAGGCTCAGAGGAGTCAGAATCTTTAAACAGCTCCTTTACAGGAAAATGCTTACAGTGCGGTGCTTTGTTCAAACGTTCATGTACGTTTATTCATCTTCACATCATTAGGCCAGCTGTTCAATAGAGCGTGACTGACGCACAGTAATGTGCGGGCATCACATGAAGTGGTTGATTGCTGTATTAATAGTAACATGTTTTAGTGATTGTGTCCACGTTTTTGGAGGGTGTGGTGACTCATATCTTGTTGACATGGAGACCAAAATAGCAGCCAAATGGAAGAGGACATTCAGTCTACCCTTGAGACTTTGCACGATGGTGAAGAAAATGGAGAGAGAAAGATAGAATGAGAGGAGTGACAGAAGGAGGGAGGATAGGAGAGCGGAGCTGAGAGAACTATGAAGGTTTGTGTTGTATAAGCCAACGGTGAGTCACACTCACCGTTTGAATCTTGAGAACTAATAGAAAATCGTTTGTTTTCTCTCACTAGGGAGTGGGTTAACTCTGCAAGGACGAAAAAGGAAATAGGGTGACTTGAGAAACAAGAAGGAGTTGTCTTATGCAATCCATGTCGAGGTCATTGCAGAGTGACATTAGGATTTGGTACGCCAAGGCCATTAAATGCACTGCAGTAGGTCAAATGAGGCTCTGAGAGGTAGGAATATTACTGCTCCAGTATGTCATAACACAGCAATGTGTCAACATTGCAACAGATTTTATCACCAGGATGAACAGTTACTATGCCATTTACAGGCCAGAGCAAAACATTTTTCAGCCATCCATGGCGATGTCTGTTGTTCCTCTGCTTTGGTCCAGGCTTAGATATGTCTACATCTGGATGTATTGCCTTGAAATGTTTTACAGACATTCATGGTCCACAGAGGATGACTCCGTAAGACTTTGGTGATTATGACTTATGAGCTTTTCTCTGGCGCCACCATGAGGTTCACATTTATGTTTTGACTGAAATGTCCCCACCAGACATGTTTATAGTTTTCACAGTTGAAAAAAATACTATTCACATTTTAGGTTTTTTTGTGTGCTTGTAGGTCCACTGTGCTAATATAGCATGTCAAAATGAAAAAAATAACTGTAAAGTCACACATTGTGCTTAAAAAAAGGACACAACACAGGGCAAGGTAAACAGTTTTTGAGGTTAAATATAATGGTAAAATCAAAAGTAGTTAAAAATTGCCAATCATACCCTTGACCCCAGCAGGTTAAGGGACTGTCTGTAATGTTTTGTAGTTTGCAGACATTAATCATCCCCTAAAGTCAAAACTTCAACTGTCAATAATTTATGACCAAATACTTGCAGAGCTAATGGCATGGCATTTTGCTGTCTTTACTCTAGACTGAAATATTACATTGTTTTAATTTTTTATAGCATAAAAATCATTAAATTGCTGAGCCTGAAAAAAACAAAATTACAATCTATAGTTTTACAGTTTTGCAAGTAGATTAACATCAAGAGGTCACTAGCTGAAAAGTTGGGAACACTGCTCTACACTATTATAAACAATGTGATGCCTATTAGTGGTGCCATGGATTAACATTTTTATTGGTGGATCCAATTTTCTTTCAACGCAATACGAATCTGATTGAATATTGCTATTTCATTTATCAACAGTAACATTAAGAGATGTGGCAATGCACCATCAGACTGCAAGCTACATTATTAAACATGAATGCCAATGATGGTGGATATTAAAGTGACTCAATATAAGTTAATTTTGTGTTGATTTTTGCAGTCCCAGTGGACAAAGATGGTAGTGTGCCACCTAACATTGTGGAGCTTGAGTTAGCAAACTAAAGTGCTGTTTTGTCAGATGTGGAAAAATCTGGATGTACATGTGGACCTGGTGGCGAGCATTAAGAGTAACTATCAAAAATAAACAGAAATAGACAATCTTTTTACTGTTGGTCTTGTTTGTAGGTCATACTGATGCATTGGTATTACATTGAAATAGTTTAAGAACCAGTTAAAAACTCCAGAGTATACAAAAAGAAAAAATATCATTATTATTACTATTATGTTATATGTCAATTTGGATTAACACAATATGAATCTTAATGGAGGCTAATGTTCCTGTGAGTCCAGGAGATCTTCCACAGCTTGAACTTCAGAGAGCATGAAATTTTGCCAGATTAGATAATATTTACTTCAATTACTTCCATCAATCAAAAATAAACAAACGACTTAGTCAATAATCAACATCAATAATTTTAGCAACCAACATGTAACAAACTTGCATCCTTTTAACTGATTTTCATTCCCCACCCCCGATGCATGCACTGTTCAAATTACACTACTGTTTCTTTTCATTGTCTACACCCAGTAGACTTTGTGGGCCACACAAAAGGAAAGCAGCATGGTTTTCTGGTGCTCCATCAATTGCAAATGTAGTCCCACAATGAACAGGCAGGATAAGCCAAACCTCGCCATCAGCAGGACTTTCAGATTGAGAGGTTGAAAATTAATCTGACAGCATGCTTTCAAAAGACAGCCTGGAGCTACAGGACACACATGGGCTAATATGTGTTTCTATGTTTCTCTTGCTGGTGTGGTTTTCAATTATTATGTTTTGGGACTGTTTGGGCAGAGTTTCACACTGGGTTACTTTTGTGGCTAAAAAGGTCCACATTTGATTTATCATCAACTGGGTGTTTTTTCTTGATATATACTATGAATATTTTCCACTGACAACAATTTTGGAAACATCTTATTGATAGGAAATGTGCCAAATCTGATTTATCTTTTCGTACAGATAATTGACTTTAAAAACTAAAACACATCACAACAACTGTAATGTGCAATTTGGTATTAATACAAACAATTTACTGACTAGAACTTAAATAGTTGATTAATTGTTTAAAATTAAGATTAAGCAGCAGCTATTTTTAAGACCCTTTTAAGAAAGGTAGCAAAAAATTCACTTAATCATTGGTTCAGTGGTTGTAGTCTTCTAAAATAGTACATTGGATATCTGGGTGTTGAGATCGGCAATGTTCTCTAATTTTCTGACATTTTATGGCCCAAAAAATACATGCTTAGATTAACTGAAAATGAAAATGTATAAATGGCTTTTCATTGCATTTTTTTTTTTTTTCATTTATCACATTTTCACCTCAAAAGGAAAATCTGAATACACTGAGGGTCAGGATATGGACAGTAAAATCCATCACAGATTGAACTGTCAGTTCTGAACATTTACAGCCAGTCTGATGAAGGCACATCTTGTTCATCTGATACACTCTGTCAGACATATGTCACCAACTGATGAGAAACAACAGTGAGCACTGTACTGATGCTAGCATGCTCAGATACGAGAATATGGCTTGAGGGGACAGTATCACAATGAGCATTTATACAGACGGAAAGGATGAATGACAGGACCACATGGGCAGATCATGCAAGAATGCAATTACTGGACATGCATTCTGCCAGATTTTAAAGGGTAATTTGGAGATAAAACGTCTTAACTTACAGATCATTTGTGCCACAGAGTTCCTTCGATTCAAGCCAGAAATGACGACTCAAACATATAAACTGGGTATGTGAGAGTGTCTTCATTAATAACCATTCTTTGATCAAAAAACCTGGAACAATTTGGCCTCTTTTGCTGGTAAGGCATTATATCCATGACTAACTTTTAATGAGAGAAGTAGCTTTAGGCCTTAAGACTTAGACGCTTCTTTAGAGCAATTTGTCCTCCATTGCTGCTGAGGAATTATATCCATGAGTAACCTTTAATATGAGAATGTTAGCTGTAGGCCTTAATAGTTAACATTTCTAGGTCACCATATCCGCAAGCCTCATCTATCTGAGCCGGTACAACCTGATCCAATTTCTATTTGGTTCCGTCACTACGGGTTTATTGTAAATGTAGTGGCTCTCGGTTGGGCAATATAAAATTGGTGTAAATGACACTTGTGAGCAACAACGGCACATTAAGACTTGAATGGCTGCAACAGTGCATGTCCTCGAAGCCCCCTTTCAGCGGCGCAAAAAAACATCAGTGTCCCAAGATTATTTATATAATACTGTCTGAACAAAATGACAAGTGCTTCATTACCTTGAAACACCAATGTAGCCTTTATTTTCATTAGTTCACTTCGCAGCCCGCTCTGTTTCTATGATCCTTTTAGCCGGAGATGCTCCTTATTTGTGTCAGTTGTGGCCATCAGACAAAAGGAGCTTTATTATAGTCGGGGAATGACGAACATCACACATCCAAAAAGCTGTTCTAGAAGAAGGTGATCATTGTGACCGCTGACACTCCTCTGAGGACAGACAGATAGCGTCATCTGGCGTTACGGTCACTCTAACTCCCTTACTTGCTAATAACTGTTCTTGGCCTTTGCATCAAATTGTCCCTCAGGGCTTGCCTTTCTTATTGGGCATCTGAGCTAAAAGGAACAGTCGGCAGAGTGAGAGAGACAAAAAAGTGACAGTCACTGACATTTTTCTCAGCTTACAGTGGAGTTACGTGTCTCGTATGATGACAGGACTATGGAGTCCAACTCGACCTCGGCAGAAAAAGATTATGTGAAAACCAACATTGTGTTCTGCTCTGGGCTGCTGTGTATCAACATTTCATAAATCATCATTTTGATGCAATTTCTGTGCATGAAACTGGAGGCTGCATAAGCTGTCTATTCAAATGTTTTGAACTATATGGCATTATAGTTGGATGAGTGGAGAGAAACAGCCTCGCTATTAGTCTAACCACTAGTGGGGCGAAAAAAGTAGAAAGTTGGGCCTGAAGGTGGCACAAGAGCAAAGGCCATGTTATCATGTCCAATCCAAATGTCAGCTAAATGCCTCACCGTGTTCACCTGCTAATCGCTATCTTTGCCCGTGTTGTGCAGGCTCAGAGCAGGTAGAGCACAGTGGGATTTAAAGCTTTTTTTTTTTACTGAACGTTGTTGCCTGCTTTGGCTGCAGACAACACTTATGACGGCGGTGGAGGTGGGCCAAAACAGCAAAGTTGGAGAACGAATAACTAAACAATGAGCTCAGAGAAACTAAAACGAGTTGGAAGATAACTTCCAGAGGACTTGTCACAGAGAGCCTCCTCTCATATGATTAGTTATTTGAGTTATAATGAATGTAAAAGTGTTGATAAGCAGCTTTATTATCAAAGTGTCAAATGAGATGGAGCTAAACACTGCTGGGTAGTTTCATCTATAACAATTTCTGAAAATTCATGACTAAGGATGTCATAAAAATGTAGTAACAAGCACAATGCCCCCCGCCCCCACATCCTAAATGTAGAGGACTGAGAGTATAAACTCATCTATCCTGATTAATGTTTCAATGTATTCTCAAAGTATGCTGTTCAGATAATTCTCTCTTGTTCTTCTCCCTCCCTAATTTATGCTGCATTTTATGAAGACCGACAGGAGCCTTTCTGACAACAGAGATGACATTTGTTGCAGATGGTACAATAATGAAACTCTGGTGTCACATTTGAATTCTTCCATATGGTGCCTTAATCCTCCGTCACTTGGAATACGTTAACATACAGTTTTTCTTTCACTGAGCGCATACGTACGCATGATTTCTATTTCAGTGCAGTGTAATACTCCTGGGGGGCAACCTCACGACCATTGAGGGTGAATGGAAAATAGTTTGGAGCACTGAGAAAATCTAACCACTGTGGGGTAGTGTTTCTCTTCATAAGAATTTGTCTACACCCACAGCTGTGTTAAGAAAGAAACTATTATAAAAATTAATGTACAACAGTTAATGAAATATCACAATAAGTCTATATGAAACTCTACGAGGGGTGTATATTAAATCATGCGAGCCCTTGTTCAGTGCTTGTTGGCATACTGGCTCCAAAGACCAAGGCAAACTTTCTAAAACAGTTTGGTTTGTTATTTACTTCCTTAGTCAAATACACCTTTAAAATATATGTCAAATATGTGATTTTGTTGAATGGAGTACCAGTGTGTTTGTACATTTACATACTTGAAAGCAGGCTAAGTGGAGGAATTCAAGAAAATTAGGTAATACCAACAGTCTTCTGCAAAAGAGGTGTGGAGGCAGTCTCATATTTGTTGTATTTTATTTGTATTTCATGTATGTACTTTAATTTCATTTCTCACCAACCTTTTCTCGTTCACAAGATCTAAATTAATTAATTAATTACTAAAAGGGGTTTGTACTGGTATTCACAGTGATTATTTAAAGAAACACTGCCCCCAGTGCAGGTTTTCATTCATGCCAATAGACATGCACATTAGTCATAGAAATAATAACGCCAGAATTAAATGCTGGTGCTTCTTGATGTTTCAGGGACCAATACAGCGAAACTGAAGGTACTCACTTGATAACCTCTGTGTAAGTTAATTTTTATTAATTTACTGTAAGTAGCATAATGCACTCCAGGCAGGGAGCGTCAGAAATGCATTGTATTTTGACCCCTCGCCTCATGTCTGACTCAAACAGATCTCAAGTATGGCAGATGCTTAAACATTAAATAACTGCAGACTTTTCAGCAAAACATTTCGTAACATTTTGTGCTTCATTTCAATGCCTAAAGAGAATAGCTTTCCCAATGTGGCATAGCTCTGACAAATTTACTGTAAGGCCAAAAGTCATTGCTGTTACTTTAAGTTATTATTAAGTTATTAATTTCTATTCACACCACTTTTAAAATATCTAACAGGAACACTCTTAAAAATAATAATAGTAAATTGTCATGTGATCCACAGTAAAATGAGACTGATGAAATTAACCTCATCGCTGTGGGTCCAGTACAGACATCCAGTCTGTCTTCAGGCTTGCTTATCATAAGAAGGCAGTGAACTTGAATTAACACTGAAACAAACATATATTCATACTAACAGTCTAGGCAGCAAAGCATTCAAGAGTAGCCTGAATTACAGCACAAGAGTGTACAAAGCTGACAGAACATCAGAGCAGCTTTGTACAGTTAAATCAAGATGCATTTTTTTATAAGAAACATTACACGTACAGTATGAGTGTAACAGTATTATGTCACTAATTCATTATTTTGTGATATTTTCAGAAACATTGTTCTCAGAAGAGGCCCCTCTAGACAACACTCTTCTACATTAGAGTGATGTATGCAATAGTGTGCAAACAGTGCTTTAAAGGTGAATGAGTGTGTGCTAATTTGAATGGCCACGATTGATCCTATGCTGTAAAACCATCCTGCTCACAATATACTGCTTGTAATCTAGTCCTAGTTTCTCTATATATCAAACACAGCCACCACACCCTGTGCACCTTGTGCCTTGTCTGGTTGACTGCCCTTTCCCCATGCACCATTGGTTATCCCATAATATGAAGGGTGGAGATGCTCCGAGTGTCAGGTGCTGTGAGCGTGAATTTACAGGTACTGATATGAAAAGACATTTGGAGGCTCACTGATAGAAATTAAGTATAACAGGAGAAATTCTTTTGTGATTGTGAAAGTAGACGTCTTTGTGTTGGACATACGAGTCTTTGCCTTCTTCACTGGCTTTCTGGTTTCTTGTTCCATTTCATGCGTGCAGTCAGCACTTAACCATCATTCAAATATGTCTAAAAGTGTGCATCTCACATAATGTGCTCGCCACCTAAAGTCACACTGTGTACTAAATAAATGTGATAGTTCCTCTCGAAAGAGGAAGGATGTCTGCAAAAGAACCCGAGAGAAGCTGGTGATGTTTACTTAGAAATCACTGAATTTTAGCTCTCATTATGTATCTGCAAGCACAGAAATATTTAAATACGAACATGATTGTTACTTAAAAGACTCAGTTAGCCTATGCTATGTTATCATTTTGGTGGTAATTCATGTGGTCACATGAAGCTGTTTGTTAGACATCATGTCAGACGTAATGGCCTGCCAACTCCAAACTGGATCACTAATGTTCCACATATTAACTTGCAATTGTCACATCCTCTCTCAGTTTTTTTTAATCTCATGCTAATCATGTTTTGCCATTTTATATGCTGGAAAGTGCAGATGTTGGTGTGTGTATATAAATGTGATGGTTTACAATTACTGTATACATGGATTTATTATTTAAAAAATTCTAAATCACGAAATTGTAGCAGTGTAAACTATTGTGGTGATTCATGCATACAAACAGATAACATGCACTGCATTCTGTATGTAACAGGTCACGTGTAGTTAGTCAGTTCTTTACAAAAAGCTTATGGTGAGTTGACCCCTAGTTGAATAGGGCACAAAACACATCTGGGAACAGCTTGGACCTGCTACAGTCAGCTGAGCAGTTCAGCAGGTTGGTGGCTCAGGGTCTGCTTGCTCAAAGCATCATGATGGTAGCTGTTGATTCATTCAGCTCTTCATTACTGTGCTTTCCTGCGTGTTGTGGGTTGAACAGACAAGGAGGTAATGGGTAACCCTAAAAACAACAATACAGAATCCCCTTGAAGCAGGAAGTGCACTGTTAGTCTCTGCATTCTTCACCTTGTTCACCTTTCATCACCTCTCCAAGGTTTAAAAAAGCATGTCTCCTATAATTATAGCAAAAACACCTTTTTAAACTTGTGAATATCAAGTGCTTGTAATTGCTTGTGATTGTTATTTAGTAACTTGTTATTATCTGTGTATTTAGCATTATTTAATTTTTTTTTTACACTGCCACTGACGGGGCATGTAAGGATAGCTGGATTATCCATGCATACCTGATGTGATCTACTGAACTCTGTGCATTGTGAATCTCTTTTGTCAAGTATCCATCCAGTCAATTATCCACCACACCAGATTAGTGAGGAAAACTACTGGTATTCAACCATAGAATTAGTGCATTACTGTAAGTAAAGACTTTACTTGGGTGTCCCCATTTTGTGAAACGCACAATGAACCAATGGTGAACAGAGAAACTGTGTACTTTTTCCACTTCATTTCTAGTATTACATTAGCTGCAACTCCCCTGATAAAGATTTCACACATTAAACACAAGATAACATTATCTAACTGGACGTTTTGCTGTGTGTTAAGCGAACAGAGTACAGAAAGGAGTCAGGCATAGCAGTAAAGACCAACTAAATGCTGCTTATTATCAAGAGGTTAACCTCTTGTACTTCACCTCAGTGTTCATAGTTTGGTACACTTTGCTGCTAATACAGCCATTTGACTTCATTTAATGCATTCTATTAATGCCAGTACTTCAAGGCTGCCCATTACATGTCCATGTATCAAAAATAGTTCATATTACACAACTTTTATGTAAAGTTGTCACACTGAAAACCTGTATTGGGCAAATTACTTTTCTTCAGCCAAAGACGTACTTCACAGAAGTACAGAAGTATTTCCATTTTCTGTTGCTTTGTATTTCTATTGTGTTAATCATAGAGATGTTTTATTAGAGGTTAAAATGTTTTGAGACATTACTGTTCCACAAGCTACTCAGCAATGTAATTCAAAGCCCCTGCAGCTGCAACATTAACTTCACCTACTTTTGGGCGTATAATCTATGTTAATGTTTACCTGTCTTTTTTCAGCCTTGTTTATCTCTTCTTCACTTTTATGTTCTTTTAAATAGTTTTAGTTTTTTATTGAGTTAGTTTGAATGTATGACTAGTATCTTTACACAGGCATTACCACATCTGCATAAGTAAAATATCTGAGCACTGCTCCCACCAGTGCCACACATAAAAAGTACAAAAATAGCCCTTTTTAGCTTTTGAAACATAGTTGCTATACAAAGAATGAGCCATTTGTTGCCCTCGCTGCACCTCCATACTTGTGTTTACAGTTTTATTTTATTTTACTTGAGTTTTTGTGCGTGACTTCTCCTTGGTGAGTGTGCAGTGGGAACTCAGTATGCATGTGTGTACATATGCTTGAAAATTAAAGCTGATTCTAATGACTTACATTAGTACTTCAGTTTTTTTTCTTTATTTTTCTTGCTCGTCTTTTAAGTCAAGTAACGACTAGTCTCCCTACACTGACAGACACAGAAAAACCTTAATAAAACAGCATTTCTGACTTTCATATTATACTGTAGTGCTTGTATTTTCTTGTTTTTTAAGTAAAGTAAGCTGTGAAGGCATGACATTTGCATTTTTTACATCTCTACAATGACATTACCACTTTTACTCCAAAGAATGGGCTGCACATTTCCCTCACTTGTGTTCAGCTTTACACACTTTTTTTTTGTGGTGGCGTGTTTTGTTGTGTGACTCCTCGGTTATGCAGGAGCACCTGAATTTGCATATGTGTACATATAGTTTATATACATGTATTTAGTTTAACCATTAAAGCTGATTCTGATTAAGTATACAAGCCAATATTTTAGTAGTTTTATATTTGTTTTCTTTTTTTTTAAAGTAGGTTTTTAATGCATGACTATTATTTCTATAGGGGCATTACCACTTAAGTATCTTCCACCACTGTCATCTAAAACTTGTATAAAACAGCATTTTGTACTTTTATGTTTGTGCTTTGGTACTTTTATTTTCTTGTTTTTAAATAACTTTTTCATACATGAGACTATTGTTATTATTATTATTATTTTACATTTCTGCAATGACATCACTACTTTTACTCCAAATAATGCAGTAATGGAGCAGCCCTGGCAGTTTTAAGACAGTTTTACCTTGCTTTGTGTTGTGTTTGTGTCTCCAGCGTGCCGTGCCGTGCCGTGCTGCAGGTCTCGGGCCCTGTGCAGTGTGTGAGTGCCGCAGGTTGTCCGGTAGGGTGCCTGTCGAGCTAACGAGCACGCTGTTGATGTCAGGAGAGCAGAGCAGAGGAGGGGAGCGTGAGGAATGGCTGAAAACCGACGGTGAGCTCCTGGTAGGGGGGAAACAAACCGAGAACAGCACACACACACACACACGAGGAAAAAAAAAACAGCGACCGGCGTGTGCTGAAGCTCCTCTGCTCGCTCACAACAGCTACTCGGTAACAGCCACGGTTTTTTGTGTTATTATTTAAAAAAAACTATGTGGTTTTTTAATGGGACAGCGAAAACGCAAAAAACGCAAGGTAGGCTACCGCTCCTGTCGCCAGCCGTGCTACTTTATTTTCATGGACTAACACGACGCGCAGGGGGGGTTGAGAAATGTTTCGCGGCGAGGTAAGAGCCTCCGGAGACCGCTTTGCTTTTTTAACGCCAGCCGGTCGTTAACGTTTCTCTCTTTCCGCCTTTGCAACGGTCGGACGTTACGCTTTTGTTTTTTAACGGCTCCGCGCCTCAACCGACCGACCACATGAGAAGTCGACGTCCGGAACAGATTTAACCACAAAACAAAGCCCCCCCTCCTCTTCTCTCTACACCACCACCGCCACCTTTTACCCCCCTCTCCTCTTCTTTATTTTTATTTTTTTTATCATTTTCACCTGAACCGACGAGGAGAAAGTGAAGAAAAAATGCGTGTGGATTTGTTTTGGATGTGTTTGTGGTGCCTCCTTCGCCCCGGTGCCGCCGGTCAAGGGCAGTCGACGGCCGTGTGCTCGCCCGCATGCAGCTGCGATGAGGACGGGGGTGCAGACTGCTCCGGGAGGGGGCTGACCGCCGTCCCGACCGGGCTCCGAGCCTTCACCTACTACCTGTAAGTGCTCACCGACATCCAGAGAGGGGGTTTGTGGGGGTATGTCAGCCTCTGAAATGTTTCTGTGGTGTCCGTGAATGCCCCACCGTGAAGGCCGGGGAGTGCTGTTGGATGTGCTGTGTTTACATGTGCAAGTGAATAATGGTGAACCTCAATATCAGGGAGGGAAACTTTTTTTTTCTTTTCTGAGAGAAATGGTCCAATACAGATGTGAGAAAGAATCCTCTTGTTTGCCAATAAAGAAAATCCAGGTTGAGTTTATGTAATGTTTCATAACCATCCATGTTTAGTTTTAACACCACATGTTGTAGAAGGCTTGATAACTTGTCACCAACTTTTTTCATCTTAGCCAAAAAGTTGAAAGCTCTTCCGTAACAATATTAAACTAGCTCAGGTAATGTGCATGCAAAACATAGGCCTGCAACTAATGATTAACTTGTATATTATTACCAATTTTTTGGAGGATTCAACCAGTTGTTTTGGAGGTGAACCAATTGATTCAACTTTTTAAGTCATCATTTCAAAATGTGCAAAGTAGAGTCTTTTCTTCAACACATGATGGTAAAGTGAATATTTCTGGGGTTTAGATGTAGTTGGTGGGATGAATTGGTCATTTCAGTAGATCATTTTGTACTCAAGGGAATTTTATTGTTCAGTTTTCACTACTTCAGACTGAACTGATTAGTCGATGATCAGAATAATTGTAAGTTTCCGGATTTGGTCTATAAAACACCCCTCACAAGTTTCCAGAAGAAGATGTCTACAAGTGGCTCCTTTTCTCCACCCAACAGTCAGAAGACTAAACATGTTAACTGAACAGTTACATGAAACTTGTATAAAGCTGCTAAACCTGACATTTGAGACCACTGCTTGATTAAAATTTAAATGATTAATCAGTTATCAGAAGTTGCAGACATATTTTCTGACTTTTTTTGCCACTTTATGATCAACTTGATTTGTATTAGCTCCATTTGTTTTATCTCAACACTTCATGTGTTGTCTAGCATCAGGTTGCGTCCTCAAAGTTATTTTTTGTGATCTCAAAGACCTCTGCATTATGCCAGGAATGACAAAATGTTTGTGTGGGGCCAAACCATCGTTTAAATCCAATATTTCCACAGTTTGAGCCATTTCTCCCTCACCGGAACATACTTTTAAGTCCTCTGCGCTGGTTTGGCCCCTGATGAACATTTTATTTTTATGGGCAAAGAGGAGACGTTTTGTGAATCACAAAAACACCATCTGAGGACGCAACCTGTGGCTGGATGACAGGTCAAAGCATTGTGGTTTGGATCGTAAATGCAATGTAACCGATGTAAGGCACAGACTGTGTAGGTCTCAAGTAGGACCAGGTTTGGGTGACTAATGCTGCATGGACTGAAGCCAGCAGCGCCTTGTCCCAGAAGCTGTATGTTTAGTACAAAATAATTAAGAGTCAAGCTCGTGCCATTATCACATTCTCGCCACAAGTCTGGCTGAGAGCTTAACTACTGCTTCAAGCAAGAGCGCTCATTTTTATAGAAACTTGAGCGAATGGGCTCTGGGTAGGATAGATGTTTATTGGGCGGTGCAGGTACAGTTGATGATTGCCCCATGAAGAAACTCCTCAGTTAGTTTCACAACCTCTGGGTTAATCATAAACTAAAGGAACCACCTCAGCAGCAGCATTGAAAACAGCAATTTATTGTGTTTTTTTTATAATTACTATGCTCCCTCTTAAAAGGCATAGAAGAAATTATGACTCAAAGTTTACACATGCACTCCTTTTTAAAATGGGCTATTTGAGTTAAGAAAATAACCTGTATTTCACTCTCAATGTGTCTGTAAGAGTAAATGTTTGCTGTTGTTTGTGGAAAACTTTCTGCTGTTTCGCCACCTTTTTGAGATTGGTGGCCCAGGCCTGGCTGCACCAGAACCCAGACTGTGCCGTTTGACATCACCATTGTTAAGAAGGTGTGAGGTAAAGTAAACGGAGGAAGTGGATTAATATACCATGTGACACTTAGGCCCACTCCTCACTGCTGAAACTCTCAGCTTACTTTTTCCTCTGGGACCAAAATACTCTCAATTTATTAAAGGCAGCCTGACATTTCAATCAAAACATGAGACAATGTTTTCACAAAATGATATCATAGCCGTCCTTTTACGCCAAACTGGAGAACAATATATTTTTTTCAAGATTGTGCTATCTTGCTGTCTCACAGTTTGTTATCTAAATTCTCCATGACAGATTTTGGACACTAAACTGCACTAATATATTCACTTCGAACTCTTAAAACTGTGTGAAAGGTTGTTTGTCCCTCTCTCGGTCCCACTCTCATTTGCTCTCCTGGTCTCTTGAACTTAAGTTGTCCTCTCCCACTCCCTCCGTCTTTTGTATGTGGAGCACTGGGGTTAGGGATCATGATGGATTAGTGAGACATATTGCAGCTGCAAGGGCTCCTTCTCTCAGGGCTAATGCACCCACAATGGCCTGCTGATGTGTAAAGGAAATATCTCATATATGAGGGTTTTTTGCCATTACGGTATTTGAACTGAACTTTTGGAGATTTGTTTGCAGTTATCAGAGCTCTAAAATCAGTACGACTGAATAACTGAGAAGAAATCTGGTCTAGTCAACAGTAAGAAAGAAGTACATTTAAAGAAACAAACACATAATAACAGAGACTTATTCAAAGGAGTGTTTTGTAAGTGTAACAGTGCCCAGAGGTCACACCTTCATTACAAGGATGAGAAGTTTACTGTTACCTTTTTGTTAGTATAAAAAAAATCCCCAAAACCTTATGGTAATGGAGGACCACACACATTACAGGAAATCATATGACAATGTTGGAGTGGACTCTTACCTACAGCCCACAGGGGCTTGAGTTTTGGCATCCGTAATGGAAACAGCCCTCTCACAGAAAAGCAGATGAGAGAATACAGGAGGCCCCTCAGCTTGTAACAAAGCAAACACTGCTGTTGTAGGTATGTAGTTTACCTGCCACTGACTGCGCAGGTTTAGTATTTTTGGTGAACTGCGATGATTTTTGGGCAGGGGAGGGGGGTATTGCAGCCTGTACCTCTGTTGTGTTAGGTCCCTTAATAGCGTGAACAAGGTTGAGACTTGGAGGGTGGAGGGGGTGTCAGGGGTCTTGCACTCTGCTGGTGGAGCTTGCTGGCTTCACCATTGGTGCCCTCAATCCATTTTTAACTGAATTATACTTTTGTTCTTGGTCAGCAGAGGTGAAAGGAGCCAGTCAGTGGTTCCCTCTCCCAAACAGGATGACTTGTGGATGGGATAATATTAATGCCCCCCCACCCCCCTCTCTGAGTCCTCAACCCTGTCCTCTACTAATACACCTACTCCCATCCCCCATCATACAGTTTCCAACTACTAATGATTGCAGGTTTTCTGACTCTGGAGCCCAGTATTCAACAGCTTTAATGACCCCAAGCTGAGTTTGACAACTTTTTCACTTAAATGGTTTGTACAGTTAGTATTCTTAATGATTCATTGTTCAAAGTGGCAACATCTTTGGACATGTTAATGTACTTTAAACAGTGACAGATTCAGCAACATTTTCTTGGACTCCAAAGACAGACAAGTGTTTCAAGGAAACATAAGGATGTGGTCATTTTAAAAGTGACAGCCAGGTGTTTGGAAGTCTAAAACATGGTAAATATTCATTATTCAAAATGCAGTGTAGGTTGTATGGAGAAGACATTAAGGACTTGTGACTGCAGGTAATCTGAAATAGTTGTAGATATTTACATTGCTCTATATTAAATGTATATTCAAGATAGTCATTCTCTGACAATGCTGAGTACATTTTGATTGGGAAACTATGCATAGTGATGGTTGCATTGCTTATCACTGACTGATTTTGGAGTGTACTATAGCTTTAGTTTGTCACACACACAGTCTTGGTCTTGACAAACTGATTGTATGTCTTGAGGAAATTATGATTCATTACTCTATCGGTCTAATGGAGTTATGTTGTTTATGAGAGGGGGACACAGTCACTCTTGTCCTATGTGTAGTAGAAACAAGGCTAGCTGTGAATTAGTGCCTTATTACTAATAAAGAGGAAAAAAGACTGTGTTAGGTCAGATTTTCAAGGACCACAGTTTCTCAAAAGTCAGAAAAGTAAATAAACAAATAAAAGGGAGTGTGTTAAAATCTTGGTCTTTATAGCACAGTTTACTTTTGTTGTTGCATGTTAAATTGTCAAGAAAGACATAAAGTGAAAAAAGTTGAAGGATATTAACTTTTCATTTGCATTGCATCTTATGTAAATCACACTAAATATGTAAATACATCAAGTACATACATGTAGTGTTTTTTATAAATTATAGAGAACAAGGAACTAATAAGATGCCGAATTTCAGATAATAACTATATAATTGAAAGTTGTTATCAGAAGCTGTTTCCTTATTAGTCTAGATCCAATCGTTGTCCTTTTTGTTGCCATTGGCTGTGCAGTGAAAGCAGCTGGGTAAACTGGGACATTGACCTACAATGTTGCTGTTCACATTGAAGCAAGTGACAGAGCTCACAGCCCAGCACACCTGAGTGATCCCTAGTGAAAAGAATAGATATGGAGTTAGAAAGGCATTTCAAGTTATAGGTACACATGTAAAATGAAAGCTGAAAAATAATCTCTATTGGTTCGAATGGAAACGTCTGTTCCATCAGACAACGTGCTAAAATGTGACCAGTGTATAGGAGTTTTAAATGCATTAATGAGAAAGTACCCTGTGTATCAAAGGACGTTGCAGCCACACACACGCACACACACACAGAAATCATGTCAAAAGCTTCAGGACTTCAGCCTTTCTTTGCCTGAATGTAGACCTGCTGTGTGCATCTCTAAACCCTCATGTCTCAACTGGGAAAAAGCAAAAGATGGTAAATTTATATAAAACAGAAAAGCAGCAAATTCTCACATTGCGGAAACTCTGTTGATAATCTGTCAATTGATAAATTGACTAATTGTTGCTGTTAAATAACTACTTTTTCATTTTACACTGGTGGTACATTAAACAGGATTATAGAGGCCTTCACTGAGGCACAGCATTATGTAGTTCTGGGTAAAAGGAAAATAAAACAGTAGTGTTTTATTTGATGGGAACATGAATGAGAATGTGCCAGATTGTCTACATAAGTCAGATGTCTCTTGTAAAATGTATTTTTCTGTACATACTAGTCTTTGTCCTGATTGATTGCCTGAGGTCCATTACAATGACATAACAGGGCATGAAAATCAGTTTTACCACAATCAGTGTGCAAGGTTTATTAAACTGCAGATAACCACAGCAACAGGTTTGTGCTTTGGGCTACGTTAGTATTTCACTTTGGTGACATGGACTTAACCATATGTAACTAACTAGTGCAAGTGGTGTTGCATGTGTTGAATTGGTGAACCATTTTAATGCATATTAAATAATTTGGTTTGATATCATTAAGTTTTTATGATGAAATATATAGTTTTTAGTATTAGTAATACTGATGTAATACTGATCTGGTTGTGCATAATAGTTGCTTTGTACATTTTTGTCATGGTTGCTGCTTGCTTTGTACATTTTTGTCATGGTTGCTGCTTTGAGTGTGTGGTTACTCTGTGACATGCCATGCCTTAATAACAGCTTTACAATATTGTCTTCCTTGTGTACTTTTAAGGTGTGTCTGGTTTTGTTTTGTATCTAACTACTGCAAAGAACTGCACACCTCTTAACACCGTAAGAATACAGGTTGGTTACTTTCACAGAGGACAGGCCGTTATGTTTCGTTTTCACAACAGGGCATTTTGTACAACAAGTCAGTCAGCTAAGTTTTTTTACTTGAATGGAAAATTGTTTTAAAATTAGTCAGGTGATACAAGGGTCCAATGTTGTGTTTTAAAAAATATACATGATACTTTAACTTTTCCATATGTAGTTGTTTTAAAACACTGATTCACATAATGTGTCTGATCCTTTTTTCTACATGGGTCAACAGGATATATTTTTTAATGTGTCAAATTGAAACTAAATGGAAACACTCTACAATCTGATCTAGATAAAGTAAGTGAATCTGAAATAGAAAAACACTGATTGTCATACATTATTGTTGCATCAAATGGATAAATACAGTAACTGTACAGTGTCTGGCTCAAATGTTGGATATCAGTTTTGTGAAATTGTGTGCTCTTTCTCCAAAGCGTGTGCCTTTTATATAGGAGTGTGTTTGTCTTGGCCCTTGTGCCACACAGGCTTGATTTGTGGAGCGCTGAGCTGATTGTTGTCCGTCCGGTAAAACCCCCTGCAGGAGCCAGTGACCTCTCCTGTTATGTCACTGTGCAGTTTCTGGCACGGTGGACACGACTTTATTCAGAGTCCTTTCTTGAGCGCTCAGTTTGCTCAGATGAGTAGCTCTAGTAACAGTCTGGATGATGTCTGTTTTTTTCTGTTTATGAAGTTTATGATGCTCTTAGAGATTTCTTTACACAATTTCAAAGCAAACACTTTTTGTCATTGTTAAAGCGACTGCACAACATTTTCACCCACTAGTCTGTAACTTTATGTAGTTATTCACTGAGCTTAGTTGCTCTTAGATTTATTAGGCCCAGGTGCTGTTCATCTAATTTGTTCTGAGCACATCCAGTTTAGATAATATAGTCTGATTAAACACATGTACTTAATACTCATTATTGCAGAATATGATCATTACATTCTGTTTAAAAAACATGAACTATTATTGGTCCCAGGAAACACAGATTGATACATTATGTCGTATTTCTTTCTATCACCTTAGAAACTTAAGAAGAGTTTTACATCTGCAGCTCTCTGCTCCCACTAGAATACAGGTAATCCAACATGTTAGGTAGTAATTTGACTTTAATCATCATACACGCTAATCTGTGTTCCCACTTTGAGTTGAAAAAATAAGTCAGTCAACAGCCAACTATTTTCAGAATTGATTTGTCCTCTAAGTAATTTTTAAAGCAAAAGTACCAAACATTGTGCAGTTCCAGCTTCTCAGTTGTGACAACTTTCACTTTTCTTCATATTACAGGGTAGTAATCTGATTGTATTTTGCATTTAGACTGTTTGTTTTTTTAGAAATAGCATTGGCCTTGAGGGAATGTTGATATGAAAACTGTGACTGTTTTTTAAGCATTAATTGACATTTTATATTCCAAACGGAAATGAATATTGTTGTTATTTGCAGCCCAAATGCTTTTACATAGCAACAAAAACAAATTAGGATTGCAATATTCATTCAGGAATAAAGATTAGTTAAAAAACAACCTCACTAGAGTCTTATTAAAAAACCCTATTTCAACTCATCATAGTATATACAGTGGTTTACTGTTTGTGTGTGCATAAAACTGTTTTATATGTACTATTTCATATGTAAACTTACAAACAAGTTCAGATGGTATTTTCAGTAGTGTTATATTTTTACTTTTAGAATAAGTTCATACTTGTTTTTCTCAGAAGAAGACTTCTACATGTCTGAGATTCTCTGCTTCCCCTCTGTTGAAAATGAAGCCAAATGGCACATGGGATAGAAATTTACTGATACCTGTTTGTAGAAGCGTTTAGGCTTGTCACCATTCATCACAGCTGCATTTTTAGTGTCCCCTTCAATCTCTCTTAGCAGGGACAGGCCAGGAGCTTGATGAGTAAAGCAGCCAGACACAGAGGGAGAGAGGAAGTGTGATAGAGCCATGCAGGCCTCCCGTACTCCCCAGCACTGCATGTGGTTCAAACCAGTCAACAGTCTGTGGAAGATTTAGTCAAACGGTTTAAAATGTGGTCAGGGATGTATCCATCTGACCACCAGTGATGGCAGATGTGCAGCAGTGGTTGCAGAACACCACCAGAGATGTTGTCAGGGTTGGAAAAAAAAGATAAGGAGTGGGTGGATGTTGATGGAAGTGCAGTCGTAGCTGCACAGTCTATATGGTAATTGGATAAGCAGGTAAGTGGAGATGGGACATAGGTCTGAGGGATGATGAGGGTTCTGTCAGGGCCTGCCTTTTAAGGCTTCTGTGTCTGTGTCTGTGTGTGTGTGTGTGTGTGTGGTAGGGACTGCAGAGGAAGGGCAATACGATCCTTGTAGGATTCAGGGGCCCACACACAAGGTCCTAGAGAGATCTGGCAGTGAAATTCAAGATGGGCAGTTGGAGAGTGAAAGACGAGGGGTGGAGGGAGGCAACGGGCGGGGGGTAGCTTCATTTGTGAATCCCGGATGTTTTTTCAGTCCTGATATGTGCCGTCTCTATACATGTGGCGTCAAGGGGGCTTTTCTTTGAAGCACGCTAGTGGATTTCTAATCAAGATTAGGGATGCAGAGCTGAGTTTGGCCTCACTATATAGGTCTAAGACAGCCTTTTGTCCCCTGTTTTACCCTGACACCACCTTACTTTTCAAATTCAGTTGAAAACACCACACTGCTTTTCCATGTTAACTCATTTTGAGTAGTGATCATAGACTAATGAGAGTTTTTTTGTTTGTTTTTTGTTAAATGATAATCATGAAGATGTAAACACATATACTGATATTAGCTTTGGTGGGGAAGCAAATCAAGTTCTGTGTGCATATTTTTCATGCTGCTACATGCCTATCTTTACTTGAAGTTGGTTTGAAAAATGAAGATCCCTGGGGCTAAAGAGAAGGGCTTTTTCATGGCTTCTTTTTTGTTGAGGTTACACTCATGCAGGCACAGTCAAAAGGCTTGAAACTGCCATAAGGGATGGGTGACCCAACTACTCCATTGTCTGCATAAGAAGTTTACAATTACAGTAAAAAAAACTCATCATGTTAGAACCTTAATTGCATGTAAGTTAGAGTTTAGTTGATAAAATATGGTCTTATACTGAGGTGAGACATTTGAGTCTCATTCAAATCTTAGAAAATGTTGGTAAATATGTAAAAAAAGAAAAAAATGTTTTTACTCTTTTATGCATCAGAGTTAAAGGGCTCCATGGTAACAAAAGCCAAGGAAATAAAAATCATTTTGTTATATATAAATGGCAGTGTAAGTGTTCAAAAGTGAGCAGCTGTCGGAATCGGCACAAAAACTGTAAAAGTTCAGAGCTTCCAGGTTCAGATTTCATTGAAACATCTTGTGATCCAGTCTGCCCACCAAGCTCCTAAACAAAAGGTTAACAAACCGATATAAAGGTATCAGTGCACTCCAAAATTTGCCTGTGTTTCTAACTCGTATTTTTTTTTGGTTTCCACAGTGACCTGAGCATGAACAACATCACTGAGCTTCCAGCATATGTATTCAAGAACTTCCCCTATCTGGAAGAACTGTGAGTACATGCCCCCTTTTTTCTCTTGTTAATGATGTATTTACTCTGTACAATGTTGACATGAGGGCCAGGCTTTTGATACGCACCTGGGTATTTGAGTTTGTACTGCAGAACACACAGTATAGGTGCACAACATGCCCTTCTTCTCAGCTGCAGAAGATAAGCACAGCATTACGTGAGGTTACGAATCACTCACCATTGAACAAGGGCAGTTATAAAAGGTGCAGTAAAGCTCAATTAAAAAGGTGAGGTGAGACAACATGTATTGAAGCTACAGTCATGTGACATCCTGTGTGGATTTTTGCTATTAAGGGATTATCAGTGTGGCAACAGCACATCTATGCTTTGGCTCTTTGTTGAGTGGCGTACATCTAATCTTAGTGGGTGTTTGTTATTTCTTCACTCTTTAAATACTTGGCTGTCTGGCTCAGTGCTGCTGGGAGTCAGTGATAAAATCTGTCTACCTGATATCAGGTAACATGCAGCCCAGAGAAAACAAAATGACCAGTGAGTGAACATATTCCAGCGGTTTTAGCCCTACTTGGCTTTTTACAGTTTTTTTTTTTTGACCGGCTCTTCTGCATCTTTGAGCCCACCGATTCTTCACCTTATTCTTTTCCATACACCACTCCAATCTGCTTTGTCGAAAAGGCAATTTGCTTTTCAACGCATTGTGCGGAGGAATGCAAGGCAGGAAGGAAGAAGGCAAAACAATGGTTTCCACGGCAACAAGGCTAAAAAACCCACCCAGCCTCGCTGTTGCTTCTGTCTTGTCTTAGATCATCAAAATGGATGGACTGTCGTTGGGGTGTCTGTTTTGAAGAAAGGTTTCTTGATTGACGTGCACCCTCAGTTCATGTGCGTGTTTGTTTAACCTTTTTTTTCTGGGAACAAATATGCAGGCTTGTCTCAGTGAACTTTGGTGGATGACTTTTTCACTCCAGGGCTGCAGCAGTGTCAGTGAACCAGAGCATGGGCCCTAAGGGCAAAGACAGGGAGAGAAAAGAGTTGACAGAGAAAAGAGATCAGGGAGAAAAAAAGAGAGCAGGCCATCCTCATACAGGACGGGAGCGGAGACGAGGGAGGAATATTCCCTCCTTCGTAGTCACGCAATCTCCTCCGCTCTCTTTCTGTCTTGCCAAAGGCACCACAAAGCTCGGCGGACGTGATGACAGGTATTCTCTGTCTTCTTTGTAGTTTGTTTATATTCGTGGAAATAACGTGTGACCACATCACTATATCTGTAGTGAATTATGATAATGACATCTGGGCCTTCTGGGTCTTCTTTTTCCATACATTGCATTTTGTTGACAGAACGATTTAACATTTTCTTTTACAAAGTCATTTATTTTATTCAATTTATGTTTTTTTTAAAGCACATGATTCTGCATCCATTTGTATGGAATTTACACTATAAATAAAGTTTCTATTTCTTTTTGTTATCAGTATATATCTGTGTGAATTATATGCTATACAGATCATATATATACATATATATATACACACATA
>JBAJHX010000001.1:11764552-11789762 GCA_037176925.1 Amniataba percoides
CACACACACACACACACACACACACACACACACACACACACACACACACACACACACACACACACACACACTCATATAGTATTGTCTGGTAAAAGAGCTTTTGAATTTTCAAGGGGATATTTCCGTTCGTCCTTGCATTTGTTCTATTAGGGAACCAGATATTGTCATGATTATCTGTCAGTGTCACTGTACTGGTCAGATATTTTGTTTTTGATTAATGGCATTTCATTTGGCTGTAAACTGCCAGACATGGGATAGAGGACATATAGCCTTAGTTTTGGATTGAAAAATATCTCTTTTGAATTGCTGATGGAACATGTAAATAATCAAAAGGTGGTAGTGCTGCTGCAAAAAGCAGTCATTCATGTCTGTAAGTAAGAATCAGTCTCTACAATCCATTAATGCCACACCAGCCCGGTAAGTGAGTTTTATGAATAGCCCATGTTTTCTCTAGAAGTTGGACTTCGTGAAAAAGATATTCTGTCCTGAATTCCTGGACAGGAAGATCCGCTGCAGTCATCAGTGCTGTTTTCAGAGAAAGCACTGCTGTGTATTTACACAGCCTACTAACCAAAGTGGAATTCATAGTGTTTGTGCCAAACTAACAACCACAATCTAGACAGTTACTCACAAAGATAATACAGAGAGCAACGTCAATAGGACTACTGCAGAACAGTTTATCTGCTAATGTATGTAAAGATCTAAACGTTGGTGCGAAAGATTTGATAGACAAATTTATGCAAAATTGGGTTTACATGTAACAGTGAAGGTAAGTTTGAGGGCATGGCCCCTGATCTGTCAGTGTGAACGACAGGCGAGATGAATTGAAGTGCTTCGCTGTTTTAGGCAGTCAAGTAAGGCTTTCATGATTCTTTCTGGAGAATATTCTAGCTTTTCGGTTCAGACTAAAATATCTAAACTGTTGGTTGGTGTATTGCAGTGAAATTTTGTGAACATTCATGGTCCCCGGAGGATAAATCACAATAACAGATCCACAAGCTGCTTTTGGTGTTCATTGCTAATTAGTGAATTTTAAAATCTATTGCACTTGACTAACTGCAAACTTTCTGCTTTATGAGATTCATCTTGCATGATTTTGTTCCTCCCAAGCTAGCATTAGCATTTAGCCTCAAGGAAGGCTAGTAGAGCAGCTAGCATGTATACAGACTCTATCGTTCCAGCACTTTTTATTCTGGTTTAATGGGACTGTGCTTAGTTTTCCCCCTCCTGTGATTTGTTTGGGCAAGCTTGAACTATAGTAATAACAATTGAGTGCAGACCAAAACAACTGCACAGAGACCCTTAAGAAGATGGGTTCTCGGTCTGCTCCCAAACGAACTCTGAAGCGCTTTGTCTGTGGTGGGAATGTGATCTGACCGTGATCCTACCCAACTACCAGGTGTATTCAGCAAGCTGGAGCTAAACGGCTCTCGTAGCCAGGTGTGCTTTGCAATGTTTGTCTCGACACTTAAATATCTCAACAGATCAGAAGTATTATATATGTTTTTAAAAATACAAGTTCAGGCTAAAACCACCAAAATGCATTCTGTTACAGCTACAGTTTATCTAACCTACCATCATTTTACACTACAGTTTCTAGTAAAGTCTTGGTCACATTGAGCATCAAATTGTTTCAACCATACAAACCAAATTCAGGCAGATAGCTGAAGTTTGCCAAGATAGTTTAGATTTCCGTGTTTATGTGACTGCGGGCATCACTTGCAGTTTTGCAAATGAAGTCAAGACTTTACTCTTCCTCCAACTTCAAGAAACAGTTGAAATCTCCATTATTTACTCGAGCCAGCCTGGATGTCATTTAGGGGCGGCTCCACTCATATCACATACTCCTGCCACCGTGTTTGTTGTGCATTAAGCCTAGCAATAGCCCTGTGCAAATGTAGGTCAGCCTTATTCAGCAGATCTGTTGCTACCTTTTCTCTTTTGTATGTTGGATTTTTGGGTTTTCCAGGAGCTTGTATGTTTTCATGTGTTTACTCATAACTGTTAGCCCTCTTTCTTGCAAAGTCCTGCTTCACTCGGCCTCAGTCTTAGCATTGTTTTCCTGCAACTACTGAATGCCAGTTTCATTGAGACCATAATATGTACATGGCTCTATTTGTGCCACCTCCCTCCACCCCTATGTCTTTGAGTTTGACGTGAACTTAAGAGGAATGGATCCAGCTGGAGAAACGTGCAGAAAATCCAGCTTTCAGCTATTATCACCCTTCTATGTCCCTCCCCTTGTCCCTTGCTTCCCCTCTTATTTTTTCTGCCCTCTTCTTTCTTTTTAACAGATGTCTTTTCTCTGTAAAGGTTTTAAGGTCTGTAGCTGAAGCAATATGCTTTGGCAGAGCCGGGACTTGGTTTGTATAAAGCCTTAGAGAGCTAAATGTCAATCAAGACTGTTTTTCTTCCAGCCCAGACACTTGAGGAATTTTGAGGGAGGGCGAGACACTCTGTGAGGGAGGATAGAAGGAGAAACAGTGTGGTGATGGTGAAAAGAACACTTGTGCATTCATAAAATTGCTTAAATAAAGAATATTGCCTTTTTGTTAACTACAAAACTGTTTGCCACTGATCAGAATTTCATTAGTTTGCAGGATCACTGATCTCTAATATAATGTAGTCAAACAAAGGATTACCTTAATATCCATGACATGAAACCTGAGAGGATTGCTCTATTATATTACGTAAATTTGATGAAGTCACCGGTTTGAAAACGACCAGCTAATAAATCAGAGTCACCATGGAAACCATATAAACACGCAGGTCATTCTCTGAGGAGTAATTAGAAGTAGCAGAAGTAAGAAATGAGGAGTTGGAGTAAGAGGAGGATTCCAGGTATCAAAAGTGAGTAGTAAGAAAGCAGTGAGTTAGACCATTGCAATTAATGCAATAATACTGGCATCTCTTCATTTTTATTAGTCAGTCTTTTTTCCAAACCTGTACCCAAAGTCAGGAGAATGAGATGAGTCTCGAAGAGCTTGTGGCAGAATCCTTTAGGGACTTCACATTTTTTGGTGATAGACAGCGTGATTCTAATTGGAAAGAATTAGCATGAGTTGTTCGGTGATTACTCATCAATATTATGTGGTGTTTATTACCGTAGGAAACTTCCAAGATCTGTCAATACCTCAATAAGGAGGTAGTTAATATGACAATTTTAGAGAGTTTAGATGAGTTTAGTGTTCCGGTTTTATGTATCTGCTTCAGTGTATCTGAATTTTTGGTAGAGACAAAAAGTCAAACCCAGGACAAACTAAACTAGATAAACTAGACTTCAACCCTAGATGGATTTAGAGCTGCAAGGAGGAACGTTCTGGTACAGGCTATTTGCTTCTCTGCTTACCTCAAATCCACCATGACCTAGAAGAGTGACAACAAAATGAAGTGGATTGAAGGATTGAGTTAAAGAGTTCATCTTATTGTATAAATAAAATATTTGTTTCAGTCTTACTTCAGTCTTAATTCTGTCCTCTGCAGTCGCCTGGATGCAAACCATATCACCACAGTTCCAGACGACAGTTTTGAAGGTCTTCAGCAGCTGCGCCACCTGTGGTTGGATGACAACAACCTGACGGAGGTCCCCATCGGTTCTCTGAGACACCAGGCGAACCTTCAGGCTCTGACGTTGGCGCTGAACCGCATCTCATACATACCAGACAACGCCTTTGCAAATCTCACCAGTCTAGTTGTGCTGTAAGTTATATTAAGATACTGTTCTAATTGTGGTTTAAAATTAAAATTATACAGCGGTTTTGATGCACATTTGTATATTTTTTATGTATTACTTTTTACGTACCAAAGCACTTTATCAATCAAGACCCTTGGTGGGGTGTCGCTTTAAAAGCTACGTATTTGAGTAATAAATTCTTCAAGTGAACTTCCCAGAGCAGCCAGGGAACCTTTCCATAAATACGCTCATAGACCCATACACTTAATAACTAAGCAGGAACAACCTGCTCGTGTACTTTTTTAAAACCACTGAGAACATTCATGTGTTTACTAAAATGACCTGAGGGAGAAGCTGTAGAAGTCACTGAAGTGCAGTGTATTTCTCAAGTTGAAAGCCAACAAGCATGTTCTTTGCAGTGTCACCATACAGTAAGAGTGTCACTTTAGTTTCTGAGCCTCAGGATGTATGAATGAATAGACACGTTTTTGAGTTCATGTTTAAGGATTTTCTGAGTGTTTTTTCCGGTAAACTTACTTCAAAATCTTCTTCGAACCAGGCAGCACAGATTTACTTTCAGTTAGTAAAGTATGACAATACTGCTGGCACTCCCCTGTTAATTAAAGAAGCTGCAATTCACATTGCTTTCTTGATAAATCATCTGTATTATTCTGTCAGCACAAATCAATGCAAAGTAGGTCTCCTTATGTTCTGCTGGAGCTATGAATGCATCCTTTGAGCAACTGCAAATCAGATTCCTAACACAAACATACTGTTGTATTTATTTCCACGGCTTACATTTAATAAGTCAACAGAACGGGTTGCAGCTTATGCCCTGCTGCATTTGAGAAGGCAAACACTTTTGCAGTGAAATATGTCATTGGGGTTCGAATCTGAATGTTCATCACACAAACGTAGCTCGAGCGTTAATGTAAAAACAAGACTATTTTGTCGTTTAATGCATGACGGGAAATGCTAAAACCTTCCACGAGAGGAGCTGGTACAAATATGCAGTGCATTACGAATCTGAGGGATTGTTCCAAACATTTTTTTCCACTGCTGCTGTTATACACTCACACAAACACACGCAGACACATTGAGTGGTATTGCTGCAGGGTTTGTATAAACACGTCAGGATAAACAGGAAGAAAAGACCTTTGAATCTATTAGGCAAGGAAAGCCCAATGCATATACACATACAGTCACCTGATTTACAAATTACACTTTGCCATTCAAGAAGCATTTGAGAAATGTTGAACAAAACCTAAAATACAAAATGGCATAAAACCCATGATGAATATGACAGGATATTTTATATCCATGGTGATATAAAAGCTCACAGTGTATAAAACTGTTTTTGTGTTTCCAGGCATCTCCATAACAACAGAATTAAGGAGATAGGAGACAACTGTTTTGCCGGACTCGTGAACTTGGAAACTCTGTAAGTACACGGTCATACAATAGTTGATGTGTGTGTGTGTGTCAGTGAGTTTGAGCGTGTTTGTGCTCGTGTTTGTGTGTGCCAACAGCTCCCCCACCCACCTCTGCTCCAGTCCTCCAGACATCATTGTGTCCGCTTCCTCCTTTAATTGCTCTAGGATAAATAGAGCAAAGTACATGATGCTTATCAAATCTGCCCTCCCACTGTTCACTTCCTCCTGCCACACAGCCATAAAAAGTCTTTCAGTGACAGCCTTACCTAACGGCAAAGTGCTTCTGTACAACACACAGACTTTTACAGGAGGGATTTGCTGATATTTGATTTCTTTTTCTGAATTCTTAAACTAATATGTTTAAAATATAAAGTGCCTGCTGGTACTTGGGCTGATTCAGTTTTATTTATTTATTTTTACATAACAGCTCAGTAGACAGTAGGCATTAAAATGACTAAAAGTCGTTCTGATATAGATTTTCTGCTGTTTTCCACGTGTTTTATAACCTAGTGGTTTGTTGTAGTCAGTGGTAAACATCTGTGGCTGAGCTGCTGAGGCAAGAGAGTTTAGTAAGAATTTGGAGAAACTCCCTGTGTCCCTAACATAAATAAAGTATTGAAATTAAAATCTAGTTTCATTCTAACAGCAGCACATTAGTAGCTTCATGTGCAATTAATCCACAGCAGGTTAAAAACACTTACCTCGGCATGGATACTTTCTACTGTATTATTAAATCAGCTGATCTGCTGTTTATTTACTTTTGCTGTCTCACATTGTGCTGAAATGATAACCATTCTTTAATTACCATTTTGAGTAATGAATTTTTATTTATTTTATTGTATTAAGCAAATGTTTAAAACTGTTGCCTTTTCCAGGTTTCATTTGCATATTTTCACATTATTGTTAACTAAATATCTTTCAATGTTGAACTGCAGCGTGAAGATGAATTATTCCAGTGTTTTTACATCTTATAGATGAACCAATTTATATATTAATCAAAGTGAGGAATGTTTCTCACAGTGGACTCACTGAGCAATAGATGAGGCATGAGTGATTATGATTGTGTTTATGATGAGTGGTCATACTGGTCAGTTGTTCAATGGGTAATACTGCTATAAGAGTTTATCATTTCGCTCTGCAAGCAAATCGTTTGTTTTGTTATTCAGATTTTAACCACAGTAGTTATTAATGTTTGACCACAGTTCTTAATTTCAGTTTTTTGTTTTAATCAACTCGTGGGTTTTAAAGTGGTGGACTAGTTGTGTCAAAACATGAGAAAATAGTGCTGACTTCCTGTGTCTTCCACTGTCTCATCAGAGATCTTAACTTCAACAACCTGATGGTTTTTCCCAAAGCAATCGAGGCCCTGCCCAAACTGAAGGAACTGTGAGTACATTTAGCTGTTTCTCCTCCATGAGAGGAACCTTTTATACTGACAGTGAGACCACCGGTTCAATCAGAGCATGAAGAGGGCTCGTCAATGTCTTCTTAGTATTTATATGCTATATAAGTATTTGACAAATTAGCTATAAATTAGATAAGAAGAAAAGAAGAGCACACATACAGATTAGCAAAACAGTTGTCAGTAAATTGTTACAATACAAATAATGAATGGTTTTATAGTTCCTATTCACCTACAGGCACATCAGGTAAAAAGAATTATAACAAATAGTAAATTGTTATTTATCTAATCTTTTATATAGTGGATTTGAGGTTAAAAAATATTTGCTAAGATCTTTACAACATGTTTCAACCACAAGTCTTATTTCACACTTTTCCTGATCAACACATGAAGTATTTAATTTTTTTAAATTAAATTCTTCATGTGTTTTGTGTTAAGTATAGTGTGTGTTAAGTATTAAAGGATTATTTAAATAGACGTAGACCTAATTGACATCTTTGTCC
Organism: Amniataba percoides; assembly: GCA_037176925.1. Taxonomy (NCBI): domain Eukaryota; kingdom Metazoa; phylum Chordata; class Actinopteri; order Centrarchiformes; family Terapontidae; genus Amniataba; species Amniataba percoides. The sequence goes on from JBAJHX010000001.1 coordinate 11,771,564, forward strand.
TTGATATGACAGAGCTTTCTGTTATTTTTTATTTCGCATATGTCATCTTAATATGCTTGTATTTCTGGTTTCATATTAAGAGTCTTTACACTTTCTCCTTGACATTCTTCCTGCAGCGGGTTTCACAGCAACGATATTGCTTCCATACCTGAGGGGGCCTTCCATAACAACCCCCTGCTGCGAACCATGTAAGGTCAAATTCCCCCTCTGATTCACTGACACTACTTTAAAACAAACATAGTACAATAATAACTCAGATTTGCACAAATGCCACCACGCACCGCAGACATTCTGAGGAGGACACATATGGTCTTAGCTGAAATGGGATACGAGTATGAAGCTTCAGTAGATGAATGTCCAGAAGATGGTGCCATTCTCGCATAGTAAATGATTTTGTTTTGAACTCTCCCCCTCTGCTCTCGCTGCCCTCACAGACATCTTTATGACAACCCCCTGTCCTTCGTGGGCGCCTCGGCTTTCCAGAATTTGTCCGACCTGCACTCTCTGTAAGTCCCTCTGTGAGGCACAACTCCTGACAAAAAAGCCATTCAGAAATCATCCATTACCAGCTCATGCTTTGATGTTCATAACTGAGTGAATACGTTGGCCACCATGTCTCTTTCAGGATGTTGCGTGGGGCAAGCATGATGCAGGACTTCCCCATCCTGACGTGGACTAATAACCTTGAGAGTCTGTGAGTAAACGCAGCATCTGCTTTTGTTCATGCTTTTTGTGTGTCTTGTCAGAAGTGATTGATCAGGGTTTTTGTTTCCAGAACCCTGTCGGGAACTAAGATATCATCCATCCCTGCTGATCTGTGTGAGGATCTCAAGTTGCTTCGGACACTGTAAGAGACTTTTCCTTTCCCGTCACCTGCAGCAGTACTTCAGATATATCGTGTCAAATATTTAAGATCATCTGGAACTTATTGGCATAGTGGAAATTGGCGTAGCTTGATGTGTACATTATTGGTTTTAACAAAGACAGGATATGATTCCCATTCATGCAAAAAAACTGGCATTTAAAAAAAACAGCCTCACATATAGGGAATTTGTTTATAGGCTAATTATAGCTTAATTTAAAATCGTCCCAGTTGTCTAATTGTTGCTGTTTGTTGGCCTCCATCAGAGACCTGTCCTACAATGAGGTCAAGGAACTACCATCCCTCCACGGCTGTGTCCGACTGCAGGAAATGTGAGTGTTGGTCATAAAGACGTTAGTTTGCAAAAACTTTCAGACAGGGATGGTGAAGTTTAAAAGACAGCCTCTGCTGCAATGGTAAAATATTATAATGTAATAAAACAATTAAGGTAATGATGGTCGTTTATTTTCCGTGTCTATAATAACTCACTGTTTCAATCTACAGAAGCTTTCAGCACAACCATATTCAACAAATTGACAGGGACACTTTTCAAGGTCTTTCTGCTCTCCGTTTACTGTAAGTCCACTCAGACATACGCACTCAGTAACACAGACTGGACTCCGTAAAAAAAAGTTTCATGCCTGGATTATGACATCATTATGTTGTGATTTTACACAGAGACTTGAGTAGAAACGAAATCCGAGTTATCCACAGAGACGCTTTCCTCACGCTCACAGCCCTCACCAACCTGTGAGTATGAACTAAACTCCATTTAAATTGCATCGTTGAGTCGACTTTCTGCGCTGTGCAGACTTAGACTTTTCGTGTGTTTTCATTTCATTGCAGAGATCTGAGTATGAACTCTCTGACTGTGATTCCAACAACTGGACTGAGTGCGCTCAGTCAGCTGAAACTCTCAGGGAACCCACAGATGAAAAATGTGCTGACTGCGAAAAACCTGCCAAAACTTAGGTGAGAAAAAAAAACTTCTGTGGTCTATTGTCAGGTTCTGTCATCTGATGTGCTGAGAAGAAAAAGGTAGTAAAATGTAATACAGGGTGTTCATGTGGCCACTGATGCTGACTATAATTGTTATGTTGCAGGTTGTAGTTGATTTTTTTTGTGTATTTTGTCATTTTATCTTATCATTTCCCCTCTTTTAATGTCCTAAATACAAACAAACTATATTTTACACAGGGGGAAACTTATTTTTCACACATGAGAAACTACAGGAAATTTCCTCATGATCATAAGAGTGCCGCGTTGAATCCGATAAATGCCTTGGAGAGCAAAAAGTGTATATCTGTCTTCGTCTGTTGTGATTCCATGTGTGTGATGGAAAAACAGAAACAAACTCCACCTCATCTCTTACATTTAATGAGAAAGCCAGCTGAATCTGTTTTTCCACAATTGTAGACACACTGTGGAAACATCCAAATATTATTGAAAAAAAATCAGAAGGAACAAATATTTGCAGACAAACACGTTATTTATGCGTTTCGCAATATGGTACTGACATTCTGGACCATCTGTATTATCAACATGGGACCTCAGCAGGATTTCAGCAGCCTTTTTCAATGATTATTGTTTGTTCGTAGGTCCATCTCAGTCCCTTACGCCTACCAGTGCTGTGCATTTGTTGGATGTGACTCAGTGCCGAGTTCTTCTGAGGAAAATGACGTGAAGAAATCAACAGGTGGGAATGCTACAGTCAAAGACTTTTCTTGGGAACAGCTGACACGTTAGCTAAACAACATTTACGTATTAGCAACTAAAAATATCGCCTGTATGCGTTTTTTTTTAAAAAAAAGCTTCAGACATTTTGGTAATCCAGATGTCTTCATTTGTGCATTAGGAGACATTTGCAGTATTTCCGTGTTATTATTGCATTAGAATGACTCAAATTAAGTAACTTTCCTACCTTACTTATCATGAAAAAAGTCAAATTGAAAGACATTTTTAGAAAAAGTGGCGAGTTGTGTATTTTGCATTCATGTCTGGGTAAATGTGATCTGTTGTATCATATGTGTATATTATTTGTATTTGTATCCAAGTTCAAGACCATTACACCTGAGACTCATCTCAGCTTTTCCAAAACAAAATATTTGTTTCAGATGGAGGTCTGATTGGTAAATGGAAAAGAAGTCAAATTTGCTTTAAATTAAGTGGTGGTTAACTTGTAGTTGTTTTTACAGTATATAAAAACTGTATTTAAATACAGTAAAATTACTGTCTTTACTAATGTTATTTTTATATTTAAATAGTATTTCATGTCAACACCATGGGACAATAACAGAAATGCATTTCAGACTCTGGAATATGTTTCATTTTCTTAGATGCTACGTCTGTAGATGATTAAATATTGTTGATTGTTATATCCCAGAATTTCGATTTTGGATACCATTCTCACATCAAATGTCTTATTTTAGGTGCTGACGATGTGGAAAGAATTTCAATGATTATGCATTGCTCTCCTGCGCCAGGTAAACATTTAACAGCTTCTCACATCTTTTATTATTCATCTGTGTCTTGTCTTTGACCAGCAAATGCCGAAGACATTTGAAATAATGAATTGCTAAATAAAGTGTCCTTCTTTAGGAGCTTTCAAGCCTTGTGAGCATCTGCTGGGTAACTGGATGATCCGTCTGACGGTCTGGTTCATCTGCCTCGTGTCGCTGGTCTTTAACAGCCTGGTGTTGGTGGCCACCTTCTCCCCCACACACCGAGCCACAGGCCACTCCCACTCCCTCACCCCGCCTGTCTCTCCTGCCAGGCTGCTGATGGGGCTGCTGGCCCTCGCTAACCTGCTCACAGGCCTGTACGTCGGCGTGCTGACCGTGCTCGACGTTGCTACTTGGGGCTCCTTCGCGGAGTTCGGCGTGTGGTGGGAGATGGGGCCCGGCTGTCAGATCACAGGAGCTCTGGCTGTCTTCTCGTCAGAGTGGGCCGTCCTGTTGCTCTCTCTGGCAGCTGTGGAGCGCAGCGTGGCCGTGCGGACGATTCTCGGGAAGGTGATGATGTCTCCCAGGAGGAACGGTGGAAGCCATCGCGGATGCTGGAGAGGTGATCGACGCTTCAGCCTGGCTGCGGGACTGCTGGGGCTGCTGGCTGCCGCCGGAGCCTGCCTGCCTCTCCTGACCTCCAACGGCCAGTCCGCCTCTCCTCTCTGCCTGCCCTTTGCTGGAGGCGAGAGTCCAGCTCTGAGTGTCACAGTCATTCTGGTGCTGCTCAACGCGCTGGCTTACCTGTTCACTGCAGCCGTGTACACTCAGCTGTACTGCCACCTGGGCAGGGTGGAGCTGGCCGACCCAGAGCAGACAGGCGCCCTACGACACGTGGCCTGGCTGATTTTCACTAACTGCATCTTTTTCTGCCCCGTTGCAGCTTTCTCCTTCGCCCCTCTGTTAACAGGCTCTACAGCTGGCGGCCCAGAGATCGCCAAGTCTGTCACCCTCATTTTCTTCCCGCTGCCTGCGTGCCTGAACCCAGTGCTGTATGTGTTCTTCAGCCCGGCCTTTAGAGAGGACTGGCTGAGACTACGCGGCCAAGCCGGTTTGAGCAGGGAGGTGAAGGCCGGTGCTGAAAGTCATGGAGACAATGGCGGCGGTGGGTCGGAGCTCACAGACGGAGGCTCCTCCACCCACCTGGGCTTTGACTGTGGGGTGTACTCGCAGCTCTGTGGAGAGACAGTTGTGTGCGAGCAGTGCGAGGCAGCGCTGCATGCCAGGACCTGCTCCTCTCCCTCGTCCTCCACAGTCTGTAGACACTTGGTGAAGTCTCACAGCTGTCCCACCCTCCTGGCGGGAGCTGCAATGTGCCAGCGCACCGAGGGGTTTTGGGCAGACAGCGGCACGCCCTCCGCCCAGTCTGAGTACGCAGACGAGGGGGACTCTTTCGTGTCGGACAGCTCGGACCAGGTTCAGGCCTGTGGCAGAGCCTGCTTCTGTCAGAGCAGAGGCCTTCCCCTGGTACACTACTCATACAACATACCTCGAGTCAAGGACTAGGGACGCTCCAGAGCGCCAGTACATCTGTGTGCGCAGACCTCTCTGTCATGTGAATTTAGATGCTACATTTTTTTTTATGTCACACAACAAAATGTGCCAACTACCCTGCGAAAAAGACTCTTCAGCTAGCACTTAATGTTTGTAATTACTGTGTAAACAGAGATGCAACCAATCATTCAAAGGGAACTTGGTATGCTTTTTTTGACCAAGTGAGCTGAACTGAGGACGTCATGTCACAAACTGGTCGACAAAGGAGAATCTTGCCAGCAGTGCCTGCCTCTTGCTTCTGATTGGATGTCACGATGTTGCGAGCCTCAATGTATGTGTCAAAGATTTTGTTATTTCGCTGTTTCACCTGTACTTATAAGCTTTTTTTTAATTTCAGTTGTTCTACATCTTGTCAATTTTTAAAGCTTCTCCACAGCAACTGTTGATTTTATACTTTTATTTTTTTTACGTAAATGTAGCAAATGTAATAATTATCCTAGACTTTTCTGTGTGAATGTAACTTTCAGGTGGTCTTCACCCACCAGAGGGGAATAATATAACTTTAGCAATAACCTCTGCCTACCTGCCTGCCTATAAGTAAATTTCAGTCTATAATAAACACTTCTTCGCTTTAAGTTACGTAGACTAAGAATGTGATAAAAGTAGCAGATATCACTGTTTTAGCAACATCTGTGCTCGGTGGTGGTGAAAGATGTTATTTATTGCTTGAGCGGCAGGAGCGTTAGGGTGAAGATGATTTCAGGTGCACGAACGGTGGCCTTTGAGTGATGACCGTACAACACGACCCAAGCATTTACCAAAACAACAGCACCTCTTTTTGTTTAATTCTACACAAAAAACTACTGCGCACATGCTGGTTTAGATAATTGTTTTCATTAGTGTGAAGTATAATTCTTGTCATTTTAAAACCTGGGCCTTATTTTATTTATTTTTGCCATCATGCTGTTTGGTTTGGATCAAACCTTTTTATCAACCACAGAGCTGCAATTTCTATTTATCACTGGGCCAAGAGACACTTCACACCCATCAAACATAAAACAAACATTTCCTTTTCAGTACAGCAACACTTACATGAAACCTGCTGTCTAATGTCAGTTTTATTTTTGGCAGAGCAATTGTTAAGTCATTTCTCTGTTTTAATAACCATAAACTGAGTGCCCTGTGAGGAAAAACTGCCCACTTAAATCATTAATGTAGATTAAAGGAGCAATTCCTAATTTTTGGAAATATGTTCATTCCCTGGGTTACTGGCAGTAAGTTGAGAAGATCACTTATCATACTTTGCTTTGCTAATTTTGATATGATAGCATGTTTAGAGAAAAATTAAGGATTAAACAAATACGATATAATGTTATTTAGAGGAGTTGGTAGGTGAATTGTGTTCGGAAATTGTAAGCCTAGCTGCTTCCAGACTTTATGCTACGCTAAACCAAGCGGCTGCTGGCTCTAACTTCATATTGAGCGTACAGTTATGAGCTTGATAGCACCTTTTCTGAGTACTAAGGAGAATAATTCTCAAAATGTCACTAAAATACAATTGAGTTTGGTGACCAGCAAGCAACAAATAGGAAATCTCACCAGAAATTCAGAATTCATCTGCATTCTCCAGAGTCCAACTTGTGAGAAGAGTGATGGCTGACTCGTGTTTCTGGTTGATTTAAAACTTATCATTAAACATAATTTGGCTCGCTGGCAACAAGTTAAACACGCCAGCACCGTCCAAGTTAAATACGTGGATGTAATCCCACTCTTCCACTTCTTCCAACATGATGTGAAGGCAGCACACAGACTGGCAGCCAGCTGAGTCAACAAGAAAGTGAAAAAGTATGAAATAGACCATTATAATTGAAATGTGGGTGATCATTATTCAACCACAGATATTTAAAGACAAGTACCTGCAGTGTGTTTTCACACTAAATTTTTTTCCAGTGTTTCTGTGCTCGTGGGCAGTCGGTTTAACTTAGAGCTCTACAGGGAAGCAACGTTTTGAACAGAATAAGGGGGCATGATGGCATAAAAAGCAGGAAAATAAGACTTCTGTTTAAAATGAGAGGAATTATCCTTTAACCATTTCTTGTTTCAAATCCAGTAACATTATCAGCGAGTGAATCAAATGCTCGCTGGTTGCTCATTTCAGTCTGAAAAACCCAGTTTTCTTGTACAGGTCATCAGAAGAGCATTATAATAACGTAAAGTATGTTAACATAGATCTCTTTACCCCCCGAGAGCTGTCCTGAGCGAGACTGTATGTATGTATGTGCGTGTGTGTGTGTGTTGAGGGATTGACTGATGTTTGGTGTGCTGGAGCATGACTGTACACATTAAGGTGGATACACCCTCGGAGCAAGTATCCACAAGTGCACATCATGTGAGTGCTCAGGAATTTAGGCAATGTGGGGAAACGTTTTTCTTCCACCAACGAGACATTCTTTTGTCCTCATAATGCGCCTTTTCATTTTAATCTGTCGGGTTTTATTTTCTGTTTTCACGTAAGTATTGTCTCGACTGGGTGTGTAAATTCTTGCACCAACCAAAATGTCCATTGATTGTTTAAGATGTCTGATGTCCCACCTGGTGAAAATGTTCAACTCTTTTTTTGTAGTTTGGTTAATGTTTTATCTGTTTTGTTTTTTGTTTTTTTTTGTATTTGTATGTAAATTATTTGAAAAGAAAACACGTAATCAAGAATGGGATGCTAACTAAGGAAGCTACCTCCTCGACTGTAGTGGCTACCAGCAGTGCTTTGTAAAAGAAAAGTCTGTTTTCATCTGTTATTCTTTGTGTGCCTTCTCGGCTTTATGTTGATACACATGGTTGTACATCATCATTTTTAGATAAGTGCAAATTGTGGGAGGAATCTATGTACTGTATACTGTGATTTTTTTTTTTTAACCAAACTATAAACTATGAAATTTTGTGTTTTATCTTTTATAGATACAAACTTGCAGAATAATACAGATTATAAACAGAATCTCACATAATTTCAGTACAAATTAAATCTTATTTGTAGGTCTTCACGTGAGATCCTCCCAAACTTGTTTTATTCTGTTCAAGTAGAAAAATAATTCTATAAATTGTGAATGAATAAAATTTAAAGAATGCATTTTTTTCTACCTTTGTGTTAACATTAACACACTGCAGTGACTTCATCAATTGTTGCAGCGTGTATCTGAACTCACTGTTGTATCACACTTGTCTTGCTAATGCAGCTATGGTTTAAGGTGCTGCACAGACTTATTTATTTATTATAATATTGAAATAGATAGAAAGAGATAGAAAGGTCAGGTCCCCATAGAAATAAGATATTAACTAAAACCCTGCATTTGCTTTGTCCCAGTGGAGTTCCTCATTGAACCTTTAACATCAGTCCGATCAGCAGCAGGTAATATCTCTTTTAAATCAGGTAGTTAGTTGTCATGTTTCTGCTCCCACAGCTGCTCAGTCGCCGTGTCCAAAGAGAGTTTGCAGTGACCAAACATGAAAGATGTACTCTTCAAAATGAATAAACCATCAAATAGTCCGCCAAAGACGCAGTAAAAATAACAAAATGTCACATTTTTGTGCAGAAAAATGTCCTAGAAAGTTATTTTCAACTAACTGATAGAGATATTAGGTGACCCATTACCTTTGACCAACTGTTCAATTTATCTTATAGACGGACACAACTTTGGTGATCACTTGAATTTGCATTTGCACCATGGGGTCTCTTTTTTTTATTTATTTTTTTATATTATAGTTTAGGTACTTTAATTATATGTTGATACTAATACATTTACTCAAGTAACATTTTGACTTTTAACGTTAGCATATAGCTCAAAGCACTGCTGTGCCTCTGCACAGCCCCACAGAGCTGCCAGATCTCAGCCTGCTCTTTTTCCAGGCAAAGTTGCCCCTGCAGTCACAGTTTTTATGGTGAACTTTTCCAAGCTTGTTCAAACATTGAAACCATTTGTGCAATTCAGTGGAGTTTCCTCGTTGTCCACCACCATTGGTTCCCTTCACTCTAGTGAGCTGTGATGAGCGAAAAATAACCTCTGTGACTGTATAAAGAAACAGACGTGAAATTTGATAAGTCCCGCGTAGCTCTGAACCGTGCAGCCTTTCACTTGTAATTTGTGAATTTTGGTGAAACCCCGTGTCAAAACACCTAGCAAACACGGAGGCCCAGTAAGACATCCGTCATGCATGTTAACAGTGGCCCAGTGACAGGTACGAGGCTCGCTGGATGCTTTGCAGCTGCGTGCTGAGAGGGCACAGGAAATAACTGCCGAGTGATGTTACAGCAGCTCCCACTCGACGAACCCCACCATGTGCTCTTCTTCGCTGACACATGTCCTCAGCGGCAAAAGGACATCTCAGATATTCCAGTCCTTCGCATACGTCCCTCTGTGGCGTGCGCATTAGGCACATGCCTCGCACCTCCGGCTTTAGAGAGGCTTTGTTACAATAAAACTAAGCCCCCCGACAACTCTTGACCATTCCACTGGGATTCTGAGTATCAGTGGGATGCTTTTTGCAGTTTCTGAATACCACGGCTGCTGCAGTTATCACGGTGGCAATTTGAAGAACTAGTCTCCCACTGTGCACTTACTTTAGCATAATGCCACTGCTTGATATTATATGACATGAAATCACTCACTCTTGTGTTTTCGAAGCATTTATATTTACCTTTTTAAGCACACAAACAAAATCAAAATAATCAGTTTCTTTCTATCACCTGAAATACATGATAAACAAAAGTTATAAATATTGATATTTTCTTGAGCTATTATCCATATTTATTGCAGAACCATAGCAATTTATCTAAACTCTCGGGAATAAGTGAATTATTGTTTTCTAGATGTTACATAAATACTAAAACTTCTCTGGCAATGCACGGCAAATTCTTCCATGTCACTTCAGTAATCCGGTGACACACATGATACTAAAATAACAGTGAAGATGACTGATGAAGAGGAAGGGGATGCAATATTGGAAAAAGGAAAAAGGATTAGCAGTTTGTGATGCAGGTGAGGAGGTTCAGGTGACACAAAACATGCAGGAGACGCTGGAGACAAATCCATCCTCTCTCCAGTCGGCAGCTCGGACCTCTCACTTCTTATCTTCTTTAGCAATTTGAGCTGCAAGCCAGGAGCAAAAGTTGAGATACAGAGTTAAACTGGCCGCACAGTTTTCAAAACCAAATACGCAACTTTGCATCTGTTTGTGGAAAATGATAAAAAAAATGATTATAACTTCATTGCTCCACTCAGGGGAAGAGGAAACCAAGTTAACACAATATGTTTACTGTGTGTTGCAAACAATGTAGACATGGGGCAAAACTCTTTCTCCTTTTAGCTCTATTTTTGGCCTCCACCAGCTCCTGAGGGAAATATATGATGTATGAAAGTATGTAGAGCTGAGTGGATGGATCACAAGCATCATGTGATCCATTTTAAATATAAAAATATTACTATGGCTTTAGACCTCTTGAACATTTCATTCCACAGCAATATAAGATAATTTGAACCCTCCAAAATATTTTACCTTGAGGCAAAATAAAGAAGCAGAGAAAGATTAATTTGCAAAAACAGATGAATGATATTCTTAAAATCAATAAAGCAACACGAATATGATTGATATTTCCTGAAAAAAACAAACAAAACAAAAAGGTTTTGGAAAATACATAAAAACAGTCGTCAAATCAAGTCGTCCTTCAAGTGGTTAATGTCTGCATCAGATAATTGCCTTTAAGCGTAGATGATTTGACAAATCCTGGTAAAGCGTGTATCACAGTGTGGGGAGGGGTTGGGACTTAAATCAGGATCACAGGTTGGTTTGAAGCATGACGGGACAAAACTTTGTCAGTAAAGATTGAGAGATAAAAGAGGGAGGAATGCACTCATTTAAAAGAGATGGATTATGGCTTTAAGATGGCTTTAAACTTTTTTCAATGTGCCTAATCATTCATACATGTTAATTATGCAAAGGCTGTGCTTTTTACCAGATTGTTACTTTTTCTTGTTTGTGTTTGTTGTATATATAAAACAACTGTAAAATAACTGAGCAGTTTTATACATTTTCAGGTAACTGAAAAAGTAAGTGAGGCAGATCTATTGTTGAGACTTTTTTGTAGTATTTATTTGTGGTAACTATACATTCTGCAGTTATTTTCGGGTAAATACTACTTTTCCTATTTTTATAAACACACACGGCCACTTCCATGAAATTAGAAAACTCATAAAATAAAGCTTATTTTTCTATCACATATTCAATCAATTCTTTAAAAAAACAGGAAAAAATAAGCACTGTAATTTAAACTATTGAGCATTTTTATGCTTTTTTATTTGTATTTGCAACATATTTTATATTGCATTTACACTAATATAGGCCTATGTCTTTATAATAGTCTTTCTAGTTATTTCTTTGAATCAGACTTTCATGATATAACGTGCTATTTTAAGGATGTAGCAGAAGGTAATATGGAGGGAAAAGGAGTGTGTAAGTGGGTCATGAAAAAGACACATGCGTTTCCATCCCAGCTGGCAGGATACTTACGGCGGACCTCCAGTTTACACTCCACTGTGTCCTCTCCGCTGTCGTTGACCGCTTTGCACATGTACACCCCGCCGTCAAACAGACACGGCTTTCGGATCTCCAGCGTCAGCACACCTTGCTTACTGAGCATCCGGTACTTGGCTTCATGTGAGATGTCCATCTTGTTTTTGTACCATGTCACTTTGGGCTGTTGAGGGAGGACGAAGTATTGCAGTGTGATAAAGGGAGATATTTCACATGATCTGCAGTACAGTCACTAATGCGCAATTAGTTCTGGCTCATAAGTCGCCGTCTTCACAGGACTTATGTGGTGGATACTATTTCATTGAGGAGGGCGTTTATTACTTGCTATTAATCCCCAAATGTCTGCATGAAGAGGGAGTGTGTGTGTGTTTGTGTGTGTGCGTGTGTGTTGATTTGGCAGTATTTTTCCATTGGTTTTAATCTCTTGTTCTTTACATTTCGTTATGCTGTATTTTGAATTTGAAATATTTACACATAAAAGTTCATGTTTGGCTCTTAACTGTATGGTGGAAAACTCAAAGCAAGTAAGACGACCCTGTGTTTGGGTTATTTAACTACTTTCAAAGTCAATATTGAACTTTGATACTTTACTTTTTATGCCAACACAGACAAAAACTCCTCAAACTGCTGTGATATAGAACATTCTGAAAAAAGTTAGAAAGTGGACCTGTGGTAAGAATTGTTTGTCTCCCTTTAATTTTCTTCATTATAATAAAAGTTTTAATAGTAGCTATCACCAAATCACATCCAAATCACAAGCAAATACTTTTGCTCCTCCTGACCTTTGGGATGCCTCTGACTGAGCAGCTGAGGGTGGCGTTGTATCCCGCGATGACTGAGCGGTTCACCAGAGGATGTGTGAACCTGGGAGCCTCTGAGAAGTCGTGATCTTTGTGGTTGGGCGGCTTATACTCGATACCTGAGGAGACAGACAGATGGACGGTTGTCTTTAGTTATGCTTTTCTTCTACTCATATTTTAAATGCAACATCTGCACTAACATCATAATCTCAACTGTATTTGTTATAATTATAGATGAGCCCACCTGTTTTCTGGATGTACGCGCTGTCTTTCGTGTTGCACGGCTCCGGGCTGAGGCCCACCAGGTTGATGGCAAAGACTCGGAAGACGTACTCGTTTCCCATGATGAGGTCAGACACGACGCAGTTGGTTCGCCTGTACTGATCGTAGACTGTGTACCACTCCTTCATGTGAAACACAAACATGATTCAGTTTTAACAGTTCAACATATAGTTTATGTTGCACAGGGGCGTGACAAATGAAAGGGAAATGGCAATAAATGGAACATAATGAGTGCAGATGCTTCCATACTAGGACAAAAATGATTTGAATAGCATGATTTGGCCTTGACAGGATCCACATCTCAACCCAAGTGAACACATATGGGTGATTTCGTCTTGACGTGGGTTAGCTGGGTTATATCACTTCAGATCAGATGTTTTGAAAATACAGTACATAGAAATGCAAATGGAGTCAGCTGATGGTGAGCTGACTGGGGAGTTGTTAATGTTAAAAGCATAATGTGCAAGACTAAGTAGCGATAATATAAAGGCATAATGGGGTTAATCACACCAGATTACACAGTTTGAGTCATAAGGGCTTAAAAACCATTATAACTGGCACAGTTTGTTCACTTTCTAATTATATTTGCCCATCGAAATATGGGAAATAACATCCCACAACAACGATCGAGAGATATAATTAATTGATTTCAGAAATACCATTATAATCTACCAGGAACAAAAGGAGCTAAGTAATTACTCACAGTGCAAATTGATTTATTTGGGTACAAATGAAACAGGGCATACATAGATTTATATGACACGTGCTCTCAGCGCTTTCAAATTTGTCAGCAGTTGTCTCCGGCATCTAACAGGTACACAGTGCTTTGTTATTGGTAATATGATAATCAGCATCCCCGAGCTTGCTATAAAGAGATGCAAGTGAAATTAATTTGATCTAATAATGACTACAGTGAAACATGAACCCTCAGTCGAGCCGGGCGCTGAGAACAATGGCCCCCGCGTCACTGTACAGACAATCCGCACCAGGTCAAGGCTGTGAGGATAAGATTAGGACATTCCTGGCCGACATTGTCCCTGGCAGCTCGCGGCGGAGGAAGGTGCCAGTTGGAGCTTTTGCCAACGGGCCCATAATGCACCGCTCCTGGCCCTCAGAGGAGAGCGTGTGCTCAGCATTGGCTGCTTACAGTGTATGTGTCACAGGGGAGGCTAAAATATCCCTCTGTGTCCATGCAGCATTCATCCTCCTACATGTGCAGAGACACTCATTCATGTTAATAGAAAGGGAGGTCTGTAAATGGGGCTTCACAGCGGCTCAGTTGGTGGCTGTCAGAATTCAAACTAAAGGCCAAGTCCAAATTACTTTCAGTTTAATCTTGCTGGCTAGAGTCCCGTTGCATTCAGATCTGGGGCCTGCGTGTGGCGTGTCAGTACCCAAACGGATCTTAGTGGACTGGCTACCAGCTGCGATTATGCGGAAAAAATTAATTTTTTGCCTCTCTTTTCAACCACAGCTGCTCATTATTCAGTGCCACAATGTGCTCACACCAGCAGCGGGAGGCGACATTTGGACCGTCCTCTGGTCTTTTGCGAAGGCTTTTTAAACCATCCATTTCAGATTTTGGTCCAAAATGTTCATCCCGCAAGACCCCTAATGTCAGATGAACTTAAATTCTCAGAAGCCTGTTTTCAGCCTCTTTGAATGTAATGTAAAAACAGACTGTAAGCTTTGTTGCTTGAATCTTAGGGTGCAGAGTCTCACCATGGTCTTCTTGTCGGCTTTCTGGATGTTGTAACCGGTTATTTCACAGTTACCGTTGTCTTTAGGTGGTTTCCACTCGAGTGCTACATTGAAACCCCAGACGTCCGAGATCTTCAGAGCCTGGGGGGGCCCGGGGAGATCTACAGAGGAGTGAAATGTATTGTAGGAGGTTACTTGCATGAATGCTGTCACAGTTCTGGACAGAAATTGCATGAAACACCCGGCATGCTGCTTACCAACAATCTGCAGCGTGATACTTGCTGTGTCCTCCACATTCTCAATCTGCACGCGGAGATCGTACTTCCCCGAGTGTTTTCTCTCTGTCTTGCGGATGAAGAGGATCGTGTCCACTTCGCTGTTCCTCACGCTAGCAAACGTGGGGCTGAGAGCCTCCCCCTCTTTGCTCCATGTAACCACTGGCCTTGGCTTACCCTGCATGACCGGATAACACGAAAATACTTTAAATGACAAATTACAAATGCACTGTTTAACAACAGTCACTGGTAATTCATCTGAAAATATGTTATCAGTTAGCTGAAAAATATTGTTTAAGGTGGCTGTAGTACATGGCACCACCAACAGGTTAAGATTTCTCTTCATCCATTTTGGTTAATTATCAACAGTTACATGTTAATGAAAAATATGCATGATTATGTTTGAATAATAGATGAGAACACTGCTTTTTCTCGGACAGCACTTTCAGACCAAACTTTACTTTTTTCAGTCTTATTAGTGCTGAGAGATATAACAACATATATGAGAATATATAAACTATAGAAGCAATGCGTAATGTAGACCTTTTTTGTTCCATGATATGAATATATGTAGTCAGTCTAATGCATTTCCATGTTAGACCATCCCTCTGTGCCATCTACACATTTTAATATATTCAGATAAACAATTTGGAATACATTGTTTAAATAGAATATATGTGAAAAATCTGTGTGCAATATTCAATTTCACAAGATTGCTTGATTGTGTTGATTTGATCTGAGTTGATTTTTGTAGACTGCACCTGGAACGGGATCACAAGGTTGACAGTGTCTCCAACTTTCTTGACGAGAGTCTGACGGAGATTTCTGGGGAGCCAAATTTTAGGGCGTTCTGTGAAAGACAAAACAAAGCATAATAAGAAAATAAGAGGCATGACAGAGACAAAAAAAAAGTAAGAAATGAATGAGTTCAAATGAGGAGAAATATTTGGTTATATGAGATGGGTTTTTTTTTTTAATCTCTCATTGAGGCCCAGGTGGGTGAAGGAGCAGACAGTCATGAAAAGTGTCGGCGCTCACGCATTATCTCTCTGATGGTGACAGGCTGCGCCAGCGTGGTGGCTTCACTGGGTCCCGCCATGTTGTAGGCTCGCACGCGGAACTGCAGCTTGTCTCCGGTGGTGAGATCTTTGACGATCAGCGACGTCCTCTCTGTCAGACCTTGAATGGCCGGGATCCATTCATCCGCTGCCACCAAATTAAAATGACACGATTCATTTGACTGCAGCGAAACCAAAGTTAAAATTACAGACAGAAGTTCATCTGTTTCGTCAGCACATCATCAGATGCGAGCGGTGAAGAGAAACAGCAGTTCATGACGGCAGATAAAGTTCAGATGTAAGTGTGAGTTAAGACGTTTGAAGTAGATAATGCCAGTCATTGCAAAGGTTAATGTGATTGTATAATCACCATGCCGACAGCCTGGAGGCGCCCAAAAGCAAATAATTAAAAGAGAGATGACAATCACCTCAACTGACATGTTGAAAGAAGCATTAAAGAGGGTGTTTAGAGATTTGGACAAATCGGTTGCTGCGCTGTAATTAACTGATTGTGTGTATGAAAACTTGATAAATGCTACAAAAAAACCCTCCTTATCAAAAGCATGCAGGCGGGTGGCTCCAGCACTTACTGCCCTCCTTGCAGTACTCAACCCCATAACCCTCGAGTTCAGCGGAGCCGATCCTCTCAGGCGGCCGCCACTTCAGCGAGATGGAAGTGTCACTGATGTCGTCCACGCACAGTCCAATGGGCGCACTCGTAGGGGCTGAGAGTGAGGCAGAGGGCAGATAAATGGGCACTGTTAGTCCGTTAAAGCATTACCGGAATAAATCCTGAATGAATTGCTGGACGAGTGGATGGCCCCGATCAGGAGTTAACAAATTATGTGAAGTGACAAAACCCTCGCAAAGCTTTCTGTGCTATTCCCGTCGGGCCATTGCAGCTTTACTTTTGCCCAAGCGGCCGCATAATATTCACCTGAAGGTTTCACTTCAACGCAATACGGCATCTTCATGAACTAACATCAAATGAAGAATCTCAATGAGTCGCAGCGAGCACAGCGGAATAAATGGATCAGAGATAAAACAACCAGAAGCTCATGCAGGAAACGTCAGAGACAATCACAGATATCTCTTAAAAGATATGAACCTCGAAGCTCAAATTCAACCAAAGGGATAAAACTTTTAAGGTTTACTGTCCTTAAAAGTTCATTTATATGGAGCAAAGCACTGGAAAACAGTCACGCTTTCGTGGAAGACATTTATAGACAACAAAAAAATTAAAGCGTGTAGTTTTCCTTTTGTGACCAGTGAGGATCAGGACTACTTTTACTTTCCTACCACAGGTTAGTTGATTTCTATGATCTTTGAACAAACTAAAGAAGTATAAGGGTGATCTGAACAAACCCAGAGCCTGTATGGGCCTGATGTCTACTGATTCTGTCAGCGCAGTCATAAATATGCAGCGAGTTAATCTGTCATTCTGTCATGGCACATCATATTTCTTATCTTAAGATTTCTTAATCTTGTATAAAAGAAATCTTTGTTGGTTGGCGAGGGAGCATCACTTACAGCTGGTGTAGAGAAACACACTGACGAAGCTATTTAAAAAGATGTAATCCATCAGAGAAACAGTTAAGAGTGTTCAAGTAAATTGGTATACACAGAAATAATTTAACAATAGAACAACAGAGACAAGATTAATTTCAATATCAAATATTTGCGGCTGTGTAATCAGATATCAAAACAGTCCATTATCCTGCAAGCCTGCTTATGTCATCCCAAGAAAAGGCGGGCTGTGTGACTGACCTGGAGGTCACAGCTGGGCTGAAGTTCAAGTGCCTGCTCGTACGCTCTACTCTCATTTACAAGCTTACCTCTATTGTAAAACTGTCAAGGTCAGGAAGAATTATGGAGGGGGAGAAAAGATGTTTAGATTAGAGATAAATAATGGTCATATACTCCTAAATGCCCATTTAATTCTTTTGAGTGAGACTGGCAAGAAGCCAATTAACTCTATGAATGTTTTCAAGTTATAATTCCTGATTTATCACATTACATCACACACATTAAATTAGAGTGGCTATTTTAATGTGTATTAACTTATTTTGATCCACATCTGGAGTTGTGATCTCCACAGGCAAGAGCAGTCATAGATCTGTGTTTTAATAGCTGAGACATCAGTGCAGCTTGTCTTTAAACAAGTGAAATATGATTCGATTACACTGCAGCCCAACGCTTGATCAAAACCTGGTCTCTCTGGCAAACATATGTTTACATGTGTACAGGATGTACGACTGCTAATTGTGAACAAGTGAAGAATCCTCCAATTGGCAACAGAGAAGAACAAGCCGTCACCATTCCAAAGAAATATTTAGTCTGTCGTATATTTTTATGTTGCTGCCACAACTTGTTGACAACATGAGGACACACTGGGAGGTGTTGAGCTTTTGTTGTGGCCAGTAAATTCACGACTCTGTCACAGGACGCAGGCTAAGTATACGGTGCAAGAAAATGATGGGAATGCCTGTCAGAGGTCAAGGGTTTCCTCGTGTGGTCACAGCAGCAGAGACTGTTTAAAAAGCAGCTCAGAGTCCTCTGGATAAAAGATGCATTCAGATATGTTTTTAAAACTAATGCATTCTTTTTCACAACATCAACAGCACAACTACTAACCCTCTCTTAA
>JBAJHX010000001.1:11798967-11810023 GCA_037176925.1 Amniataba percoides
TCAGTCTGTTATACACTCTGCACAAACCTTCACTTTTCTTCTCCTCTTTCTTCATCTTCTTCAGTCTCTTCAGCATTCCTCTCAGGTCAGTAATGCCATACTGAAAAGCAATCTTCTGATATTCAGAAGAGGGAGCGTGGCTGAGAATCTCCCACACGTCCACTTCAGGATCTGCGCTCACCTGCACGGTCCTGATACAAGTAAACCAACCGGAGGATGTGAAAAACAGAGCACAGAGTTTTCAGCCAACATTACACATGCAGACCAAAAAATTGAAGGCTGTAACAGACTGAACAATATCAACATTTTAGTAAAACTTCATTAACAGATAACAACATAACAAAATCAATTTTCTATTATATCATTACTTTTATTTTCACTTAATTCACAGTTTATTTATCATCAGGAGGCAACCTATGACTAATGTCATACATTGATTACTTATATTTTACATGTAAAATAGTAGGTTTATGGTGTAGACTGTAATCATTTTTAACTATGCGTTATAAAACGAACAAGTTAACATATATTTTGTATCATACTTGCTTGAATTTGATATTGCTTTGAATGTCTTTCCTTTCATTTTACAGTCTTTTGTTATGTTGTGCAGCCATGATCTTCACAAACAGACAGTATAATGTTGGGTCCCAGCTGAACTCCCTTCCTCATCAGAATTTTACTATTTCTACTCATAATTGTGATATCTTTGCTAAACCAGTGACGTGCTTTAAGTTTCCCCATTAGGATATAACGTATGGACAAAAACTCCGGCAAATGTGCTGGATTTTTATTTAAAAAATGACAAAAGCAAACAAGGATCACAAGTCTGTGATCTGTGTGTGTGTTTTTTTTACACCTGTCCACCAGGTGTCTCCAGCAACTTTTCTACTTCACCTGACAGCTTTTGAGAGCAATTTCTTTCCATCAGCTCCTTAGTTCACTAGTACAGGGTACACGAGCAGCAGCTGCCTCAAGATGTCTGTGTTTCCTTCTCTTTTCTTTTGGATTATGTGTTGCAGACATTTTACCTGCTGCAAGTTGTTGACTGTGAGCTTGTCACTATATGTGCAAGTTTTAGTTTGTTTCTCACCACCTGCCTTGTTTTCATTTGTCTGCATTTAACTGTTTATCAGCTGTCAAAGTATTAAGTGTACTTAACAGAAAGTAGCAATGCTTCTGTGTGAAGTGAAATAGAAATATTGATTAAACAAAAGTATAGAAGTGTGAAAAGTGATGAATCAATGTATATGTAGTATTTTCCCTTTGCTTGTTACAAATGCAGAGTTAGTTGCAGAGCAATCTACAACAATGCATCATATTTTATAAACTAATAATATTTTTTCTTTGCAAAACTGAAATCTGAAAGCAGTGACTTGAGTCTGAGTTAAACTTGAATTGCAGTTGAAAGTAGCGAAAAATACTAATCTGTGTGCACATGTGATTAAATTATTTCAGCCCATCTATTATACAGATTAGTAAATAAAATGTTAATTGTTTCCCATTAGCTAGATCATATAAACTAAACAGACATATCTTTAAATGAGAGATGACAGATGAAGATGCATGCACAATGTTTTCCTGCAATACTCAGACAGCATGCCTGCAGTTTCTTACCGATTTGAGGATTTTAAGAAACTGCTGCTCATTCAGAGGTAGAACCCAAGAGGCAAATATGGCAAAACAAACCAGACAGGTTAAAACACAGCATATCAATCAGCATATTGTAAATATGCCTTTAAAACAAATTAAATACTTTTCCAGTGGTTAAACGGCAGTGAAGCAAGCCTGCACAGGTTAGGCCTGAATATAAAGGTCAGTTCAAATCACATGCTGATGTCATTGTTTTTTAGGGATTCACATTATGTCCCACTTTGTTCTGCACGGAGGACAATAATTATCTGGTAATGGTGTGTAAAACAGTGATTTCTGATTGTGCTGGGAGGGTGACTGGTGTTTTAAAAAAGACTATAAAGTGTCAAACAAGAGGACTCCTATAGAGAGGTTCAGTGGTCATATATATATAAAGTGGAAATCAATGATGTGTAACAGGGGGAGAAAAACAATAGAAACTCTACCAATTAAAGAAATGATGTTGTTTCAGTTATTGTGAGAAGACCTTCACGAAAAAAAAATCTGAATGTAGTGATCACAGGATTAATCTACAGATGAGTCTGATAATAAAAGTGAGATAAGATAGGGCAACTAGACTTTCAGGACCATCATATGGTGGGAAATGAGGCTGCATGTATATATATGGTAATAATTTTTTAAGCTTTTGCAAATTAAAAAAACTAAATCTAATTTCCAAGTTAAAATTCCTGAGTCAATGGACACATCATGTCACCCAAAGCTATCACTGTTTATTGTGAGTGAGTGTTCAGGCTTATTTGCCTGCAGATAAATGTTAATAGGTGATCATTCCAACTTTCAGCTCGTAAATCAAGAAGAGGCTTACTCTCTGAGGACGCAGGACGATCCAGGAAAAGATGAGAGTGAGACAAAGTGACATTATTAAAAGTAAAAAAATAAAAAGATGTTTCTTCATCCTGAAGGTCTACAAATGACTGCTCACCTCTTTTTCAACAGGGTACTGAAGTCCAGCTCTCCCGAGTCTTCTTTTCCATCTGTGCTACTGCAGAAATATCAGCCACCAGCAGCAAAACATGAACAGCACAGTAGACTACTCGATTTCTCCAAATAAAACATGACTGTTAATACTTTGTAGACATGACTTGTTTCAGACAAAAAACGAAGCTTTGCACAATATTAATAAATCCCTAAATACTCTTGTTCCAATATGCAAGTGTGAAAACAGAAAATGAATGGTACTGTGCAACACAAATACTCACATGGTAAATTAGACTTTGAATGAAAAAAAAGAGACATTGCATTGGACAGTATCACTCTTTAAGAAGGAAATGAGTGTGTTGATGGATAAAAGACATGAATGTACAGGCAGATGTTTTGCTGGAGAGACAGGAGTTGCCATGTTTAAAGGAGCAGTTTGACATTTCGACACAATATGCCTATAAAATTATACCACTCGAATGTTTGTGTGTTAACCATGGAACCAGACATATGAGTCAATTTTAGCAGAGCATCAAGACTGGAAGCAGGTTGAAACAGCTATCCTGGCTCTCTCCAAAGGGAGGGAGTTGCCTACTAGGACCTCATTTGTTTCATTTGTCATATGTCATTTGTTAAACCCATCAAAAACAAAGTGTACTGTTATTTTGTTATTTCTATGTAGCTACCATCCTGTAAATGGATACATAAGGATTAAACATATGGTATATAAAGTGTACATTTGTAAGCTTTAGAGGGGCTGGCTCATAAATTTCTGTCCAACAGCTTCACATACAGGTGAGTTGAAGAGCCGGAGCTTCTCACGCAGCACAGTCCATTGCATTAAAAGCCATGTTAAAAGCCTAACACTCAAATAACACCGTAATAATGCAAAAGCAAGCCCTTATTAATCAGCACTGTATAATCTGATTGGGTGATAGATAGTCACTTAATAGACATTTATTTAAATGATGATTTCATTAATTTAATAAAAGTGTTACGTAGGGTACATGTTACATTTTGTGCCAGTGTGCTGTCCCCTCCTCACTTTTCTCTTTCTTTAGGGCTGTTTGAGGGTTTCTCCTTTTGGGCCTAAAAAGGAGGTTGGAGACTGGGAGCCCCTTCAGTTTGGCTGGAAGGTGTTTTTTCTTTTGGTTTGCTGGATGTTTTGTTTGTCTTTAGTCTCTTTGTCCTTACAGTGTGGCCTCTACCTTTTTTTTGTGGCAAGCTTGTTTTCAGTTTGATGCCCTATTTTTGTTTATCAATAAACAAATGGATCACTGTTAAAACAATCATCTATCACTCTTCCTTCAACCCTTTTGAGAGAGAGAGAGTATCATATGTAAAGCTACTGTATTTCTTTAAAGAGAGCCTGACTGGCCTTTCTCTTGTGCTTCCAGTGCTGTTTTGCTAAGCTAATTGACTTCTAGCTCAAGCTTCAGACTCCTCTAACTGTGTAAATGTCGAACTACTCCTTTAAGCCATGAGCAGCAGCAGTCATCCACGCAAGAACAATACAAAACACTCAAGGTTAAAGAAAACAACAGTCACAGCGGGGTCTGCTCCACTCTAATCAGTGGGATGAAAGATAAAGACAAGGGCATAGATTTGTCTGTGTGCATGTCTCCTGCCTCTGATCCGACAGCAGGATTAGAAGCCGAGTCTGGTTTGTGTGGTGAAATTACGACACACCATAGCTGCGCTTCCTCTATGTGGCAACCCCGTGGAAGAGCTCGACAACTGAAAAGCCAGTGTGTCTTAGCACATCCTGCACATTCAGTGTGATCAAACCACCGTCAAAGCTCACGCTGCCGGGTAGCTGTTTGTGCAGCTGGCTCTGCTGTTTTGATTGAGACCCAGGCGTAGATCAGAGAGAGCTGATGGCTGCAGCCAGCACATGTTACTCAGTAGTCTAATAACCAAATCTCAATGTATAAGATCTGCCCGAGTCAGAGGTTAACACAATGACACTGCACCCGGGCTTTTGAATTTGAGATCCTTTTAACCCTCTCGTGGTCTTTGCTCTGTGGTCGATCTCTCAAAATTCAGCAGATAAGAGGCTGCACCATCCACAACACTGGTTCTGTTTGACTGTAAGGCAGAGAAGAAACAGGCCGGAGGAGAGACAGAGAGAGACAGTCTCGGATCCTGGTCCTGATTTCTCTGTTCGTTAACAATCAGAGTCCTCAGAGTTTGAATACGAGCCTCCGCTGTTGCAACAAACCCCTTTACTACCTTGATTGTGGTCCACTTCTCTTCTTACCGGCTTCACTCCTATAGGTCGGCATTTCCATAGTTATTTGTAACACAAAACATGATGATATTCACTGAAATTTGCTAACTGTGCCTGCGCATTTGATCTGTTTTAAATCTTAAATCCTGATTATATGATCATAAATATAAAATCTTAATGAGACTTTATTAAGTCTGACTACAAACTTATAGTTATAATTCTGCTCAACCATATGCACAAACTTGTTTATGTCCAGTATTTCCAGTAGGACTATTAACATCCAAAAGGAGGCATATTTTCAGTACTCCAGCTCATTTGACACTAATTACTGCAAACCACTGCAGCCCTATGAACCACTAAACGATCTTGGGTTCTGGTGGTGTATAAAAAATGACTTAAATACACCTCGTGCAGAACAAACACCCTCACAAAGTGCGGTAGTGAACAGCAGGAAATCACTGTAGTATTTTACTATATTTTAGTGTCATTCTGTGACACCACAACACTCTAATTTGAAAAACAAACTTAATTTCAAATTAATTTGTGATCTTCAGAGTCATTAAGTAGCTGATGTTTAAAACTGATGAAAACTGATGGAGCAACAGAGCCGAAGAAAATATCCTTTTCATATATTCTTCATATAATGACGTAATTCCTCATCAGTCATTAACATATGCTGGATGCACCATTGGATCAATTGAATTAGTTGTTTTTCTTTCATCAAGACTGGACGTCAAGTTCGGATGTTAAAACTACTGATGCCTTCTATTTTTAACATTATCATTAAACTGATGTGTGAATCACACAAACACAAGTACTAGTAAAAAGTCATTTTTCTTTGTAACTAATCAAGAATATCAGTCTGTAAGATGTAAATGGTTGTTTAAACCCTGCAGGGAAAAGAAACGCAGGTTGACTTTTATGACTCTGGGACATTATTGATGAAATGTGTTGGGGACCAGCAGTTAAACCCTTAAAAAGAAACTAATATGGAAAAAAAGAAACCATTCAATCAGAATGTAATCAGCTCTAATGTGACCAAAGGTATCTTGTGTTTTTATGAAGTAAAACAGTGTGATAAAATAAAACTTACGTGCGTCTAAAAGCGGCTCTTATGTCAAAACCTTCAGTGGCACAGGCCTCTGAAATGCAAAGTCACGGTGGTGCAAGATAATCATATTAGTGACGGAAATGATGATGTGGCACAAATAAACAAGCACGTAAAAAAGTTTAAAAAAGTACGTAGTAAGTAACAATAGTCACGCTCACCATGCACAGTCAGGTCGAAGTTACAGCTGTCAAACTTGTCTCTGGATGAAACCTCACATCTGTAAGCTCCTGCAAAGTTAGCCTTGGCTGCAATGACGTGCATCTCAAACGTGTAGACCTGCAGCCGCGACAGAGCACACGACACAGTGAGGCGGACATCTTTGATAAAAAGCCTTGCAGTCTACATACTTCATATGTACAACATTATTAACACATTTGGGATATTTATGGAGCTGATTTCCCTGCCTACTTTTCATTCATTTCTCCCACCATGTAAAAGTCTAAATGTGCAGGAGTAGCGTGTCCTCTAGTCCCCCAGATAAAACCTCTAAGGTAGCATGCCTGTGGTTTATCACGTTATCAGGATGAGAGACTGAGGCAAGAGGTTGCACAACTGAGGGTGAGAAGGGCAAGACTTGCAAAACACCTTGTTGCCACAAAGTAAAATGTTTCATATTGCCATTTGTGGCTAATTTTGATGAAAAAATACATATCACAGGCAGCGGTGGATGAGCACTTTAAAGGAATAAATCACACAGATATAATGTGTTTCACAACACCAAAACACAATACATTATTCTGCTTTTCTGTTTTGGTTTCTGCAGCAGTGGTGTACCTTGGTGTTGCGGTCGTATGATTCCTTTAGTTGCAGGTGTTTTCCAGACTTGCTGGCGAGGTCCATCCACTTCCCTTTGAACCATTTGATGGTGGGTTTCTTCAGCAGTGATTCAGCGTTCACTTTGGCCACAAATGTGATGT
The DNA here is from genome assembly GCA_037176925.1 of Amniataba percoides. Taxonomy (NCBI): domain Eukaryota; kingdom Metazoa; phylum Chordata; class Actinopteri; order Centrarchiformes; family Terapontidae; genus Amniataba; species Amniataba percoides. Next base: position 11,805,794 of record JBAJHX010000001.1, read on the forward strand.
TTTCACCTACGTGAAGGAAAATATGTCGCATGGTTTAACACATCAGGCTTCAGATACGGACATCCAATGCAGCCTTGAGTTTTTGTTGCTATTTCGTTTATTTCATTAGAAATTTGACAAAGAAAGAGCACATTTAGTGCATGTTTCACACACAGACTGTTATATATCTATATAGATATAAACCACATTGCATTTTAGCACTTGTGCATGTCTGTTTGGCAAAAACTTTAAAAAACATATCAATTATTTGTTCATTTCTTTGCTCAATGTTCAAATTGAAAAGATGTGATAATAAAACTGAAACTAATGTTGTACTAATGTAACCTTATAAGCCTTGTTTAGGGCACTGTGACATCCTTAACTAATCCTGCAACTTTCTTTAGAAGAAGACTTCCTGTATTTGAAGCCACTCACCTACAGTGACCTCTCCACTCTGAGGTTTCTCTGTGAACAGTCCCGTCAGGTCCTGTCTGGTGTCTGGAGACTGTACATCTAAAAATCCAACAGGATCAGAGCAGAAATATACAGCAACTTTAAGGTATCTCAATAAAATTGAGAGTATTACATTGGAATAAAAGCAGCTAACTGTAACAAATACATATTTGTGTGTCATACATCCAAGGGACCATATGAGCTTATGAGATCTTCCAATGCAGAAGAAAGAGAAGCAAAAAAAAGGTAGCCAAGCAAACATATGGTTCTGTATCCATATGTGTCAAAACACAGAAAATTAGATATAAACATAACTAATTAAACATGCAATGTTTTTGCATGCTGCTGTCAGCTAGGCCCAATGCCTTGTGTGTAAAAATGTGGTGTAGTGTACATTAATGTGGCATTTCAAACAGATGGGGATGCTTTTTTAAAATTTTTTATCATGTTTGACATTTTCAGGAAATGTGTCGCTCACCGACTGCTGACGGTATTGTGGACATTAATAAGTACTGACTGATTGAGTAAATGAATGAATGGATGAATGAGGGGACTGAGGAACTCACCCTCAGCTGGAGGAGTGTCTTGTGCCGGGGCAGCGGTCTGCTCCTCCGTGGGTGCTGCTGCAGGTGGAGTGGGGGTTTGTTCTGGGGGTGCACTGGACTCCCCGGGTCCACCAGCAGGAGCTTGTTCTGGTTCAACACTGGACTTTGCAGGTCCATCAGCAGGGGCCTCAACTGGAGCTTCTGCATTACCATCACCACACAGAGTCAGAATTAAGAGGCACAATGAAAAATATACCCTGCATATGCTCTACCATCATTAACCTGCCAAACTAAATTCATATATGTCGAGAAAATACCTGGACAGAGGGACAGGAATATTTTATGTATTAAGCATTTAATCGCATTTAAGGCATTTGATCTATTTGATAGGCTTTAAAAAGCTTTTTGTCAGAATGAAAATATTCCTTGGCGAACATTTATCGGCCAAACATTTCTTATGTCTTATCATCTTCGAATGGGCGTCTGATTTTCCATGTGTTATCAGCTGCCTCTCATGCCTATCCTGAGCACCAGTCAAGTGGTGGTTACTCATGAGGAAATAATGTGCTGGTGTGAGGGTCAAGGTCGCCGTGCAGACAGTGTAAGGGTGGCAATGATATGAGCCACAGACAGCTGTGGGCTGTTCCCTGAAGCACACTGAGCCCATTAGTCTTCTGCCTTTCTTCAAGATTTGTTTCCACCTTATCAAATAGCAAACGACCTCATGCGGGGTCACACCGACAGACTTTCGGCATAAAAGTTGCTCTGTGACACACTCAGCACACAACGATCGCAGCGGTGCTCTGTAGATCTGAAGTGCTGGACAAGCCAGTGAGTTTATTATTACAACATCCACATCCTCAGAGGAATAGTTTGATGCTTTTTCTTGCTGCCAATTAGATGAGAAGATCACTACCACTCTTATGTCTGTAAGGTGAGAATTAAACTTCAACTATACAACAACTAGCTTATCTTTGCATTAAAACTGGAGGCAGCAGGAAACACCAAGCCTTTGTCCATCCGAAGGTAACGATATCTAAGCACTCATTATATTTCTTTTGTTTAGCATATAACAAGAGTTGAATAGTGGACTCCATTTCTTTGAATTCAAATTGCAGAAGATTTTTTTTCATTGCAGTACTGTGATTGGCTATTGGGACAGATTGGATCTAGGCTGAGTGTCATGTGGTCCAAGGTTATGTGTCGGACTATTACATGGCGGTGGCGTACTGGAGTCTCTGCTGGTCCAAGTGACAACAAAACATTGTTCTACACGTCAAGATATACAGCAAGCTAAGCTGAGCTAAACTAAAGATATTCTGGCTCTGCCCTTTCTTTTGAGAGTCAAGCAATAGAGTGGCATCGATCATCTAACTCTGTGCAAGAAAGCTATTTCCCATGATCAGTCAAACTATTCCTTTAAGAGCAGACCCTTCTTAAAGACACCACAATGCTGTATAAGAGATTTGTTTCTCAGCAGCTGGAGGTGCAGAATGATCATGATCATGAGTCGATCGTGACCATTTGTGAGTTCATGTGCAGAAAAAGTGCATGCAGTGCATCAAGTATTTACTGCCTCTGTGGTTTTCTGCACTGAGTGCTCCACGTTACTTTGTGCTCTGTGACGACCATGCAGTGGACGTCAAACACACAGCTGCAGCATCAAAGCCTCCCACCTGGCTTTGATAGGACCTTCAGCTCAAACTTGACCTTTGACCCCCCAGCAATCACTGCATAGACGTTGGCATCTTCCTTGGTAATGACTTTTATAGAGAGGGAGTGCTTGTTTCCGTCGGCTGTGATCACATATTTGTTGCCGCTGGCAATGTCCTTTGAGTTGCACTGCCATTTTACTTTAGCATCAGGCTTTTCAGTCTCTGCTTCAAAGACCACAGAGGACCCCTCTTCTGCCTCCTGAGTCTTTGGTTTCTTGGCAAATGCTGAAACTGAAGAGGGAGGTTGGGTTCAAATATAAAACTCCTGCAGTGTCAGTTAGACTTGTCTGCTGTTGGGCTGTATTGAAATCTTGAGGAGAAAACAGAGGTACTTTAAGTATGTCTTTAAGTCTGTCTGAGTGGATGATGAGAATTTCCTGTGAGATACTGTGAGAAGAACAAATCACAGGTAACAGCAGGATAACTCTTTGCACCTTAGTGTTTTTGTTAAATGAAATAACAGACTCAAAATACTGTTGATGTTGTTTCTTTTCTTTTGAAAACAAACGTCTTACCTGAAGAAAGAGCAACGCATTTAGTCTAACAAGTTTCAGAGACAGAAAGAGAGAGAGCGAGAGGCGGGGGGGGGCACAAAAATGACATGGGGGCATTCATATTTTAGTTGAAAAAGAAGAAGAGAAAGCCTCCTGAACTGAGTGGAGCTGCTGGGTTGAAAAAGTACAGTGTTGTACGGTGTGCAGCACACTGGGTGGGGCTAACTGAAAACCAATGAATTTGCCTTTTCCTACTCCTAACAGATTGTGAAAGCACAAACATCTGGCTTAATAACAGGTTTCAGATTCTGATTGTGTTTTAAGTCTATTGCACTACCCAAGAAGAAAGGTGGATCAACTATTCAAATCTTTCACTTGGAAGTATGTCTGATGTTCAAATGAGGAACATTTACTGTTTATACAGAAGTAATATATAAGTAGATGTGTAAAACATAACAGTACTCATCATGCAGAGTTCCCCTTTTCAGATTTTTTTCTATTATTTATCTGTATTATTATTATTACTGATGCATAGACATATAAACAGCATTTTAATAGTGTAGCTGTGGCAATGGTAGAAATAACTTTACCGCCTTTTACAGAATATTTCATGGTAGTTTATGGAAGCAGTTTAACTATAAATGTGCATTTTACATTTATTTTAAATGCATGTAAAATATTAATCTGGAAAGTAACTACAACTGCCAGTTAAAAGTGCATTTTCCTTTAGAAACAGTGGAGTAGAAGTAAAAAGAAGCAGATGTAGCAGTAAAGGTGTGTATAAGAACAGTCCACACTGCCTAAGAAGATGCTAAGAAGATGTTGGTCAAAAGACACACCACACCCATCTATCACATCCTCCTAATCAGACAGTGAATTAAAGTACATGCACCTTCATTTATAAGCACTCAGTGGTAAAATTGGTTTTGTTTTATTTTTTTATCTATTTGTTTACTTTTTTTGTGGAATGACATTTTACTGGACAAATGCCTGAAGAAAATTAACCAAATAGTCCAAACCAAAATCAAGCTAAGAAGAGAGAGA
>JBAJHX010000001.1:11815737-11832015 GCA_037176925.1 Amniataba percoides
TTATTATTATTATTATTATTATTATTATTATTATTATTATTATTATTATTATTATTATTATTATTATTATTATTTCATTTATTAAAGCATTTTAGTGTCTTTTTATCATGTTTTATGCAGCTGAATTTAATCTGTAAAAGTTTCGAAATATGGTGAATAAATTTAGTGAAGCCGTTTACTTCCTATTTTTATGTTGAAAAGGAACGTGATGCTAATGATGTTGGTAAGCATTTCATAAGCATTTGTATGTGTCTCTGAACATCATAAAGTTCAATAAAAAACACTTTGTTCTGTAAAATGATGAATGAAGAATTTCGTCTATCAATGTGCAAGAAACTACAATCACCGAAAAACATACAGAAATAAGTTGTTATTTCATGATGAACAGAAACTGCAGTATTGCAATGCAGAGAAAAAACAACTATATATGCAAGTGCGATGCACATTTATAGACATCACTGATGGGAAAAAGTTAGATGTGTCACTTTGGGCTTTGCTGACACCTTTATTGAGAAGAGAGACATCGTGTCTGCAGTGTGTCAGGATGCAGGCACACATATGTTAGAAGTGGGTGACAGGCCACTTCACCCCTCTACCGCCTATTAACCTCATAGTTCCTCAGTATCTATAGTTATCTTCATAGCTGTAATGAAATGGTGAGAGACCTCCTCTTAGACTTAACACTATACAACTTTATACAATGTTCCTCTTCTTCTTCTTCTTCTTTTTCGTCTATGTGTTACCTTTTATTCGAGACGCTGCGACTTGCCAAGTATCTGTACAACACTTACAGTATTTATGAACAATTTATTTCTTTACAAGCCATTCTTAATCATAACATACAGACTTTTGTGTATTTGTACAAAACATTTAATCTTGTAATTATAGTCATGGTCTTACACATCATGATATCAAACCTGATCAGAGTAACTGCTCAAGGTTAGCCTATGTCATTAATGATTTGCTGTTTTAAATATTACATTGCATGCTCAATATATACACACAGTAGTAATGCCCGTAGTTAAGAGAACTTGAAGTATGTCCAACACAAAGTGAGTCAAACACAGTCAGAAGAAAGACCGGGGCTACTGTGAAATTTCAGACCATGAATTCCTGTAATTACATGTCATGAAACAAAATTTGGACTTTGAAATTAAAAATGTGTAAACACACATTTCCAAATAGGATATACACTGTGCAGCCTCATTTAAAAATCCATACTGGGTGTCGCCTAAGGTCTTAGATACATACCATATAACTGCAATTTCCCCCTCGTTTCTCCCCTTTTGCCCTTTCTGACTGTACACCAGAGTCACTGAAGGAATGATTTGAGCTTTAGTGCTTGACAGATTTTGTTAACTTTGGAAAGAGCAGAGCGAGATGTTTCCCTTTTTGTATTTATACTAATATCTCCCTGCTGGCAATAGCTTCATGTTGACTGTACATTTAGTATCAGTCTTTTCACCTCAAAGCCAATAAGTGTGCTTTCAAAAATATAATTATACGTTTTAACATTAAAAAAATATCAAAAATGAATTGTCATTGTTAATGTAGGGACTTCACTGAGATTTGCACCTCGGATATATTAAGCATCAGATGAGGCACTCAGGAAGATGGCCCCCTGATTTAAATGAAAGGTACTGACCCAGTGAACACTGTACGCTAAAGGTTTCTAATGCTTCATACTGGCAAGCCTGTAATGCTCATGTATTTGTGAGATTCTCTTGCTGAGGCCTTTTGCGTTCAGTGAAAATATATATTTGGATGCCAGTTTATTACGGACACTGAGCTAAAGCTAATTTACTAAAACAGTCTAATGCAATGGTGCTCATATAAACCCTTCATCTTCAATGTTCATGAAGGTTAAAATGTTATATTTTTTGTTCTCTTTTTTAATGGACTTGATTAAACTTTACGATAATTTTGGAGGATAGAATTTTGTATTTTATTATATTATATACTACTACATATATTATAGAGATGTGGATTTTTTATATAAATTAAATCTATTAGACTTTATAAACCCAGTTTAGCTAAAATACTGGCAACTGTGAGTTCAACTACAAAAGAGTAGTTGAATGTGTGAGATCCTCAGCTGTCTTACAGCTGTTTTTATTTTCCATTACACCTGTAAAAACATTTCTTTGAACATGTGCGTCAATTGACTGGCAGTTCCAACTTTGGTCACTGTGTCAAACTCTCCAGCCCTCTAAAGCAAAGCTGCGCCACTTCCTGCCCCCAGCTGGTCTTGGGTTGGTTGCAGATACAGCTTTTGCATGTCTCTGGCTAACATGAGATACTTATAGCGCTTCTAAAAATGTGGGTGCCCATTTACAAATCCTTGTACATATTTGCACATTTCAGGTAAAACATTTTAATGTTAGTTTTTTTTCCTGAATTTACTTCTATACAACTGCTTTGACATAGTTTGCTATCAGGAAATTCAGACAGACTAGCCAACTAACTGAGCTTTCTATTTGGATGGTCATTACAGAGTGGTCTCCAGTGTGTCTTCTGATATAGACAGAGTCATTAGTGATTTTGTGCATTGTTCCATACTTTTATGCTGCTGTACCTTCAAAGGCTTACCATGCTGCAGTAAAGGGGCTATTTACAAAATGCTATTTACTAGATCAGGCAGGTCGATTAAGCATCTAACACTAGAAACTATACCTCTAATGTCTACACTAAATCTGGACACATCAGTCTCCCTGCTGTCTACACGTATGGTTTTCTTTCCAGATGACTCTTCCCCAGTACCTCATCACTGAACTGGTACGTCAACTTCTTCTTTATCTTTTTCACCTCTCCAGTTTTGCCGTAGTTGCGCAGTGCACGGGCCATCTTCTGGTAGGTCATTTTTTTGCGGTTTCCCTTCTGGATCCCCCAGCGATGTGCGAGAGCCTCCTTGTGTTTGGAAGAAAACTGGAAAGTTCCCTTGTCTCTGTCTACCCACCAGATACTGTCCTTCATATCGCCGTTTCTTAAAAGGTCCAACAGGAACTGGTACAGACGGATCTTCTTTTTATTGCCTTTTGGAGAGATCAGAGGGTTGAACCATTACTTACTTTAAACTGATGTGAACTGTAATTCTATTCATTACATACTGCTAAGTAAGATTTCTTATTGAATATAAAAGATAAAAGAAAAAGAAAAGAAATAACATCCTCAAAATTCGATTTGATTTAAACCAGTGGGGTAAACCAACCACATGAGTAGTTTTATATAACAGCAACAATTGATATTAGTTAAACGAGTTAATTGAAAAACAAAACAAGAATTAAGTAACTTTATGAGACAAGCGTAATTACTACACAAGAAAACGGTCCAAATTTCTAAGAAATACTGGCAGATGCTATCATCCATGAATCATCTGACTGATGTTTTTTTTACATTGTTAGGGTGTTACGCAGTAAACGTGGCTGATGATACATTAACTGTCGTTGAAACAGATGATTCAAATTCTTAAGATATACAGTATTTTTTGTGGGTTTCCACAATACTTAGTGGACCTGAGTGTAATACTGAGTGGCTGAGTGCTGGTTGACTAAGAAATTTCATATAATAAACATATTAAAAATAAAACTAATGTCAGTGTACCTTTACCTCACAAAAATATTATCTTTATGATTGACAGTATTGTAATTTCGTGCATAAATTGTAATTAAAATATACTTTGTAAGAGATCATGAATACCTTCAAACTGTACTCCTTGAACAGATTAATGTTATACGTTTGTAAACAGATTAAAGACTATATATATATATATATATATATATATATATATATATAAAAATGTAAGCTTATAGAAATGTTAATTGGCAATCAAAATGTTAAAAACTGTCACTGACAGTTACATATGGGACCGTAGTTCTCTGAGTTTGAGTGTGTGTAGTCTCAGAGGATACTCTTTAAGACACCTTATAGCTACCTAACTTGAATATATGGCAGTCTAAGGGTAATTTGTGTTTCCTTTCTGGTTAACTTTGGTAAGTTTCTGAGATTGAGCCATTGAGCCATTTTTAGGTGCCTGTTCTTGATTCATCTCAGCACCTCGGCATGTTCAGATTAAAAATGGCATTTCATTAAAAAAAAAAAAGGAAACAAAAAAGCAAAGGCCTTTGTTGTTGTGGGAATCACACTGTTGTAAGGACCAGTGAAACAGATGACACACAATCACCATCTCTGAAATACTCTCAGAGGTGTTTGAATAGAAAATAACCTCATACAACTGTTTACAAAGACACAGTTTGCAACTGCAGACACTGTGTACCAGACGCTACCCAGGCTCAGCTGGCCCTGTCAGACCCGAAGACAGCAAAAGAGGAAGTGAAGACCAAGCACGTAATAGCTGCCGGGGGATGGTTGGTCACGCCAGCAAACTACATTTACCTGCAAAGCCATTGACACAGAGGCCATGTGACTCTGGTGAAGCAGTCAGTCCTGCTGTGTTGGACATCTGTTCAACAAACATGGTGCTGACTGCCACATTTATGCAATAGCATTTGGCTAAAGTAGACACATCATCCAACAGATCTCTTTCAAGCCTCATTAAAAGTAGATGCTGGATTATTTCCGCAACCCCAGAAATTTAGGGCCGGACACCAAGGCCATTCCAATTTAGGAAAATCAAGCATTTTGTCTTTTTGTGAGCCCACCTCCATTGAAGGTCCATGACCACCAATGCACCAATGCAGTTGTGCAATTAATAGCTCATCCTAAAAAAATTTCAGCCTAAAAATGTTCAACAAAACACAAAGCTGACGTGACTCCATGCCAAACCTCCACCATCTCAACAAGACTGGTTTGTAATCCAGAAATAGCTTTTCAGAGAAGCTCTCATTCCAACACAATATACTGCTTAACACAAAACCCAAAGTACCTGCACACATCTCCCTTCTTGGCAGACAAAATCACTGAATCAAAGAGACCACACAGGTATTATAAACACGTATTGATTAACCATGCATTGCCGCCAACAGTGGAAGTGGTGGATTCAACAATCTAAAGCAATTCCAGTGACTTAACACTTCTAGATTTACCATGACCTTCATGGCTGAGAGTCTTTACATGTCCAGAACAGTTGGTGTGTCTTTAAGTATCCGTGTTAACTGCTCAGGACAAACAGTGAGTGCTGACTCGCTGCACATATAGTATGAAATAGACTGTAAATCTGTCTTCTTACCTAGATCTACTGCTGCTGTGACATAAGGTACTCGGTCTCTCAGACACTCCTCGTCAGAGACCTCCAGCGGGGGACTTCTTCCTCCGTGCTCCTCATCGTCAGAGCTGCGCTGGGACACGTGTTGTGCATACACAGTGCGAGGGAAGAATGCTACCTACAACAAAGGATCAAAACATTGGTAGTCTTAGATGAAAATATTTAAAAATTGAATATACATATGTAGATATGTGTGTTTGTGAAGGGATTTTTTAATGACACAAGATTAAAGTAAGGACTTACACCAAAACTGACAGGGACAAATTTACTTTATAAGTGCTAAATCCTTTGATATTACATGTCTCTGACATATATTTTACTTAAACAAAGATTTGAGTGCATACATTTTTTGGTATACTTAAGGGAATCCACTGAATAGCTACTCCAGCAGTGACACTTTAAACATACATATCTCATCCTTCTGAACATTCAAACAAACAACTTTTATACAATTATTATTTTATTTTTATTATTATTAAGTCACACTAAATCACTTTCAAATAGCCATTTCTGACATCTAACATACTTTGGAGCATATTAGGCCTTTTAGAGAGATTGTGTAGCTGATGATATTTTGTACTGTACCTAGAATCAAACACATATTCTGAAGTGTGGGTTTACACCAAAACCTTCTTGGTGTTAGTGACAGTGTTAGTGATCATCTGCATGAGCTATGATGTGTGGACGCTGCTATAGTTGTATGCCTGGGTTGGCAACACTTTAACATATTCACCACGTCATTTACCAAAAAACAGTCAGTGGTGGAAACCTGCATGTGAATTCCATGTGTGAACATTGGTTTTCACATTATATTCTCATATCTCATTACCAGTGATGCATTAACACCACTTTTTTTTTCATGCTAACACACTGTTGTCTCATTGTAAAAGGGGCAGTTCTTTTTTTCAGAGGGGAACTTTCATGTGCTTACAAGTGAAAACATGTGACCTCTAAACACACTTACTTTGTGGCTTCTCTGTAAGGATATAAGGAATATAAATGGGTAAAACAAAAAAACAATAAGAACCTGGATACTTTTGTTTGTGTGTATATGTAACTATGTCCCATGCTTTCAGAAGGGAGGATAAAAACAGCTGAAAACTGGTATATAAAGTCTCACAATAGCCCATTTAACAGTGAGTGAAACGCGTATATTATAAATGAATGCATTATTGGCAACAGCAATGCTAATCAAAATGAGGCTCATCATTAAGTCGTGCTATAGTTGCACATAAGGAAATTACAGGATGCTAAATGCAATTTTGGTTGCAAATATTATTTAAAAAAGATTCAAAGGTATTTAAAATATGTTTTTGCCATAGAACATAGTTTATGTTTGACTACCTTGACTACTATGTATACTGTATTTGCTTCTTCCAGCATCTTTACTGGCCTTGCATCACAGAGTGAGTGAAATATTTAAATCCATGACACATGTTTCCATCTTCTTAAAGTCTTTTTTTTCTTTTAACACAATAAATACTACTACTTGCCTCTTTGCCTTATTCTGTTCTGCTTGTCTGCAAAACATGAGCTTGCAATGATAAACTTCACACAGTACGCAGAAGAAAAGATGTTTAAAATTTGAACATGTTGACTTGGTTGCACATATTGTACTTTAATATAGTCCAAAACTAGAGGCCTCTGTTCTACTTCACTGGTTCACAACTGAAGAGGTGAAGCATGCAGTTGTTACCCTGTGTGAACTTAGCCGAGCCTTCAGACTCTATCGAAAGAAAATGTTCTTTTTAAGCTGATATTAAAAAAAGAAAAAGAAAAACCCTAAAATGTTTTTTTCCTTATAGCTTAAAGATTCACTTCCTGATTTTTGTCACAGGACCTTAAAAGGCCATGAACTCCTTAAATGTTTTCTCCTATTTGAAACCAAACTGCAAATTATGCTGAGTTTAAAGATGCCTACAGTGAGCTAGACTATCATCATCACTTCAAACAAGTGATTGCAGTCACTGTTAGGCCCCCTGACTAATAATACAGAACATAACTCACTATCAGGTTTTTGCAGGCTTCACTAAATTTTAGAAACTATTTATACCACCAACAGCCCCAGTTGTTTTTGGTTTTCTGCATGTTAACTGGATTTGAATTTACATTTGAACACATGAAGCTGTTTGCCATGTGCAGGTGCATGCGTCCATGTGTGTGCTGGTGTGGTCTCTTTATTTAAGGGACTTACTGGCTGCTGTAACACGTGTGAATGTGCCCCGAGATTTGGATCAAGCAAGTTTTCTGAGTCGTATCGTACATTATCGTGTCGTATGAGGCCGGGTGGGTGGAGCGCCTGCACACTCTGCAGCTCTGTGAAGTTGGTTTCTTGGAGGTTTTCAAACTCTACAGGGTGTACGTGGGGGTGAGGGTGGTAGTCCCAGTGATCTAAAAAGAGAGGTGAGAAACAGTATAATGGCCACAGCTTTTTAGTTGTTTCTTACCCTTGCACTTTATCACTCCAACAATATGACAGAAATGAACCACAGTAAGGTTAACTGGGACACACAGCTTCAAGCAAAAGTCATGAACATGTCTTTAAATTGATTTCATGTTGTAGAAATTCATGTTAAAATTGTTAGAGATGAGTCACAAAAAAAAGCCAGACTGTAGGACTATAAAAATGTATCTAAAACTACTGAGTCAAAGGCAATTGGACTTGTTAGATGACGAGCCGCTTACTCATACTGCTTGAGTTTGCATAAATGAGGGAGAATAATAGAGAATTCAGCATGAAGCTTTTTCCTGTTTGTTGCCACACTTGCTGTGTCGCCACAGCCGTTGGCTTGTACGCTCTTTCTCATGTGCTTAACTTTTTTTTTCAGACTGCATTTAAGAATTACTTGTCATCTGTCAAGTTCAAGCTTTAAATATTGCGATCATAAGCACTCGAATAGAGAAGAGCCAAAAAGTATTTCACATAGCAAATTACTGCAAAGTACAGCGTACGATGATATAAAATAACAAATCAAGCAGGATAATTCAGCCGTGTCATGTAACTGTCAACTGTAACACTGTGACATTACTTATTTATATGTCAGTATATGTGGCGTCATAATTATTATTTTCAAAGAGCACTAGATTATTATTAGATATGAAACATAAGATATTTTTCTCACAAAGACAACTGAAACTTTCTCAGTGGGAGTGCTTTTTGCTGTAAGGTCAGAAAAAGCACTTTTCCCCTGTTTAGATTGTTTTGGTGCAATATTCAAAGCAGTTGATTACAAGAGAAAGTAAAGCACCTCTCTCATAGCAGCATAACCCCATGGGGCGAAAGTTGTTCTATGTCTGTAGTTGTAGCGAGCCGAAAGAAATGGCATCTGTTTCCTGTGTTCCATACACCCTTATGTGGTGCGCTCCAGCTGCACAGACTGCTGGCTTTATCTGTACGATTCTCCAGAAAAGTCACTATCGATTTGTCGAATAAATATGATAAATAAAATGACTGGTGACTTTCTTTTAATGTAAAGTAAATACACCAATAAAAGAAAAAGAAAAAAGAAAAGAAAAAAAAGAAAAGATTCCTGTCGGTGGATTATGTTCATGTTATAAACATTTGACTCTATAATCATCGTCATTTTGTTTTATTCTAATTTACCTTTCACTGTAATTTAGAAGAAAAAAGTGGTGATTTTTACTGGAAATACTGTTGACATGAAACAAAACTGATGCTGAAGTAAAACTCACCTGCCTGGATATCTGGATCTAGGACATACGGATTATAATATTCTGCAATCTGATGTCTGTAGATCTCAGGGTCGTACATTTCTTCAGAGTGCTGCGAGAGTGAAATAGGAACATTTTCAGCCACAAGATGCCATGAAGGAGAAGTCTTTAACCGGATGGACTATTAGGTGCAAACAACATACATTTTATGATTACTCATCTAAATTTATTTCAAGGAAATAATAAAACTCACCCTCTGTGTTCTGTATAATGTTCACATTATCTCTAAATATGTCAATAAAAAGAGGCTTTAGTGATATTTATGTTATAATAATGACTTTTTTTTTCTTGCCGCTACTGTTCTGAAACTCTCAAGAACTTTTGAGTTTCAATTTCATGTTGGTCATAGTATAAAAGACTCTTGCAGTTTGTGTCCTGTATTCAAAGTGAAGTAGAAGTCACATTAAGTCGTTTCATTTGAAATAATACACGTTGTCCATCTTCTCGACAATTGAATGTGTTTCTGTTTAATTCTGCATTGAAGACAAACTGCTCAAAGACGCTTTTTAAAAGCCTGAAAAGCTGCAAAGTTTCCTGAGAGTCTAGTTGATAATAAAATAAAAGCTACTTACAGGTGGGATGAGATAGCTCTCCATTCTGTATGGATGCAACATGGAGACCTCTTCTCCAACGGACCGGCTTGCAGACGCTTCACTGGCAAAAGACTCTCACAACCTTTCAAAACTTTTGCAGCGCCATCCCACAGTGTTTCAAAATTTCCTCTCACTCAACGAAAAACCAAAAAAAAAAAAAAAAAAAAAGTCTCTGTCTCTTATGATATAGCAAACACTTATGAACTTGGCTACTCTCGGTGGCCTTCAGCTGTGTTAAATAAAGTGAATTAAACAAGGCCTGTTGCTTGACTGTAAAATGAAAAAGGAACTTTTGACTTCTGTAAAATGTCTGTGGGTGGGAGCAATAGAGTGTGTCTGCTGAAGGTTCCTGGCCATTGATGATTTGTCAGGGGAGACCATGAAACTCCACATTTATCAGGGTCTACACACTGTCCCCTCCTCTTTGCAGCCAATCACCATCAAGACTTTTTCTCACTCTCAGCCCCAGAAAAACCTGTGATAAACACAGGGTGCAATTGAGTGCTGTTGAATATCTATCATCTTAAGTTGGGTAGATTTAATTCATTTCCTGTGTTTTTAAAATAGTTTGCACATAAATGATCACACTCCTTTGTCTCAGTTGAGTCATGTAATTAAAAATGTGGTGTGGCACAATGCACAACATTTATAAACACCATATAAGCAGATATTACAGACTATATTTTTCCTGAATGCAGGTATAAGGAGAAGTGTCTTTGTATGCATTTTTGGCAAAGTAATTACAATGTAGTAAAACCTAAAATATGTAATAATATGAATGTCTTCATCTGGGGAAATTATAATTATTGATGAATACTGTATATCACTGTACACATGTAAATGACCATACACACAAGTAAACTACAGTGTGTTATAAACATTCACTTAATATTTATATGAGGTTTATAAATGCTGAATCATTTTCTAAACGTCAACTGTATGATATACTGTACTTTATAACCAGCAAATGTCCATGTTAAAGTAAAAAGACATGATTCTAGAAAGTTCAAAAATACACATTAGTCCGAGTGATGTGGGAGAATTTACAGTTACCATGCTCAACAAGGACAGGATTTGCTCTGATAAAGAATATTATTTTTAGATAGAGTGCGTAAAGCCTATGTAGGTGTCACACTGTAAACAACCATGTGTCTGTGTTCAGACTGCAGACCTGAAACTGAAGGACTGAAAGTGTGCACTGTAGCAAAATGACTACAACAATGCTGTTTGGTGATGTAAACAGAAGTTAGTTGAGGAAAAATGCCCACACACACCCACTCACACTCATGCACACACACACACACACACACACACAACCAGCTGGAAGATAAGATGAAGGTACAGTATCTGTGTTGTAACCACACTGAGGTAAAAGAAGATTATAATTATCACAAAGAGGAGATACCAACCAAGAAACTGCAGGAGTCTGTTTGTTCACTTCAGTAATTCTTTATTGCGGCTAATTATTTGGTTTACTGTATGCTCATGAGCCATTAGAGGCAAATAAAAGTATGCCCGTCACATGTTTCTGAGCACATCGTGGTAACTGTAACAACTAAAGATACCCCTTGTTTCTCAGATGCCGAGATAACTGTTGAATAGTACAGTAGGAGTGTATTACAAATCTGAGTGTATATTGTTAGCGCTGCCTGTTTAAGAGGAAGACTGCAGCATCATGATAAGGCAGGGCGCTGAAAATATTACTCTCTGCAGAGTAGTTTATCTTCTAACCAAGGTCAGCATGTTTATTCCTTTGGTTTCTGAGATCTGAGCTACAGGTTAAAGGCACGGACAGATCCTCTCTAAAATACTTTTAAAATACTGACTTTACGCTGTATGCAACATGGCCAGGTACATTAACCACTCAGGGGGCTGATGAGACTGCAGGCAGTAGTCATTGTTGTTGGAAACATTCACAAGTAGCTGTACCATGCAAAATTAACTTCAAAATTTGCGGTGCATGCTGTTTAGCTCAAGCTGCAAAGCTGTAACTGTAAATGTCTGTGTGAATTTTTTTTTTTTTAATGTGTGATCAATATGACACTCTGTTGTCCTTGTTAACTGATGAGAGACCACAATTGTTAGAGTCCCTGTGTGGGGAGCTGTTAAAACCACGCAGACTGTGGCGAGCCCCGGCCGGCCCCATCTTAATCACAGCTGGCCGAGCAAAACTGATGACATATACAGTGGCATTTTCCAAAAGTATTAATATACACTGTGACCTCCAGCAAGACAGGCACAATTTCCACCAGAACTATTTTCAGCAAAGCCAAGAGATTATTGTTTGTTTCTTTTTTCATGAATACTTTTTGTTCATGTTGAGCAACAAATTGGCAGATTCAGTTTTACCATTGAAGTGATAACAGTAATTATGACTAAATTGGCGTAAACATCAACTAAGCCGATCATTAATTGGTAATAAAAGTTGAGTGCTATCATTTTCAGATTTAGTAACTAAGTAAAAGTTACTATAGCAAATTGTAAAGATAACTTCTAACAAACAAAAGGTACTACAATCATAATCTTTTTCAAATAAAGGTACAATCATAATTATGATCTAACACTGGCTTATGATTATTGATGAATTAATGAGGTCATTATTTTATTGTTGCAGGTTATCATAGTAGCTTATCACACTTTTGTTGATGACATTTAGTATTAATAATCTGAATCTGCACTGTAACGGGTTTAGTAAAGCTTTCCATGAATTATAATATATAGTATATTATATGTAATCATAAATACTCAACTGAGTGCAAGTAATTCAGAGCTGTACTGAAGTATAGGGCTTGACTAAAAACATTGCTGATCTTCGTATATGAAGACTTTAAGCCACCTGATGAGTGAAAGATTTATGTCAACTGTTGAAGAAGAGCGAATATCCTTCTCCAATATATTGATGAAATCCATGCACATTGATTTGGGTGCAAATTGATCTCTGAAAAATCTTGCAAACTGAGAATCATCTGAATTCATTTTTTTAAAAACAATGTTTCAGAACCTTTATTGGATAAAATCCATACATGCAAACAGGGCCAGTGCTATGTGTGTTGTCATAATTGGAGATAACTGTCTCTGAGGAGTACAAAAAGTTAACAGTTTGTGAAAATTGAACTAAAATAAAAACACAAGAAAGTATCAATGATATCATAAAGAACAGATCTGATTTCCACCATTAGAATCAGTGTGTCGGTTCAGTTGTTAGTCAGCTGGCCTGAGTCTGTTGTTTCTGACCTCACAGGTCCTTCACACACTCTATAAACAGCTTGAAAGAACAATAAAGCTGCTTTGGAGATGTTCACTGACAGAAAAAAAAAATAAATGCATTGAAAATACAGTTTTTTATCACAGCTTTAGAAATGTAATTTAAAACTGTCTTTACTTTAAGTGACGTCCACGTTCTGTGGTAATAGTAATTTTATCAACGTTTTCTCTTAGCTAGACACTGGAACTGATTTAACATCAACACTGACTGTCTAAAATCTAAAATAGGTTTTCATTTTTTGTTTTTGTGATGACTTTTAAGATGTCACAAAGTCTAGTTTTATACACAGAACTGTCTTTGTCTGTCTGTTTGTTGTCCTTGAGGCCCTAAGAGATGAAATACATGCACACCAACAGTGACATATTGTCAAATGAGGAACTGGTTACTTTTCTTTCAGATTCAGTTCCTTGAGGGCTGCCTTTAAATGAATCCATTTGTGTGTCATATGGTCAGGATGATCCAGACCTCTTTAAGGCTTGCTTGTCTTGTTTGTGTAGTTTTCTTTTTTATTCATGTGCGACATGATTGGCCTACTAGTTGAATCCAGTGTTTTTCAACATTGCTGCCAAGTCTTTTAGCAGCCTTCACTCCTACAATATGCAGTTTTGGCATTAGTTATTTTTTCCACCAAATAACGAATCCTTTCCAGCTCCAGGTGCTTTTGTTAAAACCACAGCGTTTCTCATCCTGCAGCAGAACAACAAGTTTTATATTTTGTACTATTAAAAGAAAAATCTAAAGAGATGCTGTTAAAACAATGCTACGTCACTTTATATAACAGATATACATTCACTTGACATTAACTTGACTCAAAATGGTGACATAATATACATTGTTGTGTAAGTCATATAAGAAAACACAAGCAGAAGCAGGTAGATGACATTTTTGGCTTTATTACACCAAAATAATTTCCACAAAACTCAGTACAGGATACAAATCAAGTACTGTCACAAACTCATTGACTGGCTTTTTGTTTTATACCTTTATATGGAATGTGACTGATTCATTTGAAGCCCTTTAACTGACATTTCTTTCACTCTGCAGAAAGATTGCAACATCATAAAAAGCCCTAACTACCATTACCCTCACACATCACATGCTGTGTATTGTTTTTCCAAAAAGTTTCCATTAGTCATGTGCAAACATTTTACAGTGACAATAGTATTGTTATTGCTCTCAGTGACTAAGACTGGTATTGCCAATATACGCCCAGTGATCTCTTTATTTGGAACAGCGGTAAAATCTAATGAAATCCAACTTAACAGCTCTGTTGAGCCACAACTTCACCTTTACATTGTCAATAATGCTGAGTTGTGACTGTCAGAGAGGTTTTAATGCACCTATAAGTTCATTATTGCATTATTTTGTGAGGTGTTTCTAATATTTTGCTCACTCTATCTATTTACATAAAGGAATGTGGTCCAGAACATGTAGTCCAGTATAACGGCATCAGTAATTGTGACCTGAATTAACATCTCTCCGACAGGGCCAGAAGAACAGAACATTATATTCTTCAAATGCAGCAGAGCTGTTGAATTGCATTAAAAGTTATAGGTGCATCTCATACAGTACAATGTACGCATCCACCCATATGACCCACATGTATTCAAAATATAGTGGGTAATACAATGAACACTAAAATGCACTGAAATCTATTAAAGAAGCCCTGCAGAACATGTGACACTCACACAATGTCCAGGTTTAGCTAAATCTGTGTCAGAGATCTGTTGATTTATATCAGCTCTGTTATTCATGCACCCACACAAAAGCCTCACAAATAATGTGAGCAATGGTGGAGCGTACCTCACTACATTAATTTGAATTTAACTACTTGATATTTCCACTTGATGCCTTTGTATACTTCCACTCTGCAACACCTAACCCTAAACTATACAAAACACACTGACCTTGGTAAATATGATCATAGATGAAATGTTTTAATGACTAGAGGCTGGTTGATTAATTGTGTGGCCTTTCAACAGAACAAATCTAGCTGTTTCCTCTACTTCCAGATCCTGTGCAAAGCTAAGCGAATCTACACGAAACGATAACAAACCAAATACAACACACAACATGGCCTGATAAACTACTGAAGGGTTGGACTGGATTGCCTTTTACTGTTGGTTGGGTGAGTGAATGGGCTACTCACACAACAGCAGGTCCAGTAAGGTATACCATGTAAAATAAAGTTGCCAGCATTGTTACATTTGTTTTTAAGTGTAAGTGACACACTGTGAAGTTACATACTTGTGACCTGCAGTAGCTCTGACCAAGTACTGCTTTCTGGTTTGGTCCCACCACAGGGTGTAACTGAGCACTTCACAGTTTCCCGTTTGAATGCAGTCACAAGATACATATCTCTGATTGCTAAAGCACTCACAAGCACACAAACAGCTACATTGGCACCTCTTAATATACAGCTGCATATTTGGGGCCTGGAGCCTTTGGACTTGCTGCATGAAGGTGTCAGTGTTCTCATCACTATCTTTGTATCATTGTACACTTATTTTAAGAGGCTGCCAAAAAATTTGGAGGAAGCGCAGTCTGTTGGTTATCAAATGGTTCTGTTATTGGTGTGACTACAGTTTATAAAACACTTCAAAACATAAGAATTATACTATTAAATAACAACTGCAGTTTGGCCCATCAGGTTTCACCAAGTGGGACTAAAGTCGTTCCTCAGCAGACGTGCGTTTATTGTGCTATTATACACATTTTTTCTGCTGACATTCAGAGTTTTTCTGAGACATCTGGAGTCTCCCTTGATTCAGTTTCAGAAGATTCTTAGCGCAGGGTCACGCGATTGTGCCCGCACAGCCTCGCAGAGGGGAATGACACGCATGACCACTGACTGTGGAAAACAGGATACAGGGTACGTCGCAACAGGAAGTGTTGCACTCCTCCTCTGCAGAACATCAGTTTGACCAGAATGACTGCAGGTTGATGTCCACACTCTGTAACTCTGTGGCAGTATTCAAATTTCGTAATCGTCTTTGCTCACTCTTTCTTCTGAGGTAGTTGAGTAATTCAGTTGAAAGAAAAAACTTTTTGTTAAGAAAAAAAAAGAATAAGAAAAAGAAAAGAAAAAAAACAGAAACAGGCTGCTTTATCTTTACACTGCAAATAACAACTCACTATGACTAACTGTATATGGAAAAACACACTGAAACATTCAAAACATCATAAGGTTTATACAGAGTGGGCTTATATAAAAACAATTAATACAGACTGAACAACATACAGCTTTTGCAGGTTTGTGCATTTTAAGTAAACTAAATACAAGATATTTCAGCCTTTCTAAGGAAAAAATGCAACATTAAAAGTGCCATCTGTTAGGTCAGACGTAAGATGTAAAATTTGATGAGTGAATTTAAATTGGCTGTAGCTAGTGTATCTATCTATCTATCTATCTATCTATCTATCTATCTATCTATCTATCTATCTATCTATCTATCTATCTATCTATC
>JBAJHX010000001.1:11840482-11850482 GCA_037176925.1 Amniataba percoides
CCTGTAAATGATGTCAATTTATTGAGAACTTTTGCTGATAAGCACTCTCTTTTTAGTTTCTTCCATAAAATGATAAACATTTGTGCTGCACTGAACACTTAGAATGTCAGGTCACCCAGATCCACAGCTAAGAAAAGTCAATGGAAAAATATGCAGTAGAAAGATTGATAGAAAATATAAAAAAGCAGCTTTGCTCGTTCATTAAAGGCACCATGTATAGAATTTGAATATTCTTGTGTCTTGTGCTCTCAAAAGTACCTTTTAAACAAAAAAAAGACCATGTTTGCAGAGAACAGCTGAAACTCTGGGAATGCCATTACCTTTGCAGTATGGGCGTATTGGTACACAAAGATCACAGTTTGGTTGGTACCTCAGTTTTGCGGTCATGGTTTGGTATGTTTTCGGTACAGCAGGGACAAGGAACAGAAAACAAACTTGGGTGTTTTTTTTATTCAGCACTGTTTGAAGCCTGCATTCTTAACAACAGAAAACAGTCACATATCTGCTGCTAAAAATACACCTATGTTGCTTATTGATTGGGCACGGTTATGATTATTAGCAAGAGGCTGCTTAAATGCCACGGGAAGCTGTATTTGTGCTGTACTAGTTTTTTTTTTCTTGTCCCAGTAATGTTAACACGCAGTGGTGCCATTTTAAACAAGTTAGCATGTTTGATGTGCTGCCTGATTGAAATTGCACAATGTTGGCACACGGCTTGGTGTGATCCATGTCTTTTTTTCATTATATCATTATAGTTGACTTTGAAACTCAGGTGATGTGGGAGGGCCTTGAAAGTTTGTCTGTGGTCACCATGACCATGAGCCTGCTGCACTGACTTTATTATATCCTTGCACTGCACTGACTAAATGAACAACATTTGGTCATTTGTTGAAGTTGTCCCCCTGCATTTGAGTCCCAAACCAGTAAGTTCTGCGTGTTAATTTGGTACATGGATATGTACCAAATGTCGCCACAAAATGAATAATTAGACAAATACAATTTTTGACGTGATACTGGTGGTAGATGAAAAGTAAAGGGATCACCAAAATGAATACAGTTCATCCTGAGGGGGGCATCTAAGTAAGACATTCTACTCAAAAGTGCAACATGCTGCTAGGAAAGGGGTCAAGGGGTCACCAAAGTCATTAAGATACTTTGTCTCAGGAAACTGCGAATGTTTTTAAATGTCCATGTGAGAGATGGTAAAATATCTTTGGATACATGAAAACTTTAAACAGAATGCCAGATGACCACTAAGGTTTGTAGGATTCTTTTGTTGGATGTCTTGAGTGTCTTTACACAGTTTTATTGCAGTTCATCCAGTAGTTGAGCTGAAGTGCTGGACAAACACTCCCAACCTTTCAAACCAACAGAGCACAAGCAGTTAGTAGCTGACACTGATTTTGCCCAGTATAAACACTATAAACACTTTAACAGAGTCACTTTAAAAGCAGTGGATTTGGTGGATGTTTGTTCTTTAACTTGTGTTTGAACACAGAGATTTTCAATCCACCTGCTTTTATGGGCATTTACAATCCACACATTAAAAACCAGAGCGGAAATGCTAAATAACCAGGCCTAACTTACTGCAGGTCAGCCTGAGGCCTGCGGCCTCTTGAAAGGCCCCACCCACGAGAACGTGGCATTCCAGATGTATTTTAGGCCATGTGGGTTTTCAAGTGCAGTCCTGAATGGAGGTTAGTCAGGACTGAGGGAACTCCTAAAACATGAAACCTCTGTGGAGCACATGAGTAATGCTGTGTATACTGGTAGGCTGGGTCTTATGTGGATATTTGTGTGTGTGTGTGTGTGTGTGTGTATGTGTTTGAGAGAGAGAGCGAGAGAGATTTTGATTTTGTTTTACTTAAATATCCCCGACCCCATTAAAATCTGAATCTGTCAATACAAAATTCCCCATTTACAGATCTTTATTAATAACACTACACAGTAATTGTTGCCTTTTTTCTTCATTTTTTGTGTTTTCTCAGCTGGATGCCAAAAGCTGAAGCAGCTCTTGAGCTTTGCTATTGGCGGTCTCCTCGGTGATGTCTTCTTTCATCTTCTTCCTGAGGCATGGACACTTTCTGGTTCTTCAGGTGGGTCTCCATTCCCTCATAAACGTACATGACAATAAGTTTGAAATTGAAATTGGTCAATAATGTGTTTACTACCAGGGTTGGAGCAGTGTCTACATCACTGCCTTCGCCTTATAGGCTCTACAATGTGCAAAATCAAAATTAATTACACTTTTATATTTACTTATTTATGAGTTCAAAATTCACATTTTACTATTACACTCCTCCATACCCCAAGATAGTTTATTCACCAGCGTATCATCGTAATGAGTGATGACTTTTTAGTAAATATTTTTCTTGCAATGGGATTTTCTTACATTTATGTTTATGTAATGCAGCACTTTGTTTAATAATCAGTCCCACTCCCCTCTGTTGTTGCTCTCCTGCTGTATTTGAACACTAAATTCTTCTCTACAATCTCTCTGCTGTCATCCCAGCTGGTAAACACAACCACTACAAGACCCAGGGCCTGTGGGTAATCGCTGGCCTGTTGGCCTTCCTACTCCTAGAGAAGATGTTCCCAGACCAAGACAGCCAAGAGGATCCCACTTCAGATTCAGACCTGAATTTTAACACTGCTGTAAGTACTTCAGCTGTGATAGAGAATCTGCTCATTGCTCTCTCATTGCTCTCAGACATGTCAACACAAGCCTTCACGTTTTCACAGGTATGCTTGAAACAGACCACTGTTAGTGCTGTTTTGAGAGTGGTATCTGTGTTTTTTGTGAGTATTGTGTTGGATGACAGTAGGTCATCCAACCTTCCTGGGTTCTCTTCTAACAGAGAGGGAAATTTGGGGAAATACACACTTGTTTTCTTGCTGAGAGTTGGATGAGAAGACCAATATCACTCTAAACTTCTCGTTAGGATGTAGAACAACTAGGACCTAAGAATTAAATTAACAAGATTTTAACATTTTAATTAGTAAGTTTTAGAGGTCCATGCTAGCCACTTCCCCTTATTTTCAATCTTCATGCTGAGCTAAGCTACAGACATTAGAGTGGCATCGAAAGACGTTCGCTACTGCCCGGAGGCCTGAGAGGTCATCTGTCACAAAACCAATAAGCCTATGAACTAAATGTCTAGGAAATAGTATTTCTATAAGATCATCCAAGCATAATGATGAAATTTATGTTTGTCAATGAGCACACCATATGAGGTGTTGCATCTGTTCTCTGTACTGTGTTTACTCTGTACATAGCTGCTTATATTTATAATTTAATTAGTATGTTAACTAATGTCCAAGTGAGATAGATTCAGCATCAAAATAGCATTTATTGTTTTTGAGAAAAATGAAATTTTGCTCTGCAAGATGGACAAAAATGGACTTTTCAACACATTGCTCCTTTGTAGACAATGGATAGGTGGTTGCAGTATGTTTGAAGAGGCTGTCTCGTCCTCCCTCCTGTCTTTGTTTTGCCAGTGAGGGAGAAGATTGGAATCCACGCCTCAGCTCCTCCACTAGAGTCTATTTATAGTGCCGGGTGAAGCAGCTGCTTTAGCCATTTCAGTGTCCACAGGAGAGCACTCAGCTTTTAGACCAAGGCAACAATAGACAGAGTGTGACAGGGTGCGTGAGAGTCAGAGGGGGTTATGCATATTTAGTTATTTTTGTTATAAAATACTGTGTTTAGCCTGATCTTAGCAAAAAGACTGTAACAAACTTAATTTGTTTTAACTTAAGCAGGATTTGTGTTTTTAATGGATGCATCATACTGATGGTTGACAAATTAAATAAAAAACCTGAATGCTTGTACAGTGAGGGCATCTGGGGAGTACAGGGAACTTCATCATGCTGCTTTTCAAATTTGGATATCCTATGTTTTATCTACCATAGGGGCATCCAGAAAGGGCACTTTTGCAGCATCTTTTCAAACACTGCAACACCAGGAGAGAGCAATCTGATCACTTTCTCATTTGAGGCTTTTTTAAATTCCTCATTAGTTTATCCCCAGTCTATTTTACAGCAGGAGGAGATTGATAGCCCTGAAAATTCATCACACTTTATTATTTCCGCACGCTTCAATCATAGACATGGAGCAAACATTTCCTTGCCACGACCAGAAGACAGCAGGCTATTTCCCTCTCACTTAATTTGTCTGGTTGGTCTAAATGGAAACAAAAGTGGTTTCTGAATGAGGGAACAAGGAAGTTGGCTGTTCTCGGAAAACGGAGGCGACAGAAATGAATTGGCCCCTTCTATATTCTCAAGCATATTGAACTGTGTTGGAATTCAAAGGTCATCTGTTATTTCTGAAAAATAAAGCAGAAGTACAGATTTCTGCTTATTGCTGCATATGTGGGAAGTTAAAAAAAATCAGGGCTTTTTTTTTAAAAAAAAAACAGCTGTTGTGCTGGGTGAACACATTTTTATTGTAGCTCCCACTGTGTGTCAATTTATTTTACTGTCAAATTACTGTTTAGCGAGCCTGCTGTTGTTAGAGGCCAAGATGGGCAAGGTGGTTTTCTTTAAGAGAGACCAGTCCCAAGTCAACGGCACATTTCTGAGGGTGGATACTGATGGGTAATGAAAACTGAAATTATTTATTAAGAAATTTGAAAAAAAAAAGTAGAAAAAGGATGTTATGGTGCACGTTGGGCCAACATGTTCATTTTTTGCCATGTTTTTCTTCCCTCTTTCTCCACAGACACAGTCTAATTCAGTTTTCAGTGGAAATGCAGCGGTATCACTCAGAAATGGGCACCATGCTGAGTCATGGAAATCCTCCAAGCAACAGAGTCTGCAGGAAAGATCAGAGAAAATCAAGGTAATGCTGACAACCAAAACATTTTCCAGTTAACAAAAAAGACAGAATATGATTTTTAAAAAAGAAAGCAAAAGAGAGAGCACTAGGGATAAACTCATGATATGGGTTGCTTATATAAGTAATGCATTTTTTTTCGCTTTATCTTCTTCTTAACCCAAAACCTTTTGTCCTCAATGGAAACAAAGTGCATTCTGTTACAGCACAAACATGTTTTAACTTGTGATATATATCAGTTATTTATTTAACATTTTGTATCTTTAATTCTTATCCTTTATAAATTCTTTTTGCTATGCTTAGTTTTCACAGTGGTAGAAGACACGTCTTTTAGCAGAACCACGTTACATTTTACCACACCGACTAACTGCGTATGTGCAAGGAAGGATTCCTTAATCCTTAACACTGGGTTCCTGTCAGTGAATTTATGCCACTCAAGGATTAATTTATGTTTTTTAAAAAAGCCACCTTCAGAAAAGTGGGTGGTTTGTCAGTGACATGACAGAATATGAGGACGTTTAATTCTAACATATATAGATCAAAACACAGCCAATCAGCAGAGTAAGCAGAGAGAGGGTTGAATAATATGAAAAGCACATCTGATCTTTGTACTTGTTACCAATACATAATAAATAGTCAAAACAGGCCATCAGGAGAGGGGGACTAACTAAATCATTACCACTTAAAGGTGTAGTCTGAAATTCTAATCCTTTATGCTTCTAAACCTGATGCACTACTGCTAGCTGTGCATGCACAAAAAAAGTCCAGTGCTCATAAGGAGCTACTGGGACTTGTTGTGTACAGGATGACAGTCTGGACAACATCAGGTTTGATCATGACATCATACACGTTTATTGTGTTGTAATAATTGCATTTCCATCTTTCTCAGATGAGTTGCAGTTTCATAATTGGAGTGTCAAAATCACTAAATATTCACTCAATCACTCTGACTGTAACTGTAACATCAGCTGAATTAATCTGGTTTATAATAGCAGTATGATCTGAAAATAATTACATCATGATGGAGAACTGTAAAAAGTCTGGATTCATGCCTTGTCATGTCTGGCTTGCAAGCCAACAAACCATTTTTAAAATGCTTGTTTTGTGAATGAATTTTGGACCTGGTGCTTTCTAGAATCCATCTTTAAAGATAAACACAAATGTCTTGTTTCTTTAAATGAAGCTACCAAACATTCCAGTACAAGAAAAAAGGGCATCGTGATCAGCCGGTTCACCTGCACATCATAATACCAAATACCATAGGCCAACCCAACTATTCTTTGAACTGGGACTTCCACAAAAAGAAACATGTTAGAAAAAAATGCTCTGAAAAAAAAATCCATCCATCTTCTGTACCTCCTTGTCCTGTTCAGGGTTGCCTGCCTCTGCAGCCCATCCCAGTGCACACTTATAGCGAGACGCAGGTTACACACAGCACCTTCAACAGATTATTACATGGACAAGAACAACTAAATTAGCCCAGACATTCATGGTACATCCCCAGCAGCTGGTTTCTAGTGTGTCTGAGTTTCTTTGTCTTCCCACACTGGACTCAGGTTCCAGGTTTCCTCAGAGGAACGGATCATTTACAGCCTTATTTTAATGGGGTCAAAGTAACTCTAGCTGACTTCACAAGACTTATTTAACAATTATAACTACAAGCTCTGACTTATCAAATATAACTAGAATTGTGTTTTAAAAGAACTCTGACTGACGGATTCATGTATACCTTACTTTTTTAAACTAAGCACTGGTAATCTGAGTAAATGTGGCATTATGTTTTATATGTCGCAGACAAGTGGATACCTAAACCTACTGGCCAACTGCATTGACAACTTCACCCATGGACTGGCAGTAGCAGGGAGTTTCCTGGTTAGCAAAAAGGTAAGAAGATGAAGTGTGGCTTACATAATCAATGAGAGCACCCACATCCCTTTACCCAATGGCACAGTTAGTGATACACATGTAGTATGAATATTATTAAATAGCTTTTCTGAAATTTTCTCTTTGGCAAAGTTTGAATAATAAATATTACAGTAAAGTGTTTACAGTCTCACACTGCTGCATATCTAATTCATATTTGGTTATTTCAAGCATTTGCTCCTTTAGAAAAAATATCTTAACAACTGCCTGCATAAAAAAATAAAACCCAACAGTTGGGAAATTGTGCTTGAAATGTCTACATCTCTAACCACAATGGTTCAGGAAATGACTCATGTATGAGAATTTGATTACTTAGTTCTCTCCATGCATTTTTATACATCCTCTCCTGGTTAAGTATAACTGCAGGTGAAATAGCTCCCCCGGGTTGCAGACCAAATTAGCACACAATTATGAACTGGCAATAATTGCTAATGAATATAGTGAGTAAACTGACACAAGGCTATCTGCCACTAAAACATGAACACGCAGTTCAAATAAAAGCAGTTTTTGTCATTGTTGGTTGACAAAAAAACAAAAAATAGAATCTGTTTATATGGGGAAAAATCATTTTATAGTAACTTTGTAATCCAAGCAGATACAAATAATTAATTTTGGGAAAATCCAGTCCCTCCCACAAAGAAACTTAATAACAATAAGACAATGTCAGACTGGTTGGAAGCTTGTACGTTGTTTACTCAGTGTAAATATCAGCCATAATGACGCACAGTGTCTGTGTGTCATTATGGCTTCTGCATAAAAGGATGATTATTAAGCAAAAGAGCTGCAAATGAACCAAACGGAAGCACTATAATACTTATTGAAAGCAAAGGACAAATATGTATCTGGTATCTGGACATATAACACCTTCCCTGTGTGTACAGAGTTTGGCAGCGTGTACTGGCAGAGCAGTAAACCTGTTGTATCAGCACTCTTTAAAGTGGACCGCTCAGTGGATATTCATTTCAGAACACAACAACTTTTTTCAGTTTAAAACTTATTCTTGTCGTGTTACTTTTTACAAACAATGTTAAAAATAAGTGCACTTTAAACTGCAGTAACATGAATTAATGTTGCTTCGGTAGGTTACTGTATATTTGTGGCAGAGGGGAGGAGAGAGAGTCCAGCTGGTGAGACATAAGGCTAGCAGCATGAACTATGGACCAATGTGCCAGAGAGGAAGTTACCTAGATGTCTCAAACATACACATACAAGACATCTCACCAGTGTTTTCTGTTTACTCCCATGTACATTTATAACTGTGATTTTTTACTTTATCTACGCAGTGCTGATGAAACATGAATATGTCAGGGTTCAGTTTTTAATTCTGAATGGCCGATCAAAGTACTCTGAACTCATTTGTAAAAAGAATATGAGGATAAAATCTATTTGTTACTTTGGTTTAAAAAAAGTATTATCATAACAAGTGCTGCTCTTTCTTAGTACAACAATACCTTGATGTTTACCACAAACCACATTACCTCATTCAGTTGCATTCACTTTCAGAAAGGTTTTCTTTTTCTTTTTTCTTTTTTGGCCCCACCTTACTGATTCAATGACTCATTTGTTTTATTATTATGTCATTCATCTACATTATGCACTTGCTTTCAACTCGATGTCAAGAGATATTTTAAATA
This sequence comes from Amniataba percoides, assembly GCA_037176925.1. Taxonomy (NCBI): domain Eukaryota; kingdom Metazoa; phylum Chordata; class Actinopteri; order Centrarchiformes; family Terapontidae; genus Amniataba; species Amniataba percoides. Next base: position 11,848,877 of record JBAJHX010000001.1, read on the forward strand.
CTTGCTGAATACACATTTATTGTGCCCCATAATGATGATGTCATAGGCTATTATCTCCAATTACTGTAACTCTTTTTTAAAGTACTGCATGTTACAATTTACATATATTATTCATTTTTATTGTGTGAACAGATTGTGATAGTGATTTCTCAGTTTATATTTATGCAGTTATCATTTGAACGTTTCACAATATGTAGATATAAACAATAACTGTGCTGCCATATTTATTCCTCATTTTAATTCAACAGTCACAATGCTGCTCTCTAAACATTTGAGTCATTTCATGCCATCTCACCCAATGTTCAGAAATTTTCCCAGTTCATGTTATGGATTTTATTGAGACCAATTGAACAATTGAAATTTATACTGAACATCCAAGAAACCCCTAACAATGATTGACATCTATCAGTGTAAATAGTTGCTTGATAGAATCTGAATGAAGACTCTTTAATTTAGAAATAAAAAACAGCTAAACACTTTTAGACCTTTCAACCATATATATTAAACATAGTACATGTCGACAATTATCCTGTTGGTTTTTGTTTTGTTTTTCAGTACACATTTCAACCCAATCCAGTCAAAAATAGGCAAATGATACAGAGAATGTGAAAATGGTTTAGAAAGAAGACAAGTATTTAGACTAGACCCATAGGATTTTGCAAGAAACAATTTAAAAGAATCATCAGTAAATCAAATCAATTAGCATTATGATGTTATTATTTCAGTGTCCTTTTGAATGGTTTATTGCAATTAAATCACAGCAACATCTGTTTATTTTCTGCTGTGGTAAGTGGAGTCTGCGAAGTTAATGACGACGTACAACCAGCAAACACCTCAACACAGACTCACAACTTGACACGGGCAACACATCTTATTTATAATATTCACTTACTGGTAGTGTTTTCATCCAGCTGATGTGGCTCTGCTGATGTTTCTGACTGAAAACTATCAACATGAGGGGTCACGTCTGTTTTTGCTGATGCCTAGGAATCTCTCAGTCACGGGACGATGACTGCAGTTGACTTAATGGCCACCGGTGTCATTGTTATTAAGCATTTTGAGATTTTTTTTTTTTTTTTTATTTAAATACAGACAATAAGCTACATTTACCCTCATGGCATCTTTCAGATTTTGCCTCCTCGGATATCGTTTTAATTGTCAGCTGTTAATGTAATTGTCTAACAATAACAATAACTGGTCTGAGTTTCAAGTACTTAAAATCTGTCAGCTTTGATCTGAGAAAACATGTCGATACCTAATAGTCTTGCACTTACCTGCAAGGTGTGATGAACTAAGCACCTAACTGACTTCTTATTTACAGTTTACCATATTGTTCTCTGTGCTAAGCACTGTGCAAGCTGAACACACAGAGCTTAGCAAACTCTGATGCTCTCAAGTCGCTGTTATAATAATGGATATGTCATCTATATTTTTTATTCTTTACTGAATAGAAAGCAGTGTTAATCAGATATTTCTTGCAGGTTGGGTTCCTGACCACCTTTGCCATCCTGTTGCATGAAATTCCGCACGAGGTGAGATTCTAATTGAATGCTATTATTCTATTACACACAGACACATCCATCCATCCATCCATCCATCCATCCAT
>JBAJHX010000001.1:11850582-11861588 GCA_037176925.1 Amniataba percoides
TTTTCTAACCCGCTGTATCCTGCACTCAGGGTCACGGGGGTGCTGGAGCCTATCCCAGCTGTCTTAGGGCGAAGGCGCATATATACATATATTACATTTATATAATTTACTCGAAACTTTCATGCTTACAAAGAAGAAGAATCGGACTGCTGCAGTGTTTAAACGCTCCTCTGCTTTGTATGCAGGTGGGAGACTTTGCCATTCTGCTGAGGGCCGGGTTTGACCGGTGGAGCGCCGCTCGCATGCAGCTGTCCACGGCTCTGGTCGGGGTCTTTGGAGCCTGTTTTGCTCTGTGCGCGCAGTCTCCACAAGGCGCAGGTGAGATAGGACCTTTTGTTGGTGTACATACAATCAAACACGTCACTGTTCACTGGAGAACATCTTAACAGCTTCCAGAATGAGTCATCATGAGTCTTTCCACTTTAGAAAATGCCACTGGCTGGATATTGCCTTTCACCTCTGGAGGCTTCCTCTATATAGCCTTGGTGAATGTGGTGCCCGACCTGCTGGAGGAGTCCAGTTTAAGGTATGCTGAATGATTTTAAAGACTTCTTCTCTTGATTTCTGTGAAGAAACAAAAAGTAATATTTACATTTACTGTCTTTGTTGGTGCACTATTACATGAGAGGGAATGTTAATGCTACATTACAAACAAAATGGGGACCAACTTCTAAAAACATGTAGCACCACTAGTGGGCAAAAACTCTGTTCGTTGTTGTTAGGGATGAACCACAATGATGATATAAGAAAGCTGTTTACTGTAGAAATGAGTTCTCTGGTGTGAAAATGTCCTTGAATGTCCTAAAGCTGTACTTTTTGTTGTTGGTGTTTTGTAGGCAGTCTCTACTGCAGATCCTGCTCATCTTCTGTGGCGTGGCTGTCATGGCTCTGCTCTCTGCCGTTGTTGACTGAACATGGAGGAAAGCCCTCCCCCTCTCGCCTTACCAAACACTAAAAGCTCAGCACTGGAGAGAAATCCTGTTCTCCACCAATCTTCACCAATTTGGTACCTCTCATAGAAAGAAATACATCACACCTCCGTAAAATCATCATCATGTTACACTAAAACAGACATCTGACAAGAGAACGGCACTTTATGGATTGCTGACTGAAAGGGAGAACTTCTTGATCTGCTGACAGGACATTTATGTGGACACTTAATGTGCCAGACTTAAATACTCGAGGGCATGGGATGTTTTGTATGGTTATCTGTTACCAAATTGTCTTAAGTTGTTGATCAGACAATCACGTAATTTTGCACATACATCGACACAGGTACAACTGACGCACCTGCTCAACATAAAAGGTATTATTGAACTTCTTTCTTTAAAATGTATTCAAAGCTAAATTGTATTTGTTGTCGCTATTGTGCATCCTGTTTCTGATCTAGCTGCTGCGTATTTATTGAATGTGACACAAGCGACATAAGGTTTATCAGACGAGCACCACCACCACTGAGAAGTGCCAAGAAGTCAGGATGGTCTGTTACACCAGTGTCAGGTCTACGCCAAAGTACATTTTGTTTTTCTCTGTTTGTGTCATCGTCACACAGTACAGTCTGCACACAAAAAGTAAGTAATTGTGATAAAGATGATTGGTACTGTTTGTTGTTAATCTGTTTTGACTTAAACTTGTCACCAAAATGTTATGAGACCAGGGACAGATAACAACGCTGAGGCAGCGGGATCATTCACATCACTATGTTGTTGGTAAGTTTTCCCCCCTGAAGAAATAAATATATATCTATATAAAAAAAGAGACGGCTGTTTAATTTTCAACTTTTGAGACAAAAATGCCTTGGGCACTACCAGACAATTGGTATGAAGAACTGGGACACAGACATTACAATGGGATTAGTGTCTCCTGATATTGATTGGTAGACCGATTTGTCGCGCTGACCTTGCTGCACAAAAAAATGTCCACCGCGAGCATATTTTTACCACAAATATCCTATGCCGAAAATGTCATATGGGAGTGGAGGGAGGGGGGTATCGATTGTGTGCTCAGACTTGTCCAATTTCAACGCAGCCTGTTTGGCAAGCTTCTGTTGCCATAACGACTCCGCCACGGGTTGCCTTCCTTAGTCATCAGCCTGCGAGCAGCCTATTGTCTGTGGGAGCCTTCCTCAGTCACGGCACAGAAGGACAACAAACAACTGCTATGTACACTGTGCCGTTTCCCGCTGAATGTCTTCCACCACAAACATGCGGGTGACAAATCTTTCATTGATACTCAGCTGAGTTCACAGAACTTCATAGTTCAGTCCAAGTGCTAAATTCCCAAAGTTAAAATATCTGATTGATGGATGACAAATATCCCCTCACTTGTTTTGTAGTACTGCTAACAAAATCCGGAAATAACCGATCGATAAGATGTCAGACACCAAAACTGTGAACGTCTCCACCGTGGCTTTACAGGTTTTACTCACGAAAGCAAGCAGCCGTATCAGTGTTTTTTTTTGTTTTTTTGTTTTACACTGTAGTGTGGTCCTGTGCCATCAGGAGTCCAGTTCCAATAAACAGATGGTCTGTCATTTATAATGGCTGAGCCCCAAATAAGTGCGAGTCCATTAGAAATGAGGAATTAAAGGTGCACGTCTGTGAGAATGAATCTTTGTCAGTCAACAAAGGCATTTCAATTCAAATCTGCTTTATTGACAATATAGTATTTCCAAAGATGGTTGCACAAGCAATTCAATAACAATATTATAACAATTCAAAATATAACAAAAACATGCAGTACATCATGTTAAAAAAAAGTTGTATAATGTGTGTAATGTCATCAACTTTAGATCATCAACTATGATAACATGGCTCACTTCACAGTGTACTACACTGAGAGTTAATTAATAGGAAAAGATGTAACACATGAATGAGTGCAGATCTTTAAGGCTAACTGGGCCTTTATTCCTTCTACTGTATTTAAATATATTTATTACATATCTGATTTTATGTTATAGGTTTGTCTTAAAGTTAGTTTGTTCCTCTGTGTAATGTTTTCACTTCTATTGGCCCCTCTCCTTAAAGTCCCCCTGCAAAAGGCAGTGAACTGCTCTCATCGGACCACCCTTTATATATGAAGGTACAAATGGGCAGATTTTAGAGGTCTGAACCACAGAAGTTAATATGTTTTAAGTTGACCTACTGCACAACACATTGGTGGCTTGTTGATTCCTAAAATAGCTACTTATGATGGAAAACAAAACAAAAAACATTTTACAAATATGCAATGCTCTAATCTTGCTCTCTAAATTGGCAGACTCATAAAATCCGCAATCACATGAAGAATAACAACCTTTGCTTCTATTCAATAACTCACTTTTCTGATGGGGGGTGGTGAATGATTATTGATTTGAAAAAGATGAACAGCGTGTGATTGAACTCCCTCCGGCTGCGTTTGTGTTTCACATGTTTACCAGCTCCAAAAACTGATCATTCAAGCATCACAAATGACCCCCCCCCCCCCAAACCACCACCACCACCACCCAAAACAACCGAGTGGCACATTCCTGTCCCCCTCATCCCGAGACAACCTGGAGGAGAGAGAGCGCAACTACATCACTGCCCCTGCCTCCTCCTCGCAGCGTTGGTCTCCATCCATCCATCCCCTCCTCCTCCTCCTCCCCCTCCTCCTCCTCCTCCTGTACCATAACAGATGGTGGGAACAACATTGCATCCACCGGGTACCACAACAATAGACCGCAGCATCCCGTCCGGACGTCGCTGGCCGCGCACCGTCATGCAGGTCGTGCAGGTCTGCGCGAGGCTCTGAGTGCCGTCGTGATTCATTTCACGCGGTGCCGCCGCCGCCGCGGCCACGGAGGAAGCGTCTTGCGTCTGTTCGGGCTCTCCATCGAGCGGGGAAGATGGCCGCTATGAAAATATTAACGGGCACGGGGCTCTTCTTGGCTTTCTGTGCGCTCGGGCTGCTCGCCATGGCCATTTGCACCGATTACTGGTACGAGACCGACGCGCGGAGGCACCGGGAGAGGTGTAAAAACTACGCCAACAAGCGGAACGACCCGGGCTACATCTACATCTCCAACCACAACCTCCCCCTCCAGATGCCCCCGAAGAGCCTGGAGAGGAAAGGCAGCGGCCCGGATGCCGCGCTCTTCAGGGGGAAGCGCCACTTCTTGGCCGCGGCGTCCGCCATGGAGTCTCACTGCAGCCGCCAGTTCAACTCCACCATCTCCGGCCTGTGGAGGAAGTGTCACCGGGAGGGCTTCGACCTGGAGACCGAGGACCTCATCTACAAAGGTAAACAGTGTGGCCGTTTTCACCAGGCCGTGATGCTCAGCGATGAGCTCACACACACACACACAGACACAAACACACACACAGGCCCGCTCTCTCTTCTCTCATCGCCGTGTGTGTCTGCGTTTTTTAAAACATGTTGAAGGTTATGAAATGAGACGGGGATGCCTGTTTTCTCTCTTTTACAAGCGCATGTCTCGTTTTTTTTTTTATTTTATTTATTTTTTTGGGTGAATTCCGCTGTCCATGGTGCTGAGGGAGCCTCCTCCTGCTCGCTCTCCTGTTGTTGGAGATAATGGCCGGTCTCCTGTGCTCTTTTGCTATTTTATTCACCCATAAGAGAATTAAAAAGCACCGTGAGGAGGTTAATGTCATATTAAAGTGGTTTCATAGCGCCAAAAAGCAGAATCATTGACGGATTTGATTCACATGCAGGCCTCTCATTCTGAAAAAAAAGCCCTCCTCATTGAACAACAATGAGAGAGAAGCCATGTTCCAGGCCTGGCTGGTGCACATTGTTTTACCTGATCCAGACTAAAGGTCCTGAGCAGACACACAAAAAGGGGAGCCTCCCTGTGTGGAGATGAGCTTTCAGACATCAGTATACCTAAAAACAGTCCAAATGAGACATTATTGATTGTTATCTCTTCCAAGCACTGACTGATCTGTCACCTAGAGCTTGTTTCAAAATCCATCTCTGTCTGTATATGTGATAGAAATATATATTATGGGATGCACATGGCCACGGTTTGTTAAGGTTATCCATTGAAACTTGCAAATCTGCAACCTACTTGACATAAAAACATTTTATGAACACACTGTTAATGTCTATGAAATCTCTTTACATCCACACATGCAAACATAATGACATCTCTGTCCTCTGACTTTAATGCTACACATACTGCCTTTATGAAGCTTGTTATCTCACTAGATTTGTTCAAAATGTCTCAAAATATATTCTGGAAACATACATTTGATTGTTTTTTTACACAGAGAAATTGTTACAAGTATCACTGAGGTAATATTTGTTAGACTTCTGCCACATTGGATATGAATTGTACATGTGTGCACACTATTATGTCCATGTCCTCGACTTTTTATGTAAACTATCCAAAGATGATTCTGACTGTACATTAAAAGCTTAAAGCTACTACACCTCACCTGCAGCTGAGCCACACTGTATGTAATTTACTGTTCATTAACACTGAATGAATGAATGTAATTAGCCGTGTCTAATCTTTAACATCATTTTATTCCTCTTTTCATTATCTACTTTTTGGGACAGTAATGGTGTTGATTTATGAGTAAATTTATCACATCAGAGACTGAATCAGCTCTTGTTTTCATAGATCATTTATGGTGGCTACTGGGTTTAAACTTTTTTTGTCCAAGGTGTCATCCTTCACGTTCACTATATAAAAGATGTATTTGCACATTACAAAGAGACATGACATTTAAAGATACATAAGCGTACCTAATTGAACAACACAACATAAAAAAAAATACTATCAGAGATAGTCATGCTTGCACACCTTGTTACTCAGACAACTGACTTGTAATCATGCTCATCAGTTTTAACACATTAACATTTGATATTTGTGTCTTTTTTTAACTTTAAATGGGAAGCGATAAATACACAGCCTTCACGTGATGCAATTAACAAAACGAGCTTCGGAAATGATTCTCTAAACTACCGCCAATTGTGAAATTGGATAGCGCACAGATGTGAGGGTGTCTGATGTTTGTCTAATCATGATGACAGTCAAGTCACAGTATTTTATTCATGTAGCCCGACATCACAACTCACAATGGGCTTCACAGTCTATACTTAAAACTCTTGGTTCACATAAGAAACCCCCTTTCCACCACCCACGTCCCAGGAAAAAAAAAGAGAGAGAGAGAAATTGTAAGAAACTTCAGAAAGAGCTACGAAGGAGGCATCCCTCTCCTTGGTCAGACAGACAAGTAATAGATGCCAAGTGTTCGGAATAGACCAACACAGAATCATTGCAGCGTGGACAGTGAGGGAGGCAAAACAATGAATCAAACTGTAAACATATACGACACCGAGCAGCTTCAGTTGTCACCAAACAGACCTGAGCCATACGACCTCCTCACTGTGTTGTGACAGCAGGGATGTCAGGAAAATAAGTTTCCGTGTTAAACAAATTCTGCAGGCGTGGACTCACGAAAGCACTGATCTAGTATTGCAATAACACTTGGAGCTTTGAACGCGTGCTCCAAAGAGCTACACAGAGTATCTGGAGTGCTAAGTGGCAGCGGGCGTCGATCTTTAAATGGCAATATATCCGTTTTTCAAAATAGTTGCCTTTTAGCTGAAATGTGTTGGAGCATGACATAATTAGCACCGCACAGGTTTGGACTCTGGCAGTCAGTTTAATTGTTAATTCCCACTTAAAGGCCTTTCACACCCACGCAGGTGTTGTCACCTATTTTGGCTGATGAGAACAGATTAAAGGTGGGCGGAGATACGCTTTGAATTACACCAAACTCAATCTATCAATAAGAACTGTGAGGGTGTTCCAAGTTATCGTGAGAGGAGGTCTAATCAGGAAAAAATAATTAAAATTGCCTTTGTGGCTCTACCGTAGGTGTGCAGGGCGTTTCAAATAAATGCGAGGTAGCCACCATTATGTCAGTTAAACTAATTAAAAATCACAATCTCTTACGAATCGCTCAAGTTGAGCCATAACTAAAGTCAGATTTTCCTCAATGCGAGATGTGAAGCTAGGCTAAGTCCCAGTAAATGTGCTGATGCTTTTTAGATATGTTGCACTGATGTCACGTTAGTAGGAAAATAAGGTGTTATGCTAAATGTTTCCATTACACACATTAAGTTCAATGTGTGGTACAAGCTTTGGATGTACAATGCTAAACTAGACAGCAAACTACAATTTGGTACCACAAGTTGGCATTTCTATACACGCACTGCATCAGTCCGTCTAGAAAATATTTGCACTAAAATGCTGCCCAGATATATGAATCTCTTCCTTCAATAGTGCTCTTGGCTGCCTTAACAAAGAACAGTCATGTCAAAGCCTAGAAGATCACAAACTTGACGCAGAGGGAGAGAGTCTAAAAATCAGAGATGAACAAATTTTAACAAAGGCTTTGACAAGAGTCATGGGAATTTTGTTGTGCTGTACTATCAAACCACTAAACTCCCATTAAAAAAAGAGAGATGCATGTCATGGTTTTAGCTTGTTGTAATATATGCAAGTAACTGTGAAATAACCTTGTTATTCCATAAAATATATGCATGATATCGAATGGGAATCCTTATTTTGAATGCAATTTACTGCACTGACCATCGAGTCAGTATGAAGAGATTCACTTTAAATGGGAGCAATTAAGGTTCTTTATGTAGCCTTTGGTAGGATAATCCATATAGCGTATTGTTTCCTAATCCCCCCCTTAATAACAATGTAGGAGTGGTTGGGAACACGAGGTTAATGAGGCCCTCTCAGTAAATTAAAACTCAGTGACGGTGTAAAATAAATATCAAGCTTCATGTGTGTATACTGTTTCACAATCTCACAAGTGGGGCAAAGGTTCAGAATGAGATTTCTACTTGATTTTCTTCTTTGCTACCTCTGTCTACTTGTGTTTCACATATTTGTGCTCCAGTATTGATTCTCTCCATCATTTGTTTTTTCCAGGAATAATTCAAAGATGTACCCCAGTCAAGTATCACTACTCTTCGTCCATCCTACCACGAAATTTACCCATCAACATCACAAAGACCATACGACAGGACGAGTGGCATGCACTCCGTAAGTCTCAAAGCGTTTGTCTGTCTGGACTTGTGTGTTTAGTGTTTGATGATCTGTTCTTTGCATCCTTTGTGGATATCCGCATTTATTTTTCTTCTGATATAGTTAATTAACCAAGTATTTCAGCCAAAAAAGAGAAAAGAATAAATCATTTTATAATGGTCATTGCTTAACTTTTAGTCTTAGTTTTCATTAATAGTTTTAAAATGTTATCCTCTATGCAAGCTCTCATTACATTCAGTGTTTGAGTTGGCTCAGTGTAGTTTTTATGAAATGGGTGGTGCCTCAGGGAACGACTTTGGGACCTATCATATTTCCACTGTACTGTTTCTCCAACCAATAGGTCCTATCATTGCAAACACAGCTCTACTACAGCATTCTGAGATATTTGTCAGTTTAATCAGCCCTGTTTCATGGCTTGTTTTACCATTTCAGTGACATCTATAAAGATTTTTTTATTTTACAGACAAACTAGTGAAATAAATCTGTGCCATTATCTCTCTGCGCTGTCATTCTCTTCAAACGTATATGAATCATCCGGGTTATTAACTTAAAGCAGGGTCCATTTTACCACAATGCCAGCCTATTTAGCGATTGCCTCTTAATATTTGAACTGCTGAAACATTATACTTCCCCTCATTCCTGAATATATCGCTGACCTCATAAGCCCCTCTCTCTCTCACATTCAGACTCATGACCAGAGGTTATCGGGTCATCACCATTAGGCAGTCGCTGGATATAGCCTGGCTTATCTGAGAACACGAGGGGCACGCAGATCAGTGTCTTCTCCTAAATCTCTCCTTAAAACACTTGGTTTGGCTTTTTATTTCTTGCTGGATATCCTTGTTCAAAGAGATAGAGTGATTAGGTTGGTCGACCTTGTATTGCATCAGGAGAGATTTTCAGGTTTTTTACTTTCTTTCTGTTTTAAATTCAGTGCAGTTGTGAATCTGCTGTAGTACTGTTTTAAACATGCTATACCAAAACATTATGGTAGACAAGATACTAGATTAGCCGTTAAATCATTACCTTCTCTCTGCCTATACTTTGCACTCTACATATCTCTGCACTTATTATTGTTTGTATCATTATCTTACATTTCAATGTTATCATCTGTTGTCGCTTGTTGGGGTGAAGCTTTAATTATGGATCCTTAATTTGAGAATAATTTCGAAGTCATTTTTAGTTTCTCAGAACAAATGATGTAATTAAGCTAAATGATTAATTAGACTGTGTTCAATATGTACAATTCTCATTAATTATATTTGTTTTCATAATCTAGACCAGCTGGTCGGTCATATATACAGAGGTCTGGAATATATCTCCAGATAATGACACATTTCAGCAAACATGGAGAATAAAATGTAATATTTACTTGAGTTTGATTAGAGGCTTTCCTTTACTGGTTCTTTCCAAAAAATTCCAAGAAAATAAGAAAATTACAGACCCAGAAAATAAAGTCTTTGCCTCATTGGTTTTCAATTAAATCTTTGACATTCAACTTAAGATAAGAATAATACTGGTGCCTTTTAAAGCTTAAATCAATTTTTTTTGGATTATATATTTTCCTATACAATTCAAAGTAATGATGTAATTACTTTCAAATTATTTGGTCAATCAAAAACATTCCTTGTGTTAGATTGGCAGATTTTATCTTTACCAAAAGTATTTCATATTAGATTAAGACAATATCTTACTTTATGGAAGTTTTTTAGCATACTGTGACCATTGGGAGTTTTACATTACATTAAGCTTTTACAGGAATTATCCCTTTAAATAATCGTCCTCAGTTTCACTGTCCAGTCACGGTTTATTCAGTGAGATTTATGCCTCTGCTTGCAGATCTAAGAAGAATGACGGCTGGCTTCGTGGGCATGGCCGTGTCCATCATTCTTTTTGGCTGGATCATAGGAGTGCTGGGATGCTGCCAGCAGCATGACCTCATGCAATATGTAGCTGGGCTACTCTTTCTCATGGGAGGTACTGTGAAAGCACATATGCCCACATCCACACACAAACATGCAGACAAAATCCAATTTTATTCAATTTCTGTACTCGTTTGGTGACAGCTGAGAGCATCTTGGGGTTAACATGAGATAGCAGATCAATGACCTGCAGTAACCTGATTCCTGTCCTGCAATAAGATGTATGTTATATGTAGGAATTTCACAATCGAACTGAAAATCTTTTTAAATCACTGCCTGTCTCTTGTGCTCACGCAGGAACATGCTGCATCATTTCCTTGTGCACATGTGTGGCAGGAATCAACTTTGAGTTATCCCGCTATCCCCGCTACATGTACGGCCTCCCTGAGGACATTAGCCATGGCTATGGCTGGTCCATGTTTTGTGCCTGGGGGGGTCTCGGTCTCACATTGTTGGCTGGCTTCCTGTGCACCTTGGCCCCATCCCTGAGCACACCCACTCGCACAACAACCCACAAGCCGAGGCAGGAGAATGGAACCGTGTGACAGAGGCGTCGTCAAGCGACTGACCCACCGAACGCACAAACCACGCCCTTCCAACCTTGATATTTAACTCTGAAACGTTTTTCTGTCTGATCACCATCTCACACCACCCTCAACATCGCCATCCCCCTTCAGTGTTCAGTGTGCCTGAGAAGGAGCAAAGTAACGACAAAGTTCACACACCTAATCTTGAAAAATCCCAGAGGGACCTCCAGGAACACCAAGAGTGACACCTACAGTAACGTATGACTGGGGCCTAGCTCTCATACCACAAAATAAGACTTTTTTTGGTTCAGATGTTTGACATGCTGACTTTATGTCGATCTAAAGGTGACTGTTTTCTCAGAAGAGAATTTGTCTTAAAATGGTGCTCTCTTAAACACATTAAGCCACATACTCTCCCACACACACACACACACACACACACACACACACACACACCAGCACACGTTTTTCCACACACTCCGTCAACAACTCCGGATAAAATCA
>JBAJHX010000001.1:11861688-11912076 GCA_037176925.1 Amniataba percoides
CACACACACACACACACACACACACACACCAGCACACGTTTTTCCACACACTCCGTCAACAACTCCGGATAAAATCATGAGAAAAAAAATTCCTCAGAAAGGAACAAATACACAAACATCAGGCCAGAGCATCATGTCAGCATTCCTCTTTCAGTCGAGTGATGTGTATTATTGTTTTGAAAAAAAATCTGGCATTGACTGCCCATTGCTTATCTTTAGTGTAGCACACTAACTGATATCAAACATGAGCCCCCGGGTTAATGTCTGCAGCCTCTGCAGAGCACAAAATGCATCTAGCAACATGGTCAGTATGATAAAATACGCAGAAGTACATTTGCATTGAAGAGCAAATTGTTTGATGCTTCTTTAAAGATTCTATATGTACAAATGCATCTCCGTGTAGATTCAGATCATTGTTTGTGTAAAGTAGACTTTGAATAAGAATGTTTGTTTTCTGTTTGTTTAGAGGTAATGATGGCCGACATTGTGGGGAGGATGAAGAGTTACAGGATGGAGCATGAATCCATTATTGGATTCAGCATCACAGAGCTATTTTGTGGCACCAGGCCGACAGATCAGACATGGTTGCTTGCTGACCGCTGAATCGTACAGTAACCTGACAAGGGCAAAAACAGGAAACTAATCTCTGGAGGAAGTATTTAATTGCTCCATTGTTTACCATCAATGGTCAGTCTTTTTGTGAAATACAAGTTACGCAATTTTAGAACAAAAGTGAAACTTTAGTGATCCCACTCAAAAGAACAAAAGCACAAGCTGCATTCCAAATCCTCATCTGCACGGTGTGCAGTAACATAGAAACATCACACACTGGTAGAGGACCAAAGTGTTTTCACTAAAATCTGGTTCAGTAGCTGCTGAAACAATGAAACAAGCAGAATATGGAAGATAATTGATGCGATGGACATATCTGTCCCACAACTCAATGGTCAATGGAAATGTGTGGAGCCATTCACTCTGATAAGTGTTTTTAAAAGATAGGGAGGTTGGTGTAATGGCATCTTGGATAAGAAAACAAAACCAGATATGAAACACTGTATATTATAGTATGCAATGGGAAATTATTCATTTTTGTCTAAGGTATCAATACCTCCAAATCTCTCAAAAAAAAGCACAAATAATAATTAGGAAAGTGACATACAGTACATTTTAACGCTGTATTCCAAATACAATCTGTATACTCATTGTGTGATTTTAACTGCGTTTACACATGGACAATGCCAAAATGAAGTATACTTCACAAGTATTCATCCTGAATGGTTTGATTTTTAAGCATTAATGGTCCAACAATTAAAAAAAAAAAGATTTTTTTTTCTTTTTATGTATGACAGCTGCATTTTTAAAAAACAAAAAACAAAAAAATGAGTAAAAATATTGATTGATGTGTGGTGCAAACCTTGAATTGTGTGGCATTAGTACAAATTAGTAATATACAGCGGTTTTTGGGTACTAACGGACAAAACTGAAGTATGTAGAACGGGACAGGGCCACATGAAAGGTTTTGAAAACAGAGTGCAGCGGGTAGGACTTTAATTTGTTCACTGGAAAAAGACAGAACTGTTCTCCTGGTGACAATTGTGGATGATAACTCAAAGCAGCCATTATTCATTAGAACGTATTTAGTTTGAAATCTTAAATCTCACTTCAAGTTCATGATACAAGAATATTACAGCCATGTGTGATAAAGTTTTTATAAATGTCAATTGCTGGAGACGAGTCATGAGATATTCTATCAGCTATGTCAATTAACTTTCTTAGAAAAAAAAAGGTGTTATAATGTGTATTGACAACACTGTGTGTGACGTTCAGTCCTTTCACCATCACCATTAAGCTCCTCATGAGGCTACCACTTTTGCAGAAGTCGAGGAAATTTACTGAGGCATGATTGAAAACTGTATCTTCAGTGTCTTGTTGAATCTTTGCACTTTGCTGGGTCTCATGAAGTCTGTGAACCTGACGTGTGAGCAGCTGGAGTTATACATTATATGTTTGCAGGGCCACATATGGGAGCAAAAGATGATCAGAGCATGTAATAAGCACCCTGTTGTGTCTTTTACAAAGAGTTTGGGTTTATACCATGTTTGTGTGTTTAAGGTCAGTCGATCTAGGCTCTTATTGTGAAAATATTTATGCCCGAAACATGGACATGCCATAAATATAAAACATATTTATATCTATGGTCATTACACTGAAAACTGAGTCAGTGTATTCTCTGATGTCCTGTGATTCACAGAATGCAATGCTGTGTGGTGTTTTGGTTTTATAAAATTTTAAGTTCACACCCAAACTGGTACGCAGTAATATAAGTATTACTGTTAGCAGTAAACTGTAATGTATAAGTACATGGTGCAAGTATAATGTGTTGTTAGGACTGAAGCACAATTGCACACAACTCAAGTTTTTTGTGTATTATAAGTGGGAAAATCTGACTTTTCCAGTACTGATGTGCCACCACTGCACATGTGCAGAAAAAAATATTATAAGCAAAAATCTTAAAGCACATATTTAAGCTCCCCAATATCTCAAATAGTAAACTTTCAAGTACACCAACACGTCTATATTTTAAAACTAAGATTTTTTTGATTGGATTGAGATTCAATACAGAACAACAGTAGCACACAGTAGCAGGATTTACAAAACATTAAGACTAATGAACTTTAGAGAATGACTGAGGTCAGCACAGTGTAACAGTGTATTTGAAATTGTTGTAAAATCCCTCTCAACTGGCAACTTCCTGTGTTTCATGAGGAACTTAGAAATGTACTCTGTGCAACAAGAGATGCCCTGTGAAAACGCCACTGTTTAGAGTGGCACTTGTTTCAGTAGCACAGCTATTATTTTCTACAAGTCATTTATACTGGTTCAAACCACTGCAGATGTTATGTGGGGACTAAAAAGACATTACAGTCTTGCATGATCTCATTACAGTTAGTTTCTTTCAAAATATAAAAACTTGTGTCCATTTTTAATTAATTTATTTTACTGAAATAAAATATGTAATTACTTATGTGTTTGACATGTGTTTGTATTTATGCCTGGATTCTGCAGTTTTGCTCTCCAAAGTTGCACAGTTGTCTGAGAATTCCTGTTTTTAAAGTACTTTTAAGAAGCACTTAAAAATGTATTATGTGACACATTGCTGATTAGGCAAAGCTGTTTTTTTTGTACTGTTGTCTGTTTCGGCTTAAGGGAGTTTGAGTTTATGAGTACACAAAAAAACATTGAGATATTCAGTCCAACAAAGAGACGAATGTCTGTGAGAGGTGAGACACGACACGATCGTAACAGCAGTGTTGACAGCACCCTCCTCCAAAGAAGCGTGGAGGCGAGGCCTGGCCTTTTGTCACTTAGGACATGGTGCCATCTAGAGGGAGGACTGGACGTTTTGTGTCTTTGCCATTTTAAGGCTGAGGCGATCAAATCTTTGCTGCAGCTCCATAATGGAACTGCTATTAAAACAAACTGTTATAAGGTGTAATTTAGTCTTTACAAGATTTTCTCTCTTTTTCAAAACAAGTTTATTCTAAACAGAAGTTAAAGTTCAGTAAAATGAAAATAATGAATCAATTTAGAAGCTTTTAAAAATTCGGATTACAGTACCGTGACACATAAAAACACAGCTTATTTTTGCGAACTAAACTACAACAATACGAATGTATAACTTAACTTTAAGGAATTTATTGTATAGTACCACACAAAACCTTCCCCCGAAAGGACATTTGATAATGATGACTACTTTAAAATAACAAGAGCTGCAACTAACAATTCATTTCATTATTTAGTCATCTGTTGAATATTTTCTCAATTTAAAAAAAAATCATCATTTAGTGTGTAAAATTTCAGAAAATAGCAAAAATAGAATATTATGTTATATTTCCTCGCTGCCCAAGGTGATGTACACAGATTACTCAACCAGCAGTGGAAAGGTCTAAGATATTCAGTTTACTATCATATATGATTAAACAGAAGCAGAAAATCCTCACACTGAAAAAGCTCAAATTAAAAATAAAAATTGCTTCACACAAACAGTCAAGTCGTTACAGTAGGGTTGGATAATTCACACAGACAACTATCATGTTAGAAAACTTTTAGAAAAAGTTGTATTTCCTTTTGAGGTAAAAAAAAAAAGATTTGGACTATATGTTAATTCTTTAATATTGTACAGTTTGGCCAGAGAAAGTGAAATGTTCACTGCTGCTACCCAGAGCCAGGGGCCAAAGCGAGCAGTCTGAGAGTCTACTTCTTTCCACGGTAATGGGCACCGACCACCATGTAGCTGTCAGGTGAGATGTTCAAACTGGGCGGCTTCGCTTTGTCCCTACAGATCCTGAAATCCGATCTGCTGACTGGTCCTCCTCCTCTGCAGGGGTCGTGTTTCTGCAGGTAACTTATGAAAGTCTCCCAGCCTCCGCCTACGCGCACCATCACATGCCGCTCATTCAGCATCTGCAAAGTTGACACGAGACAGGACAGTCGAGGCTGGGAAATAAAAAGTGTGCATATATTTCATGGCTGATGAATTGCCAGGATGTTGATGAATTCTCAATTATACGAAAAGCGGTCTCCACACACACACACACACACACATACACAAATCTAATATTTACAAGCTTCTCATGCATGTGTTGCTCTGGCTATGAAAGGCAAATGAAGCTTGGTCAAAATCTCATTAAACCAAATGAAACAACACCTCGTGGCACCAGCTGAGCACACACGCAGGACTAATCCACATATGAACATGCATACACACACACGCATGCTGCAGTGACGCACAAAGGTAAACCCACGCAGATCTGCAACACAAGCCTCCTAATAAACAGTATTTTCAATCAACTGTCTACTGTATAGGCAATCTGCTAACACTGGTTGAGCAGAGGTCAGCTGTATTTGAATCAACACATCCTTCAGACAGCCGTCCTTCCTGCTGAAAACCAACTGCTGCCATGGCAACTACAGGCACAATATAAAGCCTGGGAGAAAAAAAAATGAAAGGAGAAATTGAGCTGAGTTCAGCGCAGACCCTCAACTCCCAGCAGACATTAACATTCCCAGGAGGCCTTGCTAAGCCATCCGTTGTCCTGTCAGCAGCGGCCCACCCCCTCTTGCCTTATCGCCAATAAACCCTTCATTATGGAGCCATTAAGAATGTGATAATACAAGCAGATCTACCCCTCTAATGTGGAGGGTTGGGGGGGGTGGTGGTCGGTGTGCATCACATGCACGGGATGAAAAATCAATGGTACAGGCGCAGACGCACGGACAGGCGACACACGAGCAACAGCAACAGAGGAAACCCCAGACGTGGTCCGTCTCAGCTGTCATCCTGCAGATTAAAATGTTGAGGTTGGCAGGGGTCAAGTCTGACATCCTGAATAAACCACCTTCCTGTCAGACGTGGAGGGAATGTAATTCTGACTGATCTCCATGTTTAAAAATTCAGCCGTTATCCAAAGTTAAAGGGAAAAAAACCCATAAATGAATACAGCCGTAATTATCAGTTCCAATTAAACTCTTATTTATCTATTCTCACTTTTTTTTATACTATATTATATCTGTAATGTTTAAATAAAGTCATTTGATTTATATTTGTGACTCCTGGTTGTGCAGGTCCCCTGTTACAATATAAACTGACATTTGTATTTTGACTGGGACAAGCAGTGTACCAAACTGATCATTTAGTCTTTCTGTACTGTAATATTCAACACAAGCCCCCTTTGTCAGGCTACTGCTTTATTTCTGTCTCTACAACCAGCCCCTCCCCCCTTCAGGTCTCTGTACAAAGTGTGCTACGTCTGCAGCCCATAAACTACCGTCTGGATTCCCCTGTGTCCTCCCTGGCAGCTCCATTGATTCCCTCTCTCCTTTCCTGCTGAAAGATGCATGAGCGTACTCAAGGAAGAGGAGTCATTTGGACGATCGCCAGTAGGAGGCAGGCTTTAGCCACAGCCGCTGCTTTTGATGCTGGTTTTTTTTGAGTCATGCCTTGTAAAATTTGCACTAAAGAGACTAACTAAGCAGTATTACTGTATGTGAGCTGATGCAGACACACATGTGTCTTTATCTTTGTTCTGTTTCAATTTGAAAAAAAGATCTCAATGAGACTACGTGACTAAATAAAACTTATATATTATAATTATTGTATGTTTGAGAAACCCTGGAACAGCACGTTGATAAAGTGAAAGATTTGAACCATTCTGGCTTTGAGGATGGCAGCTCAGTCTGCGATATGTCAGCCAAACTGAGAATGGCCGTAGAAAAAAATGGCCAAAAACATCATACAGACATTCATGGTTTCCAGATGATACGCCCTGATGACTTTTGTGATCCCCTGACATTTATTTCAGCGCCACACAATGAGGTGTGCATTTTCAGTTTTGGGTGATATGTCATATTGTACCGACATTCATTTCCCCCTGAGGATGATTTGCAGTAACTTAGGTGAATATTTTGGTTTATGATAGTCCCATTTGTCTTCGCTATAACTTTTGTTAGATGCTGATTAGCTAAACTTACTAAAAGTAAACATTAAACCCTTTTAAACATTAGTATGTTAGTATTGTCAACCATGAGCATGTTAGCATGCTGGTACTGGCAATTACCTCAAAGCACCACTGTGTCGCTTTATTAGAACCATACATTAGAGATCTTCACTCTGATGATTAAAATAACATCAGCTCTCTCTATGATCAATGTATGAACTGATGACATTTAGGGATAATCACTGTCAGGTCAAAGATCAGGGTCACATGCAGAACAAAGGCCGTGGGGCTCTACTGAATCATTGTCAAATCAATGTCAAAGGACACTTAAGAAAAGAAGATAATGAAGGGCTTGTCTGCCAAAACACTGGACTGAAAAAATGAAATATTTCATCATCCTCATTTAGATCCTGATTTTACTCCGCTGAGAGAAGTCTTCAAAATCAGATGTTTTCATTTAATCTTTTTCGGTCTATCTCTTATAAAAGATGGCACGATAAACAAAGAAATTGATGTGGCATGATATTGTGAGGTCTCCGAATGTGTCTTCCTTCCATTGACACAGTCAGACAGTGCTGCAGAGCTGAAGGAGAGCCTAATTGGGCACAGAGAAGAAAGAAAAGCCTTTCCTCTTTTTTAACACCAAAGAATGGCGGAGCACTCCAGGGCCAGCGTGATTGAATAGCCTCCAGAGGGACTAGAGATGGGGGTGGTGGTGGTGAGGGAGGTGGGGGAAGCGGTGGGGTAGAAAGTTTACATGCGAGGAGGGGTGGTCATGCTCAGCCGCTCATTAACAAGCTGTCTGATTAAACCCCTCACTAATGACTGTGTCTTGGTAATCAATAGTATCTGCTCTTTAAAAAAAGGTCTGCACACACTGAATGGCACGCTCTCCTAGGAGCTGCACAGAGGTTTAACGCGGCATATGGTAATTGAGGATTACGGTGTGTTTCCTCGCACGCGTGTAGGCAGCTGCGAGCTTCAAGGTAATGGATGGAGTCAGGGTCGATGGGCAGCAGTGCTCCACTCGCACAGCTGAGGTGCGTTTGCTTGTCAGCGGCGAGGAGGAACGGGGAAGGAGCTGCGTCTACAAAACTGATAATTATTGCTTTAAACTGACAGATGGAGTTATTGCATCTGCAAAGCTGCGGAGAAGGTGAGCACAAAAGGTCGACAGCCGAGATAAGAGAAAAAAATCAGTGAAGTATTGAAATATAGAATAAATAAAAGGCGATTTTTCTCTCTTTCTGCTGTTGACCTGAACATAAAACTAATAACACGTTTAGTCATCTCCCTTTTATTGCCTGTCTTTGATGTGGCGTTCAAACACGTGCTCCCGTATTATTGACAGGTCGGCTGTGGAGAAACAGGTGTTCAGTGGCGTGAAAAGGGAGCATTATTTTCTAAATGGGCAGTAAAAATATGTTGTCTGTCAGCCTGTCAAAAATGTAGCTGTAACTCTGTCATCACAGAAGTGTGCTGACAGCATTGATTACCGGTTTAGAGAGTGTTTGGTCAATACAATTAGCAAAGCATTAAAGGGGCCTCAACTCGTGACCAATTAGCCACCAAAGCTGTGATCCTCCTGTGTGACTCTACATACAGTGTGTGTTAAATGTACACTGAAGCAGTTATATTTCGTCCTTTGTATGGACTCATGGTTTTATACAGACAGTGAAGTAAAATGTTTTATATTCATAGCTCTCCCCACATGGGTGGACTTCCCGAGTGGGCTGCCATTTGAACCGCACACCGCCCTCATATCTGCGCAAAATCATCCTGAAAGAGACGTGTTTGTTTTTTTCCTTCAGGTTTGAACTCTTTGCTGAAGGTCTATGTACTGAATAAAATCATTGTCAGCTCAGTCTTATCCTGACCATTGGTTGCCAAGCAACCCCGCCTCCCAGAAGGCCATTCCTCAAGCCTTTGTACAGACGCACACGGGTGGTGCACGACTCCGGGAGGCTGAAAGGCACCTACGTCTCCATCCTAAATGATTGCAAATCAGTCGCTCTGACGTTTTGCACTTGTTGCTGACTCAGCTGTTGATTAATAACCCGAGGGCCTTCGCACCTCACATCTTATTATGTGTTGTAGCATCTATGACGCATCTTCACCCGGTGAGCAATTAGATTTGGTGATAAAGTCATAATGTGACAGTGTCATGTTATAATTCCTAACAACAGCCTTCACATTAATGTTTCTCATATTACACAACTTTAATTTGTTTATTTTAATACCTTCCAAAACAACACGTCAGAAATATTATCACCAGGTTAACTGGAGAGGTGGGCGTGAACCAACCTCTTCTATTTATGCACTAATTTGTTTTCCCTATTATGTACTGATGTGAAACATTATTGCTGCCAGGATTTTGTTCAGTGGCGATGTTTGCTCAAGTGTAGGAGGTGCTACATTTATTATTTACATACATTTACATACATTTTGTACTGTCCACATATGGAGGAGGACTGGGTCAGGGTCAAGGTGGGTGGTGGACTTTGACACAGGAGAACGTGGCTCACATCCTGAAGGACTGTGGTTTGGTAAAGTTTGTGGCTACGCATAATGTTGATGAAACATAAATATGTCTTGTCTCGTGTTTCGAGTCAAGACTTTTTCAATTATAACTACGGCCAAACTTTAACCAAATGGTGTAAATACATAAAAAATACCTTAAGAAAGTTTAATCATATTTTAGTTGCTTTGAATGAAACAAACAAACGAAATGTGTTGTCAGTGACTATTTTGCAGTGTCAATATTTAGAGACTTACGTTTACTGACGTTTGTTTGTTATGTTGATAAAAATGTAATCCGAACAGCATACTGCGCCTGTGAAAATGTATCTAATGATGCTAATTAGTGGCATATAAACAGAATTACTTGGGGACAGGATAAGCGTGAACATACTCACCCGTATATACAGAACTTTATCCCCGACACGATAGCAGCCTTTGGGTTGCTTCTCAACAGGAAACCTAGTAGGACAGCTGCAGGGGGGATTTTCAGTGATGCTTCTCACCTGGACCGGGTCAGACAGAGAGAGGACAAATCACACATATAGTATCAAACGTCTCTAAGCGAAAAATCTGATTGATTACATAGCAAATAAAATGACGTACGATATCATCCAAAATGTCGTTGGCGCCTGCGCTCCTCCGTCTTGATTTGCCGGAGGAACGGGGGGTCAGGGCTGCAGGTGAGGGGGCGATGGGAGGTGTAGCTGCGGGAGTGTGGTTGTTGTTTACTGTGGCGGAGGAGACTGTGGCAGTGGATGCTGGGGTTTGATCTGGTGAGGGTGCTGATGGCGGAGCTGCAGCAGATGTGTCAGTGGCCCAGGATGAAGAGAACAAAGGTGTTTGTGTTGAGGCTGTGGTTGTACAAGGGCTAGTGGCTGAGAGGGCGGACTGAGGAGGGGATAAACATGCAGGCGCTGGGTTTGTTGTGGCTGATGGAAGATCAGAGGAGAGGGATGCGGCGAGGGTTTCAGAAAGACAGGTTGCGCTCGGAGTGAGGGGCGCAGGTGGAGGAGGAGGAGGAGGAGGAGGAGGAGGAGAGGGGGTTGGGGGTGGGGATGATTGTGATGGTGAATACAGTGATGTAGGAGGAAAAAAGGAGAAGGACAGACGAGATGATGGAGATAAGCACCCCGCCTCCTCCCTTTCTATCTCTCTCTCCAACTTCACCAGCCCCGGAGGCTCCACTCCATACCTGAAAGATTTAACAAAAATATATCGGCAATCATAAGGACAAGTGAACATTAAATACTTCTGCAGTTATCAGGGCAGTATGTGGAAATACTAATTTGACAAAACAGAAATAATTGTTTGCTTTTTAAAACCACATCAACATAGTGTACTTAGTCAGTCAGTGAGAACTTATCAGGTCAAAAGAGTAGCTGAAACAGTTAAAAACTATTGATAAATTGTTCAAATAGTTTATTGAATGTAAAGAATAAGCAGTTGAAATAGTTAATAGTTAAAAGTAATGAACAATATTAAATCATTTCATGAAAACATTTGGGTGGTTTCAGTGAAGGGGTGACTCTTCAACATTGCATCTTTTGCAAGTTCAATTTTCAAATGTATTTATTTATTATTCTTTCATTTATTTAATTCTTTTTTTCTGACATCATGATTGCTGTGTGGTGAAAATTTCAACCCAAAGAAAACCGAGCAGCAGTTTTCTGCTCAGTGTGATTCAACAGTGCTTTGCTTTACTTGGGAGCTGTACTGCAGGTGGGGCAGTTCTTTCTTTCTAGTTACCTGGCTGCAATCCGCCCCAGCTCCATCAGGCACAGGCACACCTCCCGCGGTTGTTTGTGAAGGACTTCGCACAGCACGTGCATGAAGTACAAACGGAGAGGGTGGAGGGGCAGAAAATAGAAAAAAGGTTACTCATCTGAAAGGAAAGATGCTTCCGGAGATAAACCTCTGTCTGCCTCAAAAGAAAACAGGAGCTGCAGTATGAACTGAGGGCACTTTTCAGGAGGTTTCTATTGTGCATCTCTATCTTTGAAGCTGGGCAGGAATTCCTGTGGGCTCTGGGTGTGCACCTGAGGGCATGAGGGCATGAAAGCTTCATCAACAAGTCAGCCTCTTGCCTCCAGTCCACTATCTATGCATTAAAAATGAGGCTGTGTGCATCTGTGCAGGAAAGTCCCAGCAAAAATGAAAACTGATTGAGCATGCATAAAATCTGGTAAACTTTAAAAAAAAAAAAAAGAAAAAAGGAAAAAAAGGAAAGAAAGTATAACAAGCAGACAGAATGTCGCCATCAATAATGGTATTTTGTTTTCATTCACCTGTATTTGACATCCGCCTTCATGGCTCCAGCAAGAAAAGGAGACGAGAGAAAAGAAGAGTCCTTCATGTCACTCAGGCAGTAAACTGAAGCCTGACAAAGCACAGCAAGCTCACTCTCCCTGTCATTCAATTAGTAAAGTGAAGCAGGTTAGTCTGCCTGCAGGGAGGGGGGGTGACGACTCATTGTTGGCGGGGATTAACCTGCACATTATCATTCTCACGCATCTGCAGCCTTGCGTAGACATGCCCGAGGAAGAAGAGAGCACAGAAAAGAGTATGATGATACAGGACCACGTTTGCATGTTTAGCGTGACACACAGAGCATCACACATGCAGAAGGTGTAAGTGAGACATGATACAGGGAATCTGAGAGCACAGATATGCATAATCATCACGTTGACTCAGAGATATTTGGCCTGGTTGTGGTGACTCATCGGGCAATCTTGGTTTTCCATTTTACTTTTTACCTCCGACTGGTTTTATGATAACTAATTTCTGAACAAAAAAAAAACATATATTGTATTTGGTTCAAATAGTAAATTCTATCTTATCACAATGTGCAGCATTTTCTGTCAAATAAGACAGTAGTTCATCACATTCATTCAGGTATAGGTGTGGAGTGAAAATCACTAAACACAACAGTGCAGACTAAGGAGAAATGGAAAGTTTACAGAAGAACTATAAAGGACATGATGTTCCCACACATCAGACAGGCTGTAACTAAAGATTTTAGTTTAATCAATAACATAGGCCTTGAGGCTTGAGGCCTTTGTTGGTGAAAGGGGGAAATAATGCTCCATAATGATAGGTGCAATCTCTGGTCTTTACTCACCCAAATCCTCTGACTCAAAAAGGTAAGCCTCATCAACACCAATCTTTCTGCACCAGTAGAGGAAGTTAGCGGTGTTGTCTCGGGCGAAAAATGATCCAGACGTTGCATCAGCTCGCCAGTGGATCACTCTTCTCATGAAGGGCTGTGATGGTTTTCAACACAGACATGCATATACGAAGTCCACAGACACACACATACGCACAGAAGTAGTGAGGTTGCAGTCGTACAAAAGTGGATGAATATTGGTTCCTGGGTATTTGAGAATATTGTGGTGACAATGAGTGCACATGCCATCTTAATAATATATGAATACAGTGAAAGCAACAGGTGAGGAGACAAAGAAGGCCTCTTCATGTACTAAAGGCTTTTTTCTATAGAGGACAATTCAGGAATGCAATCTGGTTAAGAGGCAGTCTTATACGAGGTGAGACGAGGAGACATGAACAGACATGGAGACTAATCGACGTGCTTTACCTGTGCTATCCTTAGACTCAAACATTTTCTGTAACAACTGTATGTAAGTAGGTTGTAACTCTTTATTGTAGATTGTAACTTAATAAGTCTTTAAAGAACAACCGAAAGCTTGACATGACTTGTTTTTTTTTGGCTGAAGTAAAATGATTTTCATAGTCTGTCTTTGTGATTATACAAGTTCCCTCTTCTGTGTGCATGTTGGTATGTGTCAGTGTTTTCATTACTTTGTGTGTTTGCAGCACCTTGCCATTGTTGGTGTGGATCATCTTCTCTTGCACCAGCTGTGCCAGCTGACAGAGCAGAACGCCGTTGTCCAACCTTTCTATCAGACTGTCTGCAGTGAGGTCCACACCTGAACACACACGCGCACGCACGCACGCCCACACACAAGCATTGAATTACGTACAGTAATTCATGGCTATGGCGCAAGGTTTCTTGTGTTGCCAGTTTTCACACAAACGTATCCAGACCCAAGAAGTAATTTAAACAATATTTCACTAAGACTTTATAATGAAGCATATAATAATTCAAATATAAATACACTTTAACATAGCATAACACCTTCAATACACATAGTGTGAAACTGGAGTGAAAACAGGCCACTGAAAGAACCTCATAAAGATGAGAAAAGGTCGGGATCATTTTGATGAGAAATGTAAAAAATAAATAAATTTAAAATAAAAAATCTAAATATGAAACGTGAAAATGCAAAGGAGTTGATGATAATGCTGCAAGGGGTCTCCCTAAACCATTAAGTAAAGGTAAAACTACTAAATATAAGTATTTTTACTAATGTGTTTTCACACTGATGTTTTCAACATTATTTAATCCAGTTATCATCTGGCTTCAAAAATAAAATAACATCCAAATTCTCAACAATCTAAAGACTGAAACAGAAAACAATGAGCCCTATTCTGTTATGGTTTGCATTATGTTGTATGTTCCCACGGCCTCTTGTCCTGCTGTTGCCTTGTCCTTGTGCCCTTTGTTTTCTTGTGCCTCGTTTCCCTGTCTTGCCTTTCTGTCCTGTTTAGTTTTATTTCTTGTGCCGTGTTTTCTGTGTTTCTTGTATTCCTTTTTTGTCCTCCGTGTTGTGTTATTTCTCGTTTCTAGTTTTGCTCACTTCCTGTTTTATTTTGCATTCCCTCCTTTCCTCACGTCTGCACTTAACTTCCTGTCCTTGTGTTTTCCTGCCCCTGATTTCTCTGCTCCTCCTTTATTAGTTTCACCTGTCCCCTGTTAGTCTCCTCACCTGTTCCCACTTCCCTGTCCCTCACAGTGTATAAATACCGGTCCGTTTCGTTTGTTCTTTGCTGGTTGTCTGTGAATGTCACCAGCGTGTGTGTGCTCCTGTGTTCCTGCCCATCTACTCTGCCTACTTCGCCTGCATCCTGGGTCCACTTTGCCCTGCACCTACCCTAACATATTCTGACTGCATTTATCTATCTCATAATAGCAACACCTTGGTTAATCAGCCGCTAAACCTTCACACAGGATATAATCTACACGTGTACCACAGCATTCGCATTTCTGCTACAATATAATCCTGTTGCATGAAAAACCTAAACATCAAGAGGAAGACAACTTTTACTGTTGAAATCTCTTTCTCTTGTATGGATTTACAAAATACCAAATGTAGTCACACGGGGGCTTTGTCTGAGAAACGCAAACAGTGAGGAAAATGAGGTCTAAGCTTTAGTGTATTAGTGCGAAAACACTTTTGTGACAGCATCAGTCATGAAACTCATCCTGCTGGAGCCTTGTCACTTTCCAGACACCCTCCAACAAGTCGTGGCATGCACAGACCCTTTATGTTTTCCCCCCACGATGTAATAAAGTGGGAAGAAACACCCCTTTCCCCGGATTCCTCGCCTCAGTTCCCCTCACGGAGAGGTATTTCAAGGATTTGGGATAATAAGTAGGTTAATGTGTCTTCAAGTTTAATGTGACTGCAGCTTTTTCAGCTGGTCTTCAAAGTAAAAGCCCCATTTCCAAACTCAGACAGTCAGGGGTTATTCATCAGTGGATAACTGCGACAACCTGAAGTGATATTTAATCATATTCTCTTTTATCATTTAGCTGCACAAATTGAAAACAGACCATTTTTGTTTTTCTGTAGCAGATATCCAAATATAGTTGATATGTGTGGGCATGAGGATCAGTGGAGAAAAACTGTCTCACCCATGAGGGCGTTGAGCCAGAAGGCCAGGTCTTCTTTCATTGGCAGCAGGCTGGCGTCGTGGCGATAAGGCAGCCACTGGTTGTACTCTAGAGGACTGGCGAGGCCGGGCCCAGAGTGTCTGTACTTCTGGCCAAGAAGACAGCTCATCCCCAACCCGGTCAGATGCCTTGGGCTCAGTGGACTGTCGAGGCTGGCGTCCATCGCTTCCACTTCACTGTCCATGCTTCTGCCTCGATCAGTCTTTGACGGACTCTGGTGGACCAGATAATAGATGTTTTGCTCATGTTTTGAACTACTGCTGCTATTTCATAAACTAGTGTAGTGGTATTCACAGTTTATTCTTACAGTTATTTTAATTATGTTTCTTAGTCCTGTAAAAGTCCCTCTGGTGAAGCTTCCACGGCTTGAACTACTTAGAATTAACGAAACAACATACAAGAATTGATTATGTGTAAATCACAGGGTGCTCTCAAACAAAAAAAATGGATAATAGCCTACTAGTGCTGTACAAGAGCTGTTACAGGGAATAATCAAACAAAAAGGGAATTTTTTTGTAAAAACACTGCCTGGCTGTCGAATACGGAAAAATATTTGAGCGTGTCAGTACTAAGAAATACTTTTAAAAAGTGTGAAGCTATCCCTTAAGAAAGCAGTAAATGATTAACATTCATAATGGTTTTGCACATGTACAAAATCAGCAATGCATGTTGAAACTCATTTGACAGACGGGCTTCCATCCACAGACGGTACACTCACAACCAAACCATACACACAATCATTAATCAAAGGGATTAAAGTGACTGACTGCAGGTTTAATAAGATGTACAGCTACAGCCCTCAGCCAGTCTCCTGGTGCCGCTGCATGGCTCATTTGTCCTGTTCCCAGAGCAGCCTCCATCATAAAGCTCAGCCCCATGCAGAGACAGGCTCCGACTGCCAGTAATACTCGCTGCTAATCAGCTGGAATTAAGACAACAACAAATGCAGCGGGTCACTGGGTCTGCTGGGTAACATACAGAAGAGACGGTGGCTGCAACATCACGGTTTGAGGGGCTGAGATTGATGTTTAAGGTGGCGGTGACACATGAAATACAGTCTGGGAAGTTTGAGTAACCACAGTAAGCACAAAATACTGCTAAGACCGCTAATTTGGCTGTAAACCAAAGTGTTAAAGACAAATTATTTTGCAAAGTGAAGAGAACAGCCAAGTTATTCCAGTTCATCCTGAGGAGAGCAGGAATGTGTGCATCAACTCTGAATAGCAAACCATCCAGTAGTCCTTTTCACTCAAAACCACATACGTTAATCTCATGGTGGTGCTGGAGGAAGAGACAGAGGATTGGTAAAGTCACTATGATACATCCTCAGTGTGGACCAAAGCAATGGACGGACAGACAGATCAAGTGAGGGACAGAGACAAATGAACAGATTAAAATCTTATCTCTAACAAAGACTTTATGTTTAGCAGAACGGTTGTGTGAAAGCACATCTGGGGGGCAGATGTTCGGGAGCCAGTCAGGCAGCATCACAGCTGGTTTTCGCAGCTCATTTCTAGTCGTATACCACCTGTACCTGTGGCTCAGCGCTGCACAGCATGTTTAGTTTAGTTCAGGTGTCTTTTTTGCGGTAAAATCGCCTTACATCAGCAAAAAGACTGATGACATGTCTCCCACCCCCCCCCCTGCCCGGCACATGATTACAGAGGAAGTGGGGCAAAGACGAACATCCAGTATGTGTGTCAGTGGACTCCGGGCTCGGGCTGTGTGAGATTAATGTGAGGATGTTGTAGACATGCAACTCCGACTGGACGTGGTGAAAAGGTTCTTTTGTAAACACATCATCGGGCAGGGTGTACGTGCCTGCCAAGTTTGAGGCAGGTTTACAGGTTGACCATCAGGGCATGAGAGCCTCTGTCTCTAACAAAACATCCAGGTGCAATATTCACACCTCTGCTACAGGATGGCTCTGCTGGGAAGGGAAGGCAAAGGTCACCCGCCGGCCTCGCTCTCAGACACTAGCAGCCTTTATACTCCTGCAGAGCTGAAGGTCCATGTCTGTAAACACACACCGCACAAGCACACACACACACACTTACACATACACACACACACACACAGGCCCATGCATGTATCAGTGTTTATATTCCACCTCATTTACTTTGCACAACCTTTAATGCTTCCAAAGTAAGATTTGCTTCAGTGGCGTTTCACAGCCTTTAATTGTGTTTTCGCAATAAAAGGGAACATCTTCGCTGTCTAACCGGCTGTTAGCGGTGAAACGGTTAAAATTACACACCAGCCTACCTGAAAAAATGTGTGCACAGTGACGGATCTGAGCCGAGGCACTGGCTTGAATACCTGAACGTGTACTGTATGCGTGTGAGATGACAGTGTGATTGATGGTTTGGCTGGATGTGGCCTTCAATGCAGCTCCAGAGAATGAAACCGAAGCTGCTGTCTGGTAAACAGCTAACTTCACAACTAGTTAACAAAATCCTGTTTCCTCACACGACGGGCGCAGCTCTCGTGTTTACTTTGGGGAGGGGGAAAAAAAAAGTTGAAGCAGCAAATCTGTCAATGAAAGAATCATCTCCTCAGTCGGGAACATGTTTCATGATTTTCAGTGTTTGCTCTGAGTTCGCTGTTAAACCTGCAGGCTTGCGCATTCATGAATTTTTTTCTTCAAAGGCTGTTCGGCAGCCGCTCTCTGTGTCAACTGTCTGAAAGAAAACTATTCAGAAAATATCAAGATTGATAACGAGTGGATGTCCAGCAGCGGCGCTGGCAGCTCCAGCTTTGAGCCGACGATCTGTCGTCTCGGGTGTCAGCTGTATGATCATCACAGCTTTAAAGAGGTTATGTAAAACTCCTGAATGCACATCAGGTGAATGGATACAACTGCACAGCGGAGGTGTAGGTTTCAGCTATAGTGGCGCTCGCACCCCATGGCTTTCCCTCAGCTGCCTCTAGACTAAATAAACCTCACATCAACACAGGATGGAAAGGTCTGTCGCCTGCTGCAGTTTACGCACCCCGAACAGAGGAGGCTTACTGTACACCAGCTCCAGCGAAACACAATAAAATACACTTTTGGCAGCAAGGCTTGAAAAGAAAAATCTTCCATTGATTGTTTTGGTGTGAGGTAACTCAAATAATCAATGATCCCCTCAGAACAGTTGGTTCATTGAGCGAGTTCAGTCTCAACTTTTTGCTACTTAGGCCACAAAGAGTCAGAAACTGCAGATATGTTACTGGATTCATTTTGGTATTCATTTATATTTCAAAAACTTACATTCAAGCATATATCTTTTCTAACTTTAAGACAAAATGACCACTTTACTTTTGACTTTAAAAAGCAGCATATTGCAGAAAATACTGACATGCTTTAAATGTTATATTTGGGCATTAAATTACTTTAATGCACACACACACACACTGATGAGAGCTGAATGCTAATGTAAAACACTCTATTCATATTAAATAAGCTAATTTAAAGTTTAAGTTTAAACTTACACATCTTTTTCGTTTCTGCCACAATGGAAACATGATAATAATATTTTATGTTATAAAGGATTTATGCTGGCCCAATAAAAAAAAAAAAAACACTGAAACAATGAAAGACATTTTCATAATTTCAGTGTTTTTTTTTTCCATCAATCAGCCACAATTAAAACATTCCCAGCTCTCATAAACTGAAAAACACACAGTAACACACAATGAAATGTACTTACAACACGCAAACAGATTTCTCCGAGGATTTCCTCTCTTCATCAAACTTTTCCTCTCAGTGTTTTTCCTCTCACATCACTCACAGCCAGATGTTCCTCGCCCTCAGGTTTCTCCACATGTGAGAACACAGCGGAGCGACAGGAGGAGGCTGCCGTCACTTTTAACACAAACTCTCCCGCAAACACGCCTGCAAACTTTGTGGTGTCGATTTACAGGCTGACCGACTGAGGAAGAGTTTGAAAGGAAAAAACACAAATGTGCTCACATAAGTTTGAAAAAAAAACAACAACTTTAAAATAAAGATATAAAACATAAAATAAAACAGTTATAAGCATCAAAATTGACTGAATTTACGAACTTTAGATTAGATTATAAAAGACTTTTTTGGTGTTGTTTATACTTTTCTCTATTGTGATGTCACATGACTTGAACCTGTCTCATTTTGGTGGCGTTGTCAAGTGTTGAGTAAAGTCCAAAAAGAGGAATTTAATAAGCATTTCAACGAGTTCATACAGAATCTTAAATCTGGCAATAATAAGATGCATTAAGATTCAGATTCAGACTAAATTAACAAGTAAATAAACAATACCATATTATTGTTGTTATTATTATCATTATTCTGACTTTTTCTAGTAGATTTAATTAATATTTTACAATGTCAAATTTTGTTTGAATAAGTTCACAAAATGTACTAGATTAAGGGAATAAAATATCAAGAACATAAATGGATTCATTTAGGGAATTATTTGTGATTTGAGGGCACAATAAATCAGATATTTTATCTCTTGGATTCTGCTCATACTTGTGAGAATAGAGGCTAGTTTCAGAGACAAATTTGTAAGTCCAGCCCCAGTTCACCAGTTCACCAAGTTAACCCAGTACAAAGAGCAATGTTTCCATTGTTACAGTCGGTGACATCTGCTATGAGGATGTGGTCAGCCTGACGAGCTAACAGAAGAACTGAGCTCTGCCACAGGTGTGCAGGTCCCACCTGAGCAACCACTTCACCACATGACTTTTCACTCCATTTTCATAGCATCAACTCAAATAAAAACAAACTTAGCAGAAAAAAATGAACATTTAAAAGAACATTGGTGTGACAAAAATGACCTAAAATGACAGTGACTATTTTTGTCCCCTCTGCTAACATGGAGAGGGCGGGACTTATGAGCTGTACTGCAGCCAGCCACCAGGGGGCGACCTTTTGGGGAGCTGTCATGTTGTCCATCTTCTTATACTGTCTGTGCCTCCGATGGGCAAAATAAAGTAACGTTACCATAAAGTATGAAGAATGTTACATTCATATGCTTCAGATAGATTTGATGTCCAAAAAAACTCATGTTTGCTGCTTCTCTCATCGTTCTGTATGTAGATAAAGATTCATTCAGATATAGCGACATGCACCGGTGTCCACCACAATCTCGTTGTTGACTTTACCACCGGGTGGGGCCAAAGTAAGAAATCTTACAATCCCGCACATATTGTGGCTTTAAATTTGAGGCTGTGCAGACTTTAATATTTATAGTTACTATTCCAATAACACAAGTGAATTACATAATCGCTGCGTCACAGGCCTCTGTGGCATTCTTAGCAAATTAAGAATTAATTAAACCCTAATTAATCGTACCACTTGTGCACAGTTGGTCACATATGCAGAGCAGATGATATATTAATTTATGTCTATTTGCAGTTGCTTTTCTTACAGTTCTCTTGCAGCTGGGTAAAGAAGTTAAACTTGATGTAGTGCTCTCCAATATGCACTATTGGTGGTAAATGTTACAAACGTTTGAGCCTTCTTTGTCCTTGACCTAATTAATACACACTATGAAGGCAGTTTCTGCTGCTACTCGGGACAATGTATCATCTGCTTACTAAAAATCCCCACTGTATTAGTTATCATTCAAATGTAGCATTTATTCCAAAGTGCAGAAATATGAACCAAAATACTCTTAGATCCATCTTTTTACAACCTCAGATAGAGATAAAATGGCTCATTATCAATATTGACAACTGATATCCTTCTTTCTTGCTCATTAATATTTCGATTGCAGCCCCCAGGATGGTATCTGTGTTAATTACACTTCACCTCAAAGGGATAAGGTGTTTGGTTTTTTTTAACTGTAGCAGAAATCAGCTTCAGGGCATCAATCAATCAGGTTGGTATTGGAGGCAGTCACAAGCTAACCCCAATATGCTTACTGTGTGTGTGTGTGTGTGTGTGTGTGTGTGTAAACCCAGGTGTGGCTCCTGGTTAATTTGCAGCCCTCTCCCAGGGGATGAGTCTCTCATGTTGTCACTACGTCCATCAGACACTCCCCTCTTCCTCCATCGTCACACTTCCCTGCCGCCCTCCTGCTCATTTGCACTGGTTAGCATTCATCTGACACATACTACTCTGAATATTAATGAGTGTGTGTGTGTGTGTGTGTGTGTGTGTGTGTGTGTGTGTGTGTGTGTGATGCATTTGTCTCACTTCAGGAGGTGACATGCATAGAAGATTCGATATGATCAAAACATTTCCTAATTTTTTACCCCCCCACCCCCACCCCGAGATACAAAACACAATGAAACATGGGAGTGAATTGTTGCTTTAGAGAGGCCTCTGAGGCAGCAAGTGTGTGAATCACATCCTGCTTCTGTTATAGAGGGAATGTGCCTTTGAGCAGGTATGGTATAGCGGACATTGTGATGGTGTTTTAAAGAGCTGCTGAACCTATTTAATAATGAGTCAGAAGCACCCACAGAGTTAATAAATAGTCCCTTGGCATCTGGAACGCAGCCTGGATTGTAAAAAGAAGCCAGACAACACAGTCAGCTACACATGTTAATTTATGTGCTTTTCACAAGCTACAACGTAGAGGATAAAGCTGGTAATAATTCATATTTCTCTAAATGTCAACAATCCAAAACAAACAGTAAATGTGTGCTACCAGCGAGCATTTTTTATGTTACCAAAGTCTGATATTCCTCTGTGTGTTGTTGTCCAAAAGCATTTAAAAACGCATTAGTGAGTCACACTTTTGTACCAGGTGACATGTTTCTTTACTGTGAACATGGGGACTGTTGTTTATTTTGAGCTGGTCAGACATACACTGCCTTACTGTGGCACATACTTACCTGTGCACCAGATCAGTGTATGATGATAACCCCCAACAAATGATCAATTTATTTGTGTTTGTGTAACATTTAATAAAAACTACTTTGCCCAACTGTTTTATGAAAGTTTTTTTTTTTTTTTAAATTGCAACTCAGTGTTTTTAACCCCTTTTAAATATTAACATATTCAGTGGGAATAAATGGGGCTGAGAAAAAGTACTGAGAGACTAATGTTGGAATAATTTGTTGTTTGTGTTGGTCTTTTCCTTAGATTTTCTGGTAATAGAAGAACTTATTAAACACATTTACTTATAGGCAAAGAGTAAAGTGAGGAGACTGATACCACTCGCAAATCTGGACGTTAAAAGTACATGAAAAGTACATGAATTTTGTTACCTTTAAAAAGAGCCAAGACTACTTTTTCCCCTTTTCCCAGTCATTATGCTAAACTAAGCTGTAGTCTCAGATTTAATGGACAAACATTAAACTGGTGTCAATCTTGTCATCTCACTCTCGGTAAAAAAGTGAATACATTTTTCATTGTAACGATTCAACTACAGTCTCTGGGTTGTTTATTTTAAAGCACTACATGTTGTACATTATAACGCATTATATTAACCCACAGCTGTGATAAAAATCCATCTTATAACTCCACCCCTCTTGTTAAATACACGCTGACATGAGCTCTTGTATTTTAACAGGAGGTCTGTCTGGCAGTGAGAAAACGATTGAATTAAAACAATGTCTCAGCTACACGATGTGGATCAGCACACACATGACAGATGGCATCTCAGGTTGCCAAGACAACTGAACCCTAATCCACCTCCCTCTTATCCCCACTGCAATGGTGGTGGCAATGGAGGGAGGGCAGGCAGGGGAGGGGGGTCGATAATTCAGCACAGGGCACCATGTGCTGTGTACCACTCAAATTGGTCCCCTGGGTCAAGAGGACCCGAGGCCCCTCAGATGGGGACACACATATTAGAGACTCACAAGTGTTTTATCATTCTGTCGGATTAAAGCAGGTCTCATTTTGAGGTGGAATGAGCTGCATTCATGTAAGTGAAGATTTCTTTGTGTGTGAAATGTGCATGCGTCCATTTTCTTTTCAGGCTTCAAATGTTTTCTGGTTGTCTCTAATGGAAAGGCACGTTTTCTCGCAGTGCATTAACATTGTTCCATACTGATTGTGTTTGATTTACACAGGATCAGCCTTTTTATATTTGCACATGAGAACATTGTTCATTTTAAACTGACCACACTTGTTTTACAGTAAAGTACTTTCACCAGTTTTACACATAATATACTTTTTGATAACTACTCAGCCTGTGGAAATTGTATATTGTCGTCTGTAGCTAAGGGGGATTATCACCGGGGTTACTTGAGGACATGAAGTTCAAAAGCATTTACCATTCAACTCTGTGGTGAGCAAATCAGAGACATCCCCAAGACTCTGCTGAAACCACACTCGTTTTAAAAACACATCTGAAAATGTTATATAAAATGTTAAATCCTTTTCTCTGTTATTGCTTTGTAAATGCCAACAACAATGTCTCACTACACAAAATGCTTTTTGACCCAACAAACATTCAATAAAAAAGCATTCACAGCAGCAAGCTTGAAATGTATTTGTACTTTTTGCTGCCATCATCATATCATTACCTCTGCTGTGAATAAATACTCCACTCTGCCTTTTTCTTTCCACCTGGAATTTAGTGAGTTTTAAGTAATGTAACTGCACCGTCTTCATTAACGCTGATTATTCCTGCAAAGCCTCAAACCTGCCTCACTGTCACAGCCTGTCGGTGGCTGTGTGGCGTTCATATAAATGACTAATAAATAATGTGTCAGCCAGTCCTGCACATGACAAATGAATGCTGGTTACCTCGGCTCAGGCTGGCAGGCCAGGGGGTCAGTAGCTGCAGGGCAGACCTTTACTTTAATTAAACTACCTGTCACGCTGAGCGTCTAAATGTGGAGCCAGTCTGGGATTAAAGGCAGGAAATTACTGCACCATTGAGTTTATAGAAAGAGGTTTCTGGATGGAAAGACAAAAACAAGGGTGTTTTTGCTATCTGCAGCTTTTTTCCCTTGTTTTCCACATAACATAAAGCAAAGTAACATGCAGCATCCTGATCCTGACTGAATTTGTTTCTGGGGAATTTTAATAAATGGCCACCAGAGGGCAGTATAGCAACTTAATTACAAGCACTTGATGCTGGACTGAAAAGAAAAAAAAAGAGGAGCCATCTTTACTTTTAATGGAGTGGGGCGTTGCTGTTGTGTAGTGATTTCACGCATCTGCTTTTAGCATGAAAAAAAAAAAGAAATGAAAAAGGATTAAAATCAATCCAACATTACTCCAGCCCTTCATCGTAAACCTTGATGGGAACAGCTGCATTTAAAAGGTGCATGTCAGTACCTGTATGCCAGTGCAGCTCCATGGTTACCTGACAAAAGCTTAATGCGCTTCAAAACATTCAGTCAGACATGGAGAGGGCTCGGCTCCACGGGCAGCTGCCTCGCCATCATTCGTCTCCCTGTCACTGCGATTCCAATCACTGGGATTTTAACAAGATTACCGGGAGCGAGTGGAAGCAATGGAGTACCAGTGTAATGTAATTATCAGGTGATGGAGTGCCTGAAACAGCTGTATTATCACTGGCCAGTCGCTTAACCCCTGTCAACACGTGAAGGATCGCATCCTCCCTCCCTGTGTGGCTATGAAGAAAGATTTATCAACACACACGAGCATAATTTAGGGTTCATGTTTTCATTTTACATCAGCAGACAACATGACAGTAAACTGCTGATTGTCTGTCTTGTGTCTTTATGTCTGTGTCTTTGTGTCTTTCTTAATTCTGAAACTTCTGAAAGAAGAATTTTCAGCAGAATTAGGTAAATGAAGACAAATAATGTATTTTGCTTGGACAAAACCTGAATCTCATACACAGTTCACATGTGCACACATGTGCACATATTCTCTGCAGGTTTGCTCTTTCAGCCTCAACCTCATGGTCCTAGAGTGTCTCCTGACAACCACATTTCTCCCTTTTGCCACTTCCTTTTTACACAAGTATCCCAGTCTCCATAGCAACTCGTCTCAGTTTTAGAAAACGTGGACAAAAGACACCAGAAAAAAAAAAGGAAAGGAAAAATAGGCAAGGACATACACAAATAATACATGTAGACGCACACTAATCAATAGAACATGCACGCACATACACACTCACAGATGTGCATAAGTAGAAGTACGGAGACAAGCAGCTATCACCACCACACCTTTCACCACTGAGAAAAGATTTTACAAAAAAAACAGAAATTATGTTTTGCATTTAGATTTGAAGCTGATCCAACACATTGTGCTCTCTCTGTGAAAGTGAGAAATAATTTCCCACTGCATTTTGTCATTTCATTCATCTGTTTCCCCTGTCACAGAGGGATCTGATGTCAACGTCACTGAGACATTTGTTCATCACAATGACATCTTTCCAGCCTGAAAACGCTTT
This sequence comes from Amniataba percoides, assembly GCA_037176925.1. Lineage (NCBI taxonomy): Eukaryota > Metazoa > Chordata > Actinopteri > Centrarchiformes > Terapontidae > Amniataba > Amniataba percoides. The sequence goes on from JBAJHX010000001.1 coordinate 11,886,813, forward strand.
GATGGAATGATTTTGCTCTTTTATGCCTTTCTACTAAAGCTACTGCGTCACGTCATTTCTTCAATGTCTCAATCTTTGTGAATTCACGCAAGTTGAGTCCCTGGTGGATGACGAGATGTTTCATATTAACTTTGACTGAGTCATTTCTTTCTTCTTCTTCTTCTTCTTCTTCTTCTTCTTCTTCTTCTTCTTCTTCTTCTTCTTCTTCTTCTTTTAAAGCCTCATCTATGATCATGTGAATGAACTATGAACTTCTCTTCTCTCTCAGTCTTCAGAATTTGAAAATAATTAAGAAACAAGGAATTTTGGGTCCACTTGCTGAGAGTGATTATAAAAGTTTTTTTTCATGCATAATCTTCCTTGTCAAAACCTGGCTCCTACATTACTCACAAGGCAACTTGACCGGCAACAGCTCAGTTGGAGATCAAGCGAGTTATTTAGCTGAAGTTGTCAGCTAACAACTTGAGGCTACTGTAATGTTAGAGATGAGGACACTGAGGTCTCATGAATTTTCCAAATCTTCAGCCCTTCAGGCTTGAATTAATGCACATTGTTACTTTCCACCTTTGAGCTTGACTGACTCATCGAAGCCCCTGAAAGGCTTTGCATCTGTGTATGCTTGTGTGTGTTAGGCCACACAGCAGCATGTGCAAGCGGTTAAAACCTTTAATGCCGAGTCGAGAAGCTGACTCTCCGTCTGAGCAGAAGGGAGAAAGACTGACAGATGGACGGAGAGAGCGAGGGAATGAAGAAAAACCTTGCCCCTCTGCGGAGCAAAGGATTGACAGATTCACTGCCTGTGTACACTTTTGTAGTGTGGCAGCGGTCAGGGCGGTGTGAAGGGAACACCATTAAAATCAGCTTGTTTGTTTAGTCAGGGGAGTGGGTGCAGAGGCGAAAATAAGCTGTGTTTGATTCGTCAATCAATGCAGCTCACAGTCTGTAGGTAGAGCCAAATCTGCCACAGTGTGAGTGGATGTAAGCATGTGCAGCCTTTCCGCCTGCCAGTGTGCGTTTGTGAGGCGTGTTCATGGAGCAAAAAAACTTTTCCGAGATAGACAATGTCCGACCGGTGTGTGACTCATCCGATATATCATTCAGATGGAGCATCTCTGCAGTGTCTGAGTCACCATGCAGCAGTGACAGAGGGAGGAAAGGGGGGGGGGAGTGAAAGGGGGAAAAAGCAGATAACAAAGGAAGCTGATATGATGAAAGAAAGATCATGACATTATCTTGTTCTTTTCATCTGACTCTTTTCTGCAGCCTTCACTTAGCTCACTTCAGCCTGTCAGAGGTGTTATCTAGTCGTTCGACTGATGTTGTGTCAATCTGGAGAACGCAGGAGGTGTTGTCTTTGTGGCTGTTTTAAGACTGAACAGAATCGTCAACATCTGGCTCAAATTAAATTACATGTGTGGAGGGAATGAGACAAATGGAGGTTGCAGGATGTTTTCTTTCTACAGGGAATGCAAAATGTAGTTTAATTAAATTATATTTTAGTTAATATGAGTTACTTGAGATTATTTTTTGCTTATCTTCACTCCTGACTTTACCATTTGGTCACTCAGTGAAAAATACAGTCCATTAATGCAATAAAATGTCACTGTCTTGGCACATTTTTACCAGCTATGATACAAAACCAATGGGAGCTGTAGCCTTAGCTCTCTGTTTTTGTGTAAAATATCAAGCTGCTCATTTTCCCCATCATCTTTCCAAAGCAAATGTCAGAGGCAGCGTCTCCTGTGAGTTTCCTCCTATTTGTTTATTGTCTGTCCCTTTTCTCCCACACACTTGTCCCAAGGTGTCGCCTCTCACAGGCTCAGCCCTTAAAGGCGCCGTGCATCAATATTTCATCACCGCAGTGACACAAAACTAAATCCATTAACCAGATGCAAATATGTGCAGTTAAGTTCTCATTAAAATGGCTGCAGGAAGTCATTAGCAAAGAGTGAAATGGATTCAGCTAGCTTTCTTTTTGCCAATTGAGGAGCTATAGTGTGTGGTTGCTGCTTTGGATGGGGAGTAATTGCCTGCAATTGCAAAGCAATCTCTAACTCTAATGGGTAAATTGCAGGGTGTAAAAAGGGGCTTGGTGTTGTGTTATTCATACTGGCAATTACACCAAACGATTTAACATGGGATGATAAAAGATCTGTTTTCAAGATGGTTAAACATGTGTTTTTTTGTCAGGGCTGTCATTGTGAAACACAAGTGAAAGATTTACGAAATTGATTCATCGTGGTCAGCGAAGAGTGTGCGCTGAGCCGTCTCCCTGAATGCAGAACAAAAGGGCAGACAGTGATAGTGTCGTCCTTGTGTTATCTTCCGCCCTGAGACCTCTCTATCAGATGTGTCACTGAAACTAATGAAATTAGATGGACAAGCATTGGTGACAGTATGAAATCAATAAAGGAGGTGTGTGCCTGTAAGTCTGTATGGTTTTTATAACATGATTCAGTGAGATGTTTGCTTTTTCTTATCAATATAGATATCACTTCATAACTGTAACAACCACAAAATTTGAGTATAGTCATGATAATCACAGATTCTGTATTTTAAATCGTCATATAAAACAACAGTGCCTGCACCAAGATGGACTTGCTATTATATGTTTCCTCCAGTCCCATTAGACATGAAAGCCCTCCCCCCATCTCTCACTTTTTAATGAGATTTGGAGTGTGCGTGTCACCCCACTGTGAAGCCATCGGTGACAGGCAAGAGGACAAAAGGAGGCCTGATGCTTGGATTTTGGGAAATGCCCCCTCCTTCTAACCAAACACTTACACACGCATACACATGCGCACACACACATACACACATCTACCGCTAGCTCCCATCTGGTGATAGGACATTAAGAGGGGAGCCTGAATAAGGAACTACTGGCAGACACGCGTACATGTCCTTGTGCGCACACACACACGCACACATGCACACACACCCACACACACATTCACACACACACACAAACACACACACAATTGAGGTGCCCTACCTGCATTAATTGAAAACAAACACCTCTTCTCTTCTTCTTTTCTATTGAGTATCGTCTTGCACTGCAAAACTGCTCCTTACTTTTAGTCTCCATCTAAATATTCAACTATTGAAACACATTAGGGACATTTTTTCAGTTGAAGAGGAACAAAAGCAACAAGTCCTCTTTGTTCGTGTAAAAAGTAATATAAAACCAAAGAAGAAATTAGTCTTTAATTTGAAACCTTGAGCTGCACTAAAAGAACTTGTCAGGTGAGTCTGAATGTGCAATGAAAGTCAAAAAGGCCTCATTGCCAAATTTCTTTCTGGCATCCCTCCAAGATATCAACCGTATGTTTTACTGGAGGAATTTGTGATCAGACAAAAGGCATCTTTGATGCATTTTATGACAACTGTGTGTTCGTGATTCATCCTTTTGTAAGAAATGTATCAGTTTTATGCCTTTTCTCCATCTATTGTGTGGTGGATTTGCTTCATTTTGAACACTGAAGGTGAAAAAAAGAGGAAGACAAAGAAGTAAGAAAGATAATTATGTCTGTCTGCATATGAACACACATTTGTATCTGCAGATCTTGCATCGCACGATCGTGTTTTAAGTGTCTTTCTTCGGATGTGTGTGATCTTGAAGGAGGCCCGCTGGAGGAGAGCTTCTGACTTCGTAATATCAGAGTGCCTCGCCCCAGAGGCTCCCCCTTGACAAGCCTATGACGCACTTCCTGACAAAGTGGGGAGGCGGGGAAGGAAGGGGGGAAGGGGGGAGATGGCGAGGGCCAGCTAAATATATACCAGCTGTGGTGATAGTGCTGAAGGCTGGCATGTGCAACCAATCATGCTTCCTGACTTGTGCAGGAGGAGGATCTTGGTGCTGTTTTCCGAGCCAATGGGCGCTGATCCAGAGCCTGTTGTGGAGGGGTGTGTGTGTGCTGGGGGGTTGTTACCCAGCATTCAGGTAGAAGTGCAATGTATAGAACGGGATCATTTAAGGTCTTGAATACCATGAGGCTGCGTTGTATTTTATCTGCATGCTGCATGTCTATACGCAGCTGGGTGAACACGCCCATGGTCTTGTTACACAGAGATCCTTCATTGAGCACCATGGACAGTTCACGTGTGCATGTATGTGACTGCAGGAAGCAGGAGAGGCTGCATACATTTTTATCTATCTATGCTTATCTTAACCCAGAGCAAATACATGTATCTGTTTGCAGTTATTTTCAATCAAGAAACTCACAGCAATGCTAATGAGTGAATAAAAAAAACATGAACAATTCATGAGATTTGGAAAAACAAAGAATAATGGAGCCATAAATGCTTTGTTTGAGGTAATAAATCAGCCGAACCTAAAGTGATCCTCATGTGTCCTTCTTGATCTCAAGTCAATATCCTATCTAAAGAGACTTACTTTCTCATCATCCTGTGACTTGCTAGGAGGTGCTGGGGGCGCATTGTGCAAATAAGGAGCTTATTTATGAGCGACATAGGCTCTCAGGGGCCCCCGAGCGCAACATGAGCACAGCCCCCGAGTCATTAAAGAGTGATTTTGGCATCCACTTCCACTCCTCTCACAGCCCCTCCCTCAGCTCCCCTGAGGCCGAGGCAGCACCTGCCCCCCACCCACATTTGAACAGCTATTTAAGATGCTGAACATATGCGCACGCATTCTCTCAATTTAGCATCCATGCTGTCAGACACACACGCCCGTTATACACTGGTTATATTTATATACCTACGTGATGCAAATGAAAACATTAAAGCTCAAGAGAACATTTAAAGAGCTGCTGGATGACGTGTTTCTTGCATCAATGTACGCAGACACTGAGGCTGATGTTAACTTGAGTTTTTCCTTTTTTTTTAGCTTTTCGATGGGGAGGTGGATTGATGGTCACGGGGGGTTATGGGTCACCTCCCTCACTTGCACCTGGACGAGATGACGGTTCTGGCTGGTTGACTGTGAGAAAATACCATTTAGGGGCGGCTGGTGACATGTTCATTGAGCCTGTCAAATTAACAGGAGCAATGAGCTGAGCCGGGACAAGGGTCACAATAACACACACACACACACACACACACGGACAGAGGCAGGGGGAAAGAGAGCATGTTTTTAATATCGCCTGATCCAGACGTTGTGCATCAATCAAACACTGATCTCTGTGTCACCTTGGGCTTTTCGGAGCTCCTGCAGAGCTGTTTGACGTCAGCAATGTGAGGCGAGAGGATGTGGTCTGAATTTTACCTCACTTATTCTGCCCAACACAGAGCAGTAATCCTTTTAAAATAACTTTAAAAAAATAGATATCTACATTGACCTACATAAAGAAAGAGAAGAACAGTGATGCAATCATACAGAGAATTTTAAAGTGACAGTTTAGCAGATGTCTGATCCTTCTATTGTATACAAGTATCATTAATCAGCGTGGTCTGCATTATTTAAAATTCATGAATGATGTATCTTGGTCAGGTTTTGAATTATTTAAAGATCCTCTTCAGACATATTTCAATACATATAAAATCACTGCTGAATTTTTACCTTTTTTAAATGGAAAATAATCTACGTTTTCTCCCTTGTCTATGAATCAATGATTATGCAAATACATTAAACTAACTAGCTCAAGCCAGTTCTCCATATGTGTGCATTGGAGGTTTCAAGTGTCCACGTCACACTTGTGTAAGTTGCATGCCGGACCAGGATTGGCTACCTGACTGGTTGTGATGTCACAAAATCCTACTCGCACATGCACATGTCATGTTAAACTCAGTTTAAAAGGTGGGCGCAGAAGAACTTTCCCCTCTTAAGCTTTCAGGTGTCAAACTCTGCATCAATCTACAAAATGAGTGTCAGACATCTGCAAATAATATAACAATATGCAAAGTACTGTGAGTAAGAAGACTTTGATACTCAACACATGTGACAAAGAGGAGAGATGAGTCAGGTGTTTTATTAGAAATGAACATTAAAAATCATTGGGCACATGAGTAATAAAATATATGGATGAATGGAAAATGTGTTGTCAAACCAAAACCTTTAAGGAGTGAGAGAAAGAGAGAGAGAGAGAGAGAGAGAGAGAGCGAGAGAGAGACTCGATTCCTTTCCTTCCTTCCTTGCCTTTTCTCCTCACACCTTGGTCCCTCCCTCCTGAGAGGAGGTGGGAAGGAGACATGAGGTAAAAAGGAGTCGACACAACAGGCGTTTAAGAGCTGTCATTTTAAAGCGACAGCAATTAAATATGACGTGTGGCACGGCTGCATCATCTGTTTTCATCTGTTTTTGTTACAGCCCACAGTTGTATCTTACCCTCCAGTGTGAACAGGGTTTATGATGACAATTTATAACGTATTCACTTTTAATTCAATTCACAATGTGGCATAATGTGACAGGGATGCGTTGGTGAAATACATTTTTTACATACACACACACACACACACACACACACACACACACACACACACACACATACACATACACATACACATACAGAGATATGTAATATATACTGTATATTACATGATTAATCACCAATTTCCAGGTCACAGGAGGCAAAGGAGGCCAAAATACAAAACAAGAAGAGCCTTTAGCCTTGGTGGAGGCCTTCACAGGTGCAACCTCCTACAGGAGGATCAATCAAACCAGTACAGGCAGGAAAGAGAGAGAGTGTGTTCAAAATATTATAGTAACATTACTAGGTACTACAAACTCAATTAGTATGCCCTGTATACTGGGTACTATATTAATGTTTGTCTTAACTCACTGACTGTTTAATCGATCACAGCATTACTGGCACCTGTTGAATGAAAACTCAATATTGAATACTGAATAAATGTTTTAAAGCAAATGAATGTTATAAATTGTGTGTTAAACATTTTTCTTTAAATATATCTTCTACAGTACATTATGTGTGGGACCACAATCCAGCAGTTAATTATTTAAAGTGTCGGGTTTTAATCTCATAACCTAATGTATCCGTACTGCGGCTCAGGTGTGCTTTGTTTTGTTTTGTTGTACAGTATCTCGACTCAGATGATCACGTGTGAGAACTGTGCGCTGGAGCTTTTGTTGGCGGACGCAGGGGTCAGCTCCTAAATCAAAATAACACCTCCAAATGGCTCAATAAGTGCTCCTCCTCCCTCTCATCTCCATTAAGAGGTTAGAACAGTCAATAGGTCCAGCCGAACACTGGGGACTGACCCTATTGATTTCACAGACGGGGAAGGAGGGCATCCATTAACTGTGCACTTCCTGTGGCCTTGGTGGAAAAGACTCTTTGCTGAAAACCCAACTGTATTAATCTTATATAACCTATATATGTATACCTTTATCTATATCTACATCTATAAATGTTATTGTGTAGATTAATAAGCAGTGAGGAATATTCTGCAGACAATCTTTATAGTATGTTTATTTTAGTATTTTAATTTACCCGACATGCTCCTTCACAGTATGTAACAGCGAATCATCCGATCACACAAAGCAACAAAGATCTAACACTGTGCATGTTGTTTTTGATTGATTTGGCAATCAGGTGAATGTTACAGTATGCAAAAAACTTCAGTTAAATTTCTCACAATGACAAACACACCCAAATCAATGTATATTTTATTCAGTATATTGTCAGAATTCATTGTGTTTTGGTTGTGCGATAGTCCTTCTGTTTCATGGTTGAGTCCTTTTAACCTTCCACCAGCAGTCAATCAGCTTATTACAAACAAAGTGTGCTGAGTGACTACAGGTAGTCAAGAGCCATCAGTAAAAAAAAAAAACCCTCACAACATTCATAAAACTATAGGCGGAGTATGTCTCCACTAGACTTTACAATAAAGATTTGGATGAACGTTGGCAACAGGCTGACAGCGGAGGGGGGGCTTGTCAGCTGATCAAGTTCATCTTTCACACTGTAAAATCTGCCTCTCTGTCTCTCTTCCTCCCTAAAACTGACATCCACTCTGCATCGTTTCCTTTCCCACCTTTAACACCGTTGACACATCCATGCGTTGCTGACAGCCGATCTCCACACCCCATCATTTATGGATGCGTCGATGTTGAGATATGCCGCAGAAAGACTCTGAACCGCACTCGCTTGTCAGACAAAGATGTCTGTACATTATTTTGACTGCAGACAACTCCTGGCTGGTCAAGTATCTTAACATGTACAGTAAATGTATTTTGAGACCAAAAACATTGCCTTTGTAACTTTCTGTCTGTAGGCATTAGAACTTTCAATAGTCACTTTCAGGTGGTATTGATTGTTTTCATTAAAAAAGCACTCTCATTTTTGTTACGGTGATTGTGTGTTGTTTCTTTTATGTCAAAACAACACACACATATGGCCTTTTTGGGTCAACCTTTCCTTGTCACCCTTAAACTTGCTAATGTCACTCCACTCTACCTGCAGCTTTCTTCTGCTGATAGTGATCTGTGTCTCCACTCGGAGGTGAAATGTTCAGTGGAGCATTTAGCACGTCATGGAGACCAAAAAAGAAAGTGAAGCTATTGGATTTGACTAGGGTTATTAACACCATGTGAATATAGCATAAAGAAATTGTCCTCTGTATGTTGAGCTCTTCAACACTGTTGGATTACTTGTTCACCGTCATTATCAGTACAAATACTCAAGACACACACAGTTTTGTTTGCTGTTTTTTTTATCAAAAGAGGATATAGAGTATTTCATTTTGACATCAACAAACCTCTCAATTTACACAGCAACAGAAGCCATAGAATCACACTGTAACTTCAGAGGCACAAAACAGGAAACTTTTAACTACTTCAGGTTGCACGTTTGGCATTTTTGAAAATGTAGAATCACCTGTTCAGGTTTCATCCTTAATGTCAATGAACATTGTGACAATGAGATCAGGGTTGTACAGGGAAAAGGAGGGAGGGACATGTGGTTAAGTAGGGCGACGGGGGTCCAGCCACTGATTGAAGAACATTCATCAAATGAAAAACAAAGAAGTGAGAGAGAGGGAGAGAGAGAGAGAGAGAGAGAGAAAGAGAGAGAAACAACAGCACACAGTCTATGTGGACCACACCAAAACAAAAACATGAAGAAGACGAGCATCCGCCTCACAGACGGAGCTCGTTTTATCATTCTCATCTGGTGAGCAGCCCCGACACAAACTCCTTGCACCTTCTTGTTGTCAAAGATGTTTGTGTTGGACTCTATTACTATATTTTCATACATATACTTCTATGTTTTTTTTTCTTTACAAGTCGTTATTTTCTACATTTGTTATCACAAAAAACACGACTTTAAACAAAATGCATAAAAAACAGTTACATAATGACGTTCATGACGTTTGACCAGAACTGTTACTATGGATTTATTGCTTTGTACACTGAGTAATGTTTGGTGCCACCTGCACACTAGCGGTTCATACGCTGGAACCTTGCTGCTGATGGTCTATCTCCCTTTAAAAAATGCTTGACGTCCAGCTAAAACCCAGCTCTGCTCTTCACCTTTGGTTGATTGTGCAAAGAAATTGAAGCATCAGTAACAGTTTCTGAGACAAAGACAAAGAAGTTAAAAAGAAAAGTGAAACAGGAAGAAAAGACGTACTACAAATTTCACTTTGTTCCATGCATAAATACACATCCACACACATCTATATTGTGAAGTGCTGACTTGTCTCCACAGACATCTGACAAATAAAACAAATTGGCCCCCTTCAGACCTTGTCAGTGTAAGTGTAGAATGAGGACAAAACAGGTTGTGGAGGCTTGTTTGTGTTTGCTCGTTCTTTCTATTCAGGAGCCTAAAACACTTTTCATTACCAGACTCCCATAGGTAAAGATAGCATTTTACATTACACATTGTTTCATAAAATGTCTCATCTCACTCCCATTCTGTGATGGAAATGGACAAATGGTCCAAAAATGTCCCATATGCCCACATTTGTGCTTGCCCCTCCTGCTGTATTGTCTCAATAATTTAAAATAAAAATCCCCTGTTTTGGTGAGATTTATGCAGATGTAGATATGTGTAAACATTCAAATACTTGTTTTGGGAATGTTCACTTCAGCGTCTATAATGCCATTTGACATTTTAAACTCCGCTTCAAATTAGAAAGCCCTGAAAACATATTTTCTCAATCAGCTACTCACTTTAAACAGTTAGTTTTAGTTATTTCACATAAAAGATTTCAGTATTATCTTTTGCGCTCTTCTCACTAGTTTGAAGTAGGTGTATTTGCATTTGCCAATCAGAACATTTGATTTAAGATATGATGACAGCTGTTAGTCAAACCTGATTAAAACATCAATTTGAGTGTTAACAATAAAAAAAATATGAAGCAGCTTTTAAAAACTTTGATTCTAGTTTTTTAAATGATTAATATTTGATGTTATAGAGAAATACTTCATTTTCAGGAGCTTCAACATGTATGTAAAATTACTCACTTATCCCTTTGATCTATTTCACAATATTTTAGATATTCATTTCCCCCCCTCTCACTAAATATTATTAAGTTTGCTGCTCTAATATAGTAAGACTCTCATACTGATTTTGGCTAGTCTTTACTTTCCCAAAGTCTTTGCATTGCACAAACTCTTCATAAAGTCATGGACGACAATGAATGTCTTGGTCTAACAATGTCTAAATTTAATCTATAAACTCTTATACATATTTACTCTCTAGTTATCTCTGTCATATATGTGTTATAGTTTTAGATAAATCTTCCAACAATGCATTGGTACAACTAGATTTTTGGTGGATTGACAGTCATGTGGAATATGACAATGAAAATGGCTTTACTCCTGCACTACACTGCTGAGATGTGACCGGCTGCAGAAGCTAAAGTCGAGCGTTCAACTTCAGAGGTTACCGAGTTACAGAATGGACCACGTGTAGCGACAGACATTTTCACCTTTTACGCAAGTGTAACCAAACAGTCATCACAGGTCATTATATCACTCGTCAAATCTCTACATTAGGTCACTTACATGTCAAAGACTTTTACACACACAGAAAGCCGGTGATAAGGAAACAAAAGTGATCATATTGTGCATTAACAGGACACACTACTCTGAGTGCATTCAGGAGAGATACAGTACAATCTATATCAACAGAGTGTCTAACTTCTGTTCACGACGCTGTGCAGTGACGTATTTATACACTGTAATGGCTGGCTTGTAAGACGTTGTACTGCAACAGTTAATTTGATAAATAGGGGGTCGGTTCAGATGGGCAGCTTCTATTTAACCCTACAGGCTTCGGTGCGGCCAGGAAGCCTCGGCTGATGGGATGAAAATGTTCACATTTACACACGATTGCACTCCAAATAAATATATCTATTATCAATATGCATAATAATACATTTACAGACTGCCAATTTGATATGTGTTACACCTCTATTAATCGAATATCTTTAAATCTTTAAACAAATCTTTAAATTTTTACATCGACTTTTTTTTTTTTAGATGTACTTTTAGAATTTGTGCAAACAATACAACAATGGATTGTAGTTTTTTTTCTTTTTCCTCGCTTGTTTTTTGATATTTTTTAGGACTAAACTGACGCACACTCAGGAAAATAAGTCTACTCATGTGTCAGTGAATGTGTGTTTGGTCTAGGAGTATCCCTCATCCTGCCTGTATCCGTAGCCTCCTGCCTGTGCTTCTTCCTGGACGTACTCCTCCGTCTTCTCCCAGCCCGCGGCCCAGCCTCCGTTCACCTGCGTGGTTGCTCCGTACGTCTTGGCCGGACCACCAAAGGCACCGTAATTTTGAGTGATGTCGCCCGTCTCCTCTGCCAGCTCATCCTCATCTATGAAGCCACACTTCTCCTCACTGGTCAGCTCTGGGTCGGCCCACGGCTGTTTTTCTCCTGACGCAAAGATCCCGTAGAAGACCACACCCCCGTAATGCACCATGGAGGCAATGAGGAACACATACTGCCACTCCTCTCGAGTCTAAGGAGGAAGGAAGAGGAAAAATGAAATGTGTTTTTTTACATTTTACTTACAACCAACAATGAATAAATCTTGCGGACAAGTGTGTGCCAGAGACATTGTTGTCCAAAAACACATTGGGTGACATGCTCCTTCGTTACCATGGAATGATAACTACATCTACACACGCTCATGTATTTACTGTCCAGGTACCGGCAATGTCAGATAACTGAATGAGACTGTGGTGTATTCATTCATTTTAACCGTGACTTTGTCTTGTTTAGTACATCATGCACTATGCACCTGTTTTACCTGTTGTGAACTCTTATGAATATCCTCAACACAGAGGGAGTGACCATTGATCAAACAGATGAGATGCCGAGAACAACAAGACTCCTTGGTAACTTTTGACTTTAACACTCCTTATTTAGCCATTGTAAGCAGTACACAGATATTTATTGTTTCTAACACACTGAAATATACATGTATGTAGGTATATGGTCATTATATGTACAGTACTTGCCAGAAGTTGTCATTTTATTTATGAAGACACATTTTTGTAACTGTATTTTCTTGTGTCATTCATTATCTGTTTATACTTAAGCCTCCACTTATGGATGCTCCACAGGAAAATGTAAAAGTGTTAAACACACTTTAATAAACACTTTACAACGTGTATTATAACAATTTGCTAAAATGTACTGGATATACAGCTTAAAATAGCTGAGTAGGGGGATTTAAGTGTTGCAAACCTATTTAGGTTTCCTGTAAGGCTTCTTGCACACATGAAATGAGAGGATCTTTATTGTTGAAATCCTTACCTTGTTCTTTGTCATAGTACCAACGATCAATGGGCACACCATCCCAGACAGGGTACCCACACCATTGGAGATGCCCATCAGTATACTGGCATAGCGTGGAGCGATGTCGAGGTGATTAACATTAAAGCCTGATGAAAAAACAAAGAAAACATTGTAGAAAAATTCTCTTTTTGTGTTAGGTTATCTTGTTATCACAACAAGGGCAGACAACTACAATTTAATTCCAAATTGAAGGGAAGCACTAAGCCAGTCAAGTAATAAAAGCGACAGAAGCAGGACACAGTTGGAGATAAAAGCAGTACAATCAGTGAGCATCTTGTTGCAGAAATAGGCAGCAACTCGCCACACATCCTCCTCCTCCCCCCACTCTGACTGGCTGAATGAGTAAGTGTCCTCGCGAGCTGCCTCACACTGCCTGCCTGGCAAATTCCCCCAGGACAGCTAGCACTGAATTATTAAAGACTCCACCAGAAAGCTCAGGAACAACGGGCAAGAAACTGATTCTGCACACAGTCACAGACCCCTGCAGCCTTGTAACTAAGCAGAAACATGAAAAGATCTGTTGAATGAAGGACTGAAGGATGCTGAAAGGTTCATTTTGTCAATCAGTGGAAAGAAATGTGTCAGAAATAATATCTGAAACCTGATGACTTTAGGAAGTCTTTAGCCAGACAGTCACGATCGATTAAGCTCAGTGCTGCTATACACAATATGTAACTGCAGCATCATAATATCAAATAACAGCAAACATACAACGGCTGGGAGGTTAATGAGACTTTGTGTAATTCAAATACATTTCAGCAAAGTGTGCTATAATATAATTTCCACATTTATAACTGCATGTCAAAGAGCCTTGATGTCTCTTAATACAGTAACAGTTGCTGTTGGAGGTTTTCTACACATTCACATATTTCTTCCCTTCAAATATGAGTAACTCCTTCAGTTAGACTCCCCAAATACATGAGAAAACTATATAAAGCACAATTAACTACTGTAGTTTGTATTCTAAATTGTACAAATATACATAAAGTGAGATGAATACCATGTTTTTACTTGTACAAACCTGATATAGCAAATCCGCTGAAGCCCACCGCCAGCACCAGGAAGGAGATGGCCACCCCTTTGCTATGGGAATATCCTACCACCAGCAGCAATGTGGCCTCCATGCCAAATCCTAACAGTGACAGACAGCACACACACACACACACACACACAAAGCCCCACGGGCTGTTGGTCATCCCAGTGCCAATTGAATTAAGCATGATACATGGTCTGCACTCAATTACGTAAGTGACAGATATGAAATCAATGTGCAGTCACAATCAGCGAGTCAACTTGTGTGTAAGTATTGAGCAGATAGATTTAAAAAAAACATAAACACAGCCGTCTCTTAAACCCATCTGGCGGTGAAGAGCAGCTAAAAGAGAGAGCAGTATGGATCTAACACCACGAAAGTAACACCTTGGAGCTGTGCAGAGAGGTGTGGAAATGATATTTCATCCTCGGTTCAGACTTCTCACCTCCACAGTTCATGATTTTCCTGACAGTGGTAGTTGACAGGATGTTCTTGCTGCGTAGGTAGTCGGCCAGCTGGCCACCGATGGGCACAATGATGGTCATCACCAAGTGGGGCAGGGCAGACAGTATGCCAACCTACAGCCACATGCAGAAAATCAGCTGCCGCATAATACATTTAATGTGCCTTTCTCAGGAAATACATCGTTATTTAATCTCATCACTGGTATGTAATTGTATTGTTTTAATTATTTTAATTAGTTAATTTAATTTAATTTAATTTAATTTTTTCATTCTGTTACAGGCAACAAATGTACTTTTACCTTAAAAACAATAAAAAATTTATGATACCTATATCGTAATGTTTTGTACCCTCTGAACTGTTGCCTTGTTATGTAATGGATCAGTCCATGAGAAACAACCACAGGCCGCTGAGATTGTTTCCGATAATGAATCGAGCAATCACATGATTTTCCACTGCATGTGAATGCATCATTTATGGACCATGCAGTTAATGCTCCATATTTGTTGTTTGTCCACTGACTTGTATGTTAAGCTCACCTTGCTTATCTCAAAGCCAAACACTTCCTCAAAGTACGCAGGCTGGCTGATCAGCAGCAGGTAGAAGGTCCAGCTCCTGCAGAAGTTGGCCACGATGATTGCATAGACAGGCATAGAGGTGAAGAACTTCCTCCAGGGGGTCTTGAATTTCTGGAACAGATTATCACAAAACATATCATCACCTGTTTGATAGTGAGTAAATGATATGTATCATCTTCCTTCAATGGAGGTTTTTTTTGTCCCCTCACCTCAGCAGGCCCCATTAGCTTGGCACTCTCTCCAATGCTCTCCTCAATGTAGCAACGTTCCTCATCCGTAATGGTTGGATGTTCGGCAGGGCTTTCGTAAGACACAAGGACCCAGAACATGTACCACACGATGCCAAAGCATCCTGCAGACAGATTACATGTCAGAACTGTATTTACCGATCAAGTGCGGCAGCTAATTTTGAACTATAGGCAGTAACTACACACACATGCACAAAAGAGTGTTTGGCAGTCTGATCTTTCCAAAATGCCTGAGAGAATAAAACCCAGACAGGCAAGCTAACTGTATCCAGTCCAGAGAGAGAGAGAGGGAAAGATGGGGGGGTTATTTATTGACACACCAAAACATGGAGGGGAGGAAATCAATACACAGTCTGCCTGGATAAATCCATTTGACTTTCACTGGACTCTCTGTGTCAAACTCTCAAGGCTTCAACCAAGCTTAAAAACGCTTTAGTCAAACATTTATCTGCATTTGTATGTGTACTTTTTTGGTCACCATTTAACCACAGAATTACTCATCTCTCCTTCCACACTGCAGCGACACACACACACACACACTCATCGATCAGTCTTACCATAGACATAGAAGACTGAGGACCAGCCTGAGTACTGAACCAGGATCCCAGCCAGAGGCATCGCAATCACAGCGCCAGCGTAAGAGCCTAACAGACAGCGAGACAGGGGCGTAAGACTTAATCACTACAGTCATACACAAGCTCATGTCCGGAGCCAATTCACGAATGGAGAAACTGAGAAATAAGTTGTTTACCACAGAATGAGATGGTGGCCAGACGACTCCTCTCAAGCGGAGGAGCCCACTTACTCCAGATGCCATGACAGGCCGGGTAGGTCACTCCCTAAACACACCACGCAGCAACAGTCTGTATTAATTCATGTTCAAGAAACATGTAAAAACACTTAGCAGCAGGAAGAACTCCATGTTCCTGAACATAATGTTTTGACTGTCTAGTTCTCCTGATAGAAGCAGTTTGTCGTGGAAATGTATGTATTTCATGAGAGTGGTCAGTGCTCCAAGTCAGCTATTGTTTTCTAGAGGGGATTGGTTTCTATAAACAGAATGATTTCAATTCAACCTATCTATGTGTTAAAATAGCTCTGTACAATGGATATAGTATAGGCAACATGGACACATTAGTTAATAGATCCAACACAGTATTGTTCCAGTCTCCTATTTTACACATTCATGTCAAATATTCATTCACATCAGTCATTACAAAGCCTCCTCTTCATACTGTGTTTCTGGCTTATTTCAGTTTTGGATGCACCAACTATCTGTGAGGGAACACCCATTTATAGCTGCACACACGCCAACAGATATCTAAAATCAAACTAACAAGAATTAACATTTTCACCCCCGTAATTAACGCGAACAAACCGCACGCAGCCATGAGCAAAGACGACCTGATGAGCTGTTCATGGAGCAGAGCAGCCCCGCAGCTATTAAATGTTCATCAGCCACTAATTTGAACAAACTGTGTTGACGTGACATACAATTTGCATGGACTTTCTTAGGAAAGCAGCGCGGTGTCTCCAGTCTTTAACGAATTGAATATCACATTGTAGTATTGGATTTCTGATCAAAACTGTGATTTACCGTTATGATATATGATGCAAGGCTGCTGATTAAACGAATTATCTATTTGTTCAAAATTATTGAAATAAGATGAAAAATTACTATTCAGGCATTCCCATGTCCTAAAAATTATCTCCAAAAGATGCCCGCCAAACACCTTTATCTTCACACATTATTTCTCTTATATTTCTGTTATATTTTCAAATGTAAGCCCTGTAAAATCCCCTTTGTGTATTTATAACATAACATGCCAAAACTGAGTCCCCACAGATCTCTGTGTGTCATGTTTCACTTCAAAGCTGGAGGACTGATATCCTGTTGCCTATCAGCATGTTTCTTTTTCATCTGTCTGTATACAGATACTTTGTTGTTTGTCCTGTTTCCACAATACAGTTTGTGACAGCAAAAAAAAAAAAAAGAGGTGGACTACCCCACAAACACTCAGCTGTAGTGGACTGGATCAATACAGCTCATCTCACGTTTCCTCTGGTTTAATATCCAGTGTAGGTTACAGTCCTTCTTTTGCCTTCTTGTGGAGGAATAAATATAGGAAGTCCCTTTTTATAGCGATATCCCCAGCAAATGGGCAGTCATAACAACAGAAACTCTGACCATCAGAGATATGAAACCTTTATGTTCAGTAAGAATATGCTCTGTCTTGATTTTCATTTGTGAATGCTCTAAATCTATCCCACACTGTGATTCACATTTTTAAAAAGAGCTATTCAAAAATGCTACAATATAAATATACTACCACCCTCTTACCTCCACCAGCCCTTGTAATATCCTCACAAAGATGACACACCCATAATGGACTCGGGCAGCCGAGGGAATGAACATGTTGAGAGTGGAGGTCAAGACAATGGCTGCACCGAATACCCTGAAAAACATTAAGAGTTATATTAAGAATTAAATATAGTATTTTATGTATATGTATAACTCCCATTCTGATTATTATGACCACACTGACATATTGTAATATTGACATACATGGTAGCTTTGCACCATGGTGACAATACATTGAAACATCACATTAGATTAAATATACATGAACAATATTATGACATATTGTAATTTACTTTCATACTAAATGTCCATTCATATTTTACAATGAAAAGGCCATTAAAAGCCTCTTTGTCTGTCCCTTATTTTAGAAAGAAGTCACATTTAAAACCTCTGTAATGTTTAATCACCGTGTCGTCCAACATGGGAGGGTGTCGACGCGGTTCTCCTGCATTGCGTTCTCGCCTCTGATTGGTCGCGCTTGTCTGACGTCAAAGAAATACATATTTCACGCAATGACCCCCCTCGCCCCCCCCCTTAAAAACTGTGACGTTGCGACGCGTGTGTCGCCTAGCAACCATTTTTTTTGTTTGTTTTAAGTCGGCGCTGCTCAGGAAATTTAAAATTTTACCTATTTAATACAAATTGTATTTTAAAATAATGAAAACTGCAGATTTAGGTATTTAACACTTCACTATTTTACCACATTTACGTGTAATCGTTAAAACCACACACAGTAAAGTATAATTTAGATCATATATAAACTAAAATATAGCTAATCTATAATGAACAAAATAAGGTGGGGGAAATGTGTTGTTTTAATCGGGGTTTTTTTTCAGGCGCAGTGGAGGGCCGGGTTGGCCATAAACACCGAGCTATTTCTCATTTCTGTCACGCTCACGCGCCCCTCTCGTGCGCACGTGGGGGGGCACGTTCTAATCCGGCCGAGACTGCTGTCAGGCACGAGACCAACTCATTCAATTACATGCTGGTGTCAATCAGCAGGAGGAGGAGCAGACAAGCAGGCTGCAGGAAAACAAACACCTGGGAGACATTTAAAGGCTTTAAAAGGAGGGACACGTTCAGGCTGCTTTAATTATTATTATGATTATTATTATTATGAGCACATATCAGTCCACCATTTGTTTGCATTTTCATTTATAAAGTCCTTATACACGTGCTTAAGATTTAGGCCCCTGGTGTTGTGTTGAGCTATAAGAGGAGCCATTTTGTCTTTATGGTGCTGTTACCAATAAATCACAGCGAGGGTTCATATCCAGCCCCTAAAATGTGTATGATAATTATGGCTCCGTGTGTGTGTGTGTGTGTGTGTGTGTGTGTGTGTGTATGATGATGGGTGACGCCTCGGCAGTGCTCATGTGAATTAAAGCCTTTGGCGACAGGATGGGGTCTTCTGGTCTTCACGACCCGGCTCTCCATTCAGCCCCACGCCCCCCAGGGAGCTCATTAACAGGTGGCACAGAGCCCCGATGCCCCCCCCCCCCCTTCGGAGGGGCCTTCATGTGGTCATACTTAAACTGTGAACCGTTTATCCGATTCATCATGCAGACGAGGATGAGCCCATTTATCTTATTTCATTTTATTGTATTTCGCTTCACGTGCCTGGCCTCGGCTGCCTTTGATTTCTCTTGTCTAAATTTATTTTCCTTCTTCGGATCCCTTCGCATCAATTCTTTTTTCTTTTTTTTTAAATAAAAAACAATAGAAAGAGAGAGTGAGAGGAAGCCAGAGTCCCGCCAACTGTTCATTCATTTCTTTTAATAGGCCAAAAAAAATTCAAGAAAAAAAAAAAAAGAAATGATGGTGCTTCTTCTGCCAAGTGAGTGTGTGTGTTGTGTTTGTGGTGATTCACGGGGAGAGCCGCCTACCTGTTCGCTGCCAGCCTGGAGGAGATGTATCCTCCCGGGATCTGTGTCACGATGTAGCCCCAGAAAAAGGATCCGTGAATCAGCCCCACAGTCTCCGGGTCCCAGTTGAACTTGGCTTTCTGAAAGATAATATGGAAAAAGAAAAAAAAAAGCTTAAAAAATTAACATTATTAAATGACCTCTGTTAGAGGGTGTCACATTTTTAGGTTACCATCCAAGAAAAAACGAAAAAAAAAACATTTATTGTCTAAATGGACTGATCTGAGGCCAGGCCTGTTTATTAAAGGACTGCCACGGTTTATTTCGATCAGATGAAATCGATCTGTTCTCTAAAATCATTCATCTGCCCTGCACTGTGGCAGAAGAGCTGAGAGGTAAAATATCAATATTTTTTTGCTTATTATTTGGCCTAAACGAAAAAATAAAAATATGTAGTAAAATGTATAAATATCATGTATAAAAATGGTTGTGAATCCACTTATTGGGACATATTTTCAAAGATGTGTGTCATCTCAACTCTGCAGATTTTCGACACTTACGCACATAAACGCTGTAAATGTGTAAATGAGCATTATGATTTAACTGTTATGCATTTAATCCTTTCTCATTTGAAATTTGCATCAAACATTATCCAAAAACTAAATTATATAATATAAATATAGCTGACATTATAAAACAGCTTGGTACATTTGGGCATCTCACAGCATCTCAGGCTTATTGGAGGATTGTTTTACACACAAAGGTCCACTTAAATGTCAGTGTGGGTAACTAGTGTGTGTGTGTGCATATATATATATATATATATATATATATGGGAAGACATACATGGAATTTTCTGGCCTGATATGACAGCAGGCCTTATATACTCTACATATTATGTATGAATGAATGAATTTCCCTCCTTCTCTTTCTTTTCCCGTTGAAATAAGACTCAGGTGTGCAGTGTCTTGTCTGTCTCTCTGTGTTTGGTCTGTGTTTTTTTCTTCACGTCCCACCTCTTTGACTATGATCTTGCCGTTCTGGTGGATGGTGCTGTTGTTGACCATGCCCACTATGGCCACGCCCAGGTTACACCGGATGCCGAAGGAGATGCAGAAGCCCAGGCCGCTCAGGATGGCGATGATGTAGCGGCGGGGCAGACCGAAGCAGCTGCAGTCGCACAGCGGCGGCTTCTTCTCCGCGGCCTCCCGGGGCCGCCCGTCCTCCGTCAGCTCGATCACCTCCCCGGTCTTCTGCCTCCTCTCCATCACCCTGCAAGGCGAGGACAGTGTCCGGAGAGCGTCCCCCCACACAATGACACATGACGGCGTGAGGAGATGCGCCCCTCACATATCTGAATTCAAATCCCTGCTGTGATGGTAGATTTCACATCAAGGCCCCCCTTTTTTTATTTTTAAATTACATTCTCTGCGGATGATTTAGATTTGTGAGGCATTGTTGTGCGATCGCATGAGATTTCTTGTCATTTCAATCATAAAACACACGCAGCCACAAAGCTGCAGTGGAGGTGAGGCCTCCGCGCTGTCTGACTGAGGCAGATCTGCTCTGTGAGGAGACAGATCACCGGAGAGACAACCGATCAAAAGCCAAACGTTTCATCTGCGTTTAAGGGAATCGGACGACAAGAAGGGAAGAAATAAAAGCAACGAACAAGTGGCCCGTGGCTGAAAAACAGGCGAGCATGTCCCTGACTGTACCGCATTGCAGCAGCTCTGCTCACTTTCACACTCATTAGCATTCACGGGACCGAGCAGCAGCCTCCAGACACACACACACACACACATAAACACACACACACGTCTGTGGGCATCCCTCAAACTCTCCCCCCTTTTTTTTCATTTTTCCAGGAAAGTCACATTCATCCCCACACGCTGGTTGTCCAAATCCAGAAAAATAATATAATTATACAAAATATTCAAACGAATGTGTCTGCAAACAACGGATGGAAAGCAACAGGGCTGATTAATTATTAAACAATCGAATAAAACACAAATTTATGTTTGAGATGCAGTGAAATCAAAGGCCTGTTTTTTTTTTTGTTTTTTTTTTTTTTAACTGTCTACGCCTTTAGAAAACACAGACCTGCGTTTTTTAAAAGCATCACTGAAACCAAACTTATGATGCTAATCAGTAAATTTGGATTACTTACTATTATATTTCAATCCCACATTTTAAAGAATTACGCACAGAAAATGCCCCCAAAATGCTTAAAAAGACAATTGGAAAGAATTCATGAGGGGATGATCTAAATATAGCTGCTACACATTCATGTTTAATCAACTGCAGGTGCCAGCGTGTTTTACAGAAACCTCCTATAAATGGAAAAAAAGATCATTAACACCAGACGCAGACTGCGGATGAACCGATATTCATGCGTCACAGTATTTTTTTTATTAAAAGATAATATGAGAAAAAAAGTAGATACATTATGAATGAACCCCCACAAAATGAAAATAAAATCCTCGCGTGGCCTGCACGTCCTGTATATCATGTCTGTCTAATGAGATTCACGCGCAGGCCCCCGCACACACACACACAGACACACACACACATTTGATTGCATAATTTTTTCCTCTCACTCCGAGTAGAGGCGTGACTAAGAGATAAGTTGCAACGTTTTTGGGTGACCTGCAAACCTACACACCGACCCCGTCTGGTTAAAAATCCAAGTAATCCCACTTTTAACGCGCCACTCAAGACAGAGGAGTGTGTGGAGGGTGGAGAGGAGGAAGAAGATGAAGAAGGAGGAGGGGGAGGAGGAGTGGAGGGGTGATGGTGGGGAGGGGGTGGGGGGGTAAAAACCTGTCCTTACCTGTGCATATGACCCAGGGCCTTCCCCGCAAATTCCTTCACCCCCGCCGTGGCTCTCATCTTCGCCGCCTCCATGTCCAGGTTCGGTGTCTGACTGATGGAGACTCTCTCACTGCCGCGCCGTCATGATGCGGCGCAGGACGGCCGAGCGCGGCGGCAGCGACGAATACAAGCCGCCAAGTTGTGAATCCGACGAGTCCGGGGCGGAGGAGGCGGCGATCCCAGAAAGGAAAGGAGGGAGGGGAGGGGGGAAAAGGGAAAAAAAAGAAAAGAAAAGAAAAGAAAAGAGAGAGACTGCTTTTCACGGAGGAAGAGCTGGAGGAGAAGAGGGCGCCTCCGCGTAAAGTCAAAAATCAAACGAGCTGCGCGCCTCCCTCCTCCACCTCCGGCTCATCTCCTGCCTGGCGTACAGTAGCCGTGGAGCCGAGTGCCATCACGACGAAAACACACACTTACACACACACACACACACTGGGAGAGAGAGAGAGAGAGAGCGAGAGAGAGCGAGAGAGAGGGAGAGGGTAAAAAAAAGCAGTGAAATTGATAGCCAGCGTCGTGGAGAGGTGTGCGCAAAACCGAGTCTGCAACAACAAAAGAAAACAGAAAAAAAGAGAGAGAGATGGAGAGATTCAATGGAGGAGGGGGGGGGGGCTCAAAGTTTAGAAAGCAGAAGTGTTTTTTTTTTTTTTTGGAGTGGCTTGAGTAAATCAAAGGGGAGTGAGGCGGGTTCGTGTCTCCTGTGGTGAGCGCAGGTTCATGTGACGTCGTGTTCAGCACCGAGGTCAGCGACAGCAGCTGCACATCTGTCCAGCTGCTGCGCCGAGCGAGGCCGCAGCCAGCACGACCCAGAAATATATATGTATCTATCACATGCATGTCTCTATTAGTGCTTTCTTAGAATAAAGAAAAAATATGTGTTTTGTGGTGTAAGAATAGGGGAATGTTTTATTGTTCAATCTTATAATGTGAGGTGTGATTCAACTCTGTTTTGTTGATTTTATTATTTTTATTTTTCATCTTAAAAAAGCATAATAATAATGATAAGATTAAAAAAAAACAAACGAAAAAAACAGGGATAGTCGACCCCGTATATAAAAAAGCTGCAGCTCTCCTGAGGGCGGTGCTATGGAAACCAAATGAGCAGGAGTGGATTCCCCCCCTCTCCCTGCCTCACCCTTCCTCTCCTCATCCTCCTCTCTCCCAGCAGGCTCTTCTCCTCAATGTAGGAATCCATCAATAATTTAAGCGTCTCCCGTATTTTCATCCCCAACCACTCCACATCTCCCCACAGTGACATCTGCAAAACGTTTCCTGGCGTTTCCTCCCAATGTGTTCTGAGATTTCTGAGAAGGATTTTTCAGCTGTCCTGCAGAATCTGATAAGGGATAAAAGGCTGCAACTGCTGATGCATATGGTAACAACAAACATACAGTTATAATGATGGTAGCATGAATGATGGCAGGATTTTAATATGCAGCTCTTGGATGTGCGATTAGAGGCCAAAAGAGAAAAGAGAAAAGAGATGAGCGTCTCTCTTTCCATTTGTGGGTATTGGGTGCCACCTGGTGGTCACATATCACACAGCACTTTATTTTTTTTTATATTAGCTGATTCGTTCTGAATTCTTTTGTTAATTAGTTTTGTTTTACTGTTTTTATTTTCTTTGTAGGTTTATGTATTTTAAAAATAATTTTATACACATTACTTTAGTTTTTGTATTGGACTTAAAGTCACCTTCCACTTAAAAATGTGTTTGATTATTGTTACCTCATGTGGATGTTTGAGCTTCATAGTGCAGAGTGATTTATGCTGGATGATATATTTGACATTAAAATAGCTGTTTTCAAGTTAATCTGCTGAGGGAGGAAAGTTTCTCTGAGCTCATCCTAAATCTGACAAGATCATATCAGGACATCTTATGGTCAAGTATGCAGTTTGAACAGTTTGGAAACACTGGGAATAGTTATCTTGTATCTGATATATTTACATATTCACATTTTTTTAGTTGAGAAAAAGAAGTAAACAATTTGTTCAACAATTTGTGAGTAGTTTATTGACAGCATATAATTTTTCATTTGTCAGAAAAAAACATTTAATGGAGATCATGAAGTTGGGGGAAGGTCCACAGCGTATGACTTTTTCTTGACCTCACTCAACCTCTCCCTTATTTTATTTTGTCAGGCAGCTGAGTACTGGGCAGCAGAGAAATGACCTGATCAAAAACAATCTTGACAAACAGGAACAATTTAGTGATTTATAGTGAAAAAAGTGCTGAATCCAAAGCTTACTGGTTGTGAGTCTGAACTGATGTAATCAACAGGTGAGTGGGAACTGGGCAGGAAAGAGACGCAGTCAGGGGTTTAGGTACAGATTTAACACTGAAAATCTGACCACAGACTGGAGAAAATGGGACTGGGGTGTGTACTAGTATGGTGGTCAGGGAATAAGCAGGTGAGCAGGACTGACATCTGGTGCACAGGTGGACATGGCAGTGAAGCTAAACGAAGCTGCAGGAGTCTGTGCAAATAAAACGCCATACTGCAGATTATCATTTCTTCATTTATTGAGAATATTAACAGCTTTAGAGCATTTCTGTACAACAGGCTACAGTGAAGTCAAAATCTGATAAAATATTTACATAAAAGAATTTCATGCACGTCAAACCAGACAAAACAAGCTACTTTGCAACGACCAGCAGCAGCAGTCACAAATGATATGAAACAGGTCTGGAGTTCAGATAGGAAACTTTTGTCATTACAAAATCATACAAAAACAAGTAAACACAGACGTTTAAGGCATTTGTTTGCTGGGAAATACATCATGCACCTGGCAGGATCATGCTCTAACCCCTTGCACACATCTGACATCTGCAGACTGTATCAACAAGCAACACTCAACAAACATTAGACGATGTGTAATCCTGAGTTTGAGATATGCCAGGCTTAGTTTTTCACTTTAAAATATAACTTGCGGATAGCTGGAATGTGTCATTTACAATGTAAATTACAAAGAGGTTTAAATATAAACAGGTACGACTGAATTGCGCTCTGTATCTGATAAAAGATCTATTGTGATTTGGTCTTTGTCGCAGATAGAACGTGTAGCAGGAGTTTTGTACTTGGTATTAATTTATAGCAGAAAATATAC
>JBAJHX010000001.1:11939340-11962205 GCA_037176925.1 Amniataba percoides
CGGACGTCATCATTTTTGGCCCCTCCCCCAAATGAAGCAAGCCTCGATACGCGCTTCGCGGGAACGCCCCCTTCATTTCTCGACACACGCTCCGAAGCCTCGGCTCACCTCTTAACATCACTACTGTAGAGTATTTGAACACTTTCAAAAGTCCGACCTTAAAAACCTGCTGAGTTTAGTTGTAATTTTGGCTTCTTCCTCATGAGACCCAATTTTGTGAATGATGTCTTCTGCCTTCACCTGTTGGTCCCTGACACTTTGACTGAAAGTGAGACTTATAGTGACCCTTATGGTCCCCTGATTTTTCACGAGAGGTCACAAACAAAAACTTTTCTGTCTTTTTTATCAATAACATGCTCAACTATCAGCAGCTTATGTCAATGTGCTAACATGCTCACAGTTGTTGATTATTAGAGAGTTATATTGTAAACATGATAAATGTTGTGAATGTTATTTTGATTTAGTGGTGATATAAACAAAATGAGTCAAACTATAACTTAATTACACACGTTGCCAACTGACCTGCAAACTAACATTTTTGTTAATTTGAGGGAGTCAAAATGAGAACTACTGAATTTTATTAGTAAAATGTAAATAATGTCTTGATTAATTAACAGAATGGGAGCAGCATCAGCTGGTTTCATAATAAAGTGAATATACACATTAAAATTTAAAACATTTCAAAGTAGACTTATTGATGAGTGATGACTGATCATCTCTGGGAAGTCCCATAAAACATTCAAATGTTTCTCCATTTAAACTCACATTTCTCAGTAGATACAAAACCAAATGCTCTTCTTACTGGCCACTTGGTACCTGAGATTTTAAGGTTTTTGTAATTAACAGTGTTTATTTTGGCACAGCAGCCAGTTTCAAGATGTGATTTCAATCCAGGAGCTCTATTCTGTTTTTTAATGGGTCATAAGATTTAATAGTATAAGACAGACAAAAGGAGCTCATCCATTGTGCAAACGTACCATTAAATTAACAGTACTTCATCTAAATTATTTTACAAATGAGACAAAACACTGTAAAATAGGTTGTTTTTTTTGTACCTGAAGTACCCCTTAGGGGGAGCTCAAGTACAGCTAAACAGGTGTCAGAGGTTTATCTATTCACTGTAATCTTCATTTACCATAAACCATTAGTTTTATGTTAGAGCACCACTACATATAGCCCCATAATGTTTTTTTTTTTTTTTGGTTGTTCACAAATGTAAAATTGCTACTGTAAATCCAGGAGATTCATTCATCTTATAGTTGAGTTACTCCAAAGCAGAACAAAGGTGTATCTACAGTTTAAGACTTTTTAAAACCATCATCCAGAACAAGTGAAGGTCTTCTCTGGTTCCAGCTTGTTTTTTCTGTTTTGTATAATTATAAAATGAATATTTTTTAAGTTTGAAGAACATCAGATGTTGATTTAATCAGTATTTATGATATTTTGTAGCCTTAAACAATTAATTGACAAATCATACAAATAAATGGTTCATTACCATGTAAACATCTTCTCTGTTTGTGAAATGAAAACAAAGACTGTACACACAGATCTTTACATGGAGTCAGAGGTGTGGATATTGGCCACTGAAACAGAGCAGCTCGTTTCTTTTTCAGCTGAAGAAGAAGAGAAAAAAGGCAGGTTTGGTCCAGCAGGAGGAGTTCGAGTACAGCCAAACAGCAGCTGCTTTGTTGTAATTGAGTGTCAGAGGTCTTCCTTGTTTATTTATCATATCAGGATCCCATGTGCACAATCGTCAACTTTAAATAAAACACTTCCACCTCACAACATTTCAGGATGCTGTTTTCGTTGCCCTCTTGACACTGTGCCTCTTTTTCTTTTCTTTTTTTAAGAGACACACTAACAGCTGCCATGTGCTCAGAGAACACACTGTGGTTTACGGATACTGTTAGATTTTTTTTGAGTGTGTGTATCATTTGTTTCATCGTGCATTTTGCCTGAACGTGCACGCACAGACGGAGAGAAACGTGCAGTGTGAGTTTTGAGGATCTGCTGTCAGAAACACGAGCAGCAGTCTGGATCTGCTGTGATGATCACTGACATCACTTGTGTTTGTTGTTACGATGCGGATCAGCTCTAATGTCACCTGCACAGGCAGCAGCAGTAATAATAATAAAAACAATATTAATAAGTAGTAGGAGATGTTGTGTTGATGCACATGCAGGGATTTGGGCTGGTTTTTTTTTCTTTCTTTCGCAGGTTCCTCGTGAGAGGAGGCAGTCGGCTCTTTTGTTCCGAGTGTGTGTGTGTGTGTGTGTGTGTGTGTGTGTGAGAGAGAGAGAGAGAGAGAGAGAGAGGAGGGGGGGCAGTCGTTGGGATACAGCAGAGTCAGTGAGGAGAGTGAGAGAAGGAGAGAGAGAGAGGGAGAGCGGGATGCTGACAGATTCCTGATAGATGGTTAAAATGGCGAAAGCGTGTTCGACCCCAGCGAGCAAACTGTAGCACTGTAGGTCGGAACATGTAGCAGCTGGACCTGGATATATTTAAACCTCCCTCTCTTTGTGTGTGTGTCCTGTTTTTTTTTATTTAAAACCAACAAACAAAAATAACAATAATAATAACAACCTTCCCACCGACTATTGGCCTCACGTCGCTTTCTGCAAGTAGCCGGACTATTTGACTCAGCTGAAGTGTTTAAATGGCATCCGCAGGGCGCCGTCAGCTCGTCCTTTCGTGCTTTTTGGGAACACTCCTGAACGCTTTGATCGGTAAGTGGCTCTATCTGATCGCTCCCGGTGGCGTTGGGGAGGGGAAAAAAAGCAGTTGCTGCATGCAGGGTATGATGGCTTTGTGGAGGTGGTGGAGGAGAGAGGTGGAAGTGGAGGTGAAGGCGCAGTTAGGGGCTCTCCGGCCGCATGCTGCAGGGCTGACCACTAACCCTGAACTTGGCCCCCCTTTCTCCGTTTGCTGCAGTCAGTGCGAGGAGCTGATCACCGTGTACCTGCAGGCTGATCCACTGATGTTTGTTTGAAGTTGTGTGTTTGTTTGTTTGTTTGTGCATTCTGCGCAGTTTGAGATGTTCCAGCAGGAGATTTGGTTCTCCAACTCTACTTGTCTTTTTTTTCTCTCTCCATGCACACTGTGGTCCAGTTTGGATGTTCAGACAGCAGCGTAATAACACACTGTAGCCACGTGCAATGCAGCCTGCACAGTTTCTGGGTTGTTTTCATTTTATTTTGATAGCACCAGAAGATGATGAAGAAGGTTGTGTGTCCCTGTGAAATGTGTCCAGTTGGTGCATTTGGGAAGTTGCATTTTTTTGCAGGGTTCAGTAGTTGTGAATTGTGCAGGAAACAGTCAGTGACTTGCCTTTTTAATCAAGTGTCCTAGTATGAGTTGGGCTGCAGAGTAGGAGTCTCTTTCTTCATGTTATTGTACAGCACATGATCTCAATATTACGAGTTCAGGACTGAGGGCAGAATTAGGATCAAATGCTTTTATATTTAGAAAGTTTATTAACCCAGACACAGATTTTATTGCTTTTTATCGACCTGTAGTCTTTAAAATTGCAGCCTGGAGTTGTTTCTATTACTTAAAAGTCATCCATAATAAAGCAAACTCAGCTTTTCAGCCCAACTTTGAAAGTGAAGTACTCTCATGAGTTGTTTGAGTTTAATTTCATATCAAGGGACTTCTCCGATGGAGTTCTGGAGTAGTGTGTCTCTACAGCACACCGCCCCGTGTCTGTGTGAAATGACAGTGGTTATTGCTCTGAGGATAGATTAAAAGACTGTGGTTATTGCCTGCTGGGGAGAATATTTGTACAGATTAAATGTCAAGACTGTCCCTCTCCTCCTTTTCAAATTTTCTTTTTTTTGGCCCTTTGTTCGCTATGATAGACAGTTTCTCTCTCTACGTGAGGCCCCTTAATTCAAAGGCAGGAGAGAGTATTGAGTATTTGCAAAGCATACCACACAGGGACCCACAAAGGCCCCCACTGGAATCATAAAGGCTTGTACACAGTGCTTCATAACATGTTCAGTCAGGGGACCGGGAACAAAAAAACTTCAGAAACAGGGCTCCGTGATGGATGTAGTTCTAATCTACCCATCGCATTAAAGAAATGAAGCTCTTTCAAGTGCCTGTCTGCCTCAGAGATTAGATTCAGTCCAGATAAAGGCACTTTTTTATGACATTTAAAGCAGAGTTGATAAGACTAAAGCAATAAGAGGAATATCTGCATCATATTTATTGGCCCAGGGAGCCCAAACTCTTAGGTAAAATGCAATTCAAATCACTCAGCAGATCTCGGGATATGAAAATGGTTTCTCAAGGTTAAACAGTATGAAGTGGAGGCATGTTGGAGAAAAATAAAGAGAACTTTCATTGAACTTTCCAACAGTTTACGCTCCTACTTACTAATGTGTCCGTAAGATCATTTATCTTAATGTATTGTGCAACAGCTGCCCTACGTCTGCCATCATGCCAACACATGGACGGTTTCTCAGCGTTCCTGCGGTGCGTTCTGCTAATGCAGCCTCTGTTATCGCCGCCATCTCTGCATAATCATCGCGGAGCTGCAGCTATTATAACAAGTGGATATCAGAGTGCCTGAAATGCTCATGAGTATTAAGGTAGCTAGAAAAGGGGAGTATTGATTAATGATTTATCAAGCAGAGGGCTATAGGAGGGAATGCAAGCATCGACGCGGCGCGTCTAATCTTCCCCCTGGAAATAGAATAAATATTGGTTTTTAGACACTATATAAAAATAATAACTTACAAAACCTATAAAGAAATCAATCTATTCTGTGGATACTCTTTTTGAATAGTTAATTTCTACTTGGGACTCCCTGGTGTTTCATCCATGCACATATACTTGATCTAAGTGCAAATATATGTTTTTTGCTTTGCATGCTGGAAGACACCTTTAAAGGAATACTTAATAAGTTTCCAAGTCTGCTCCTATTTAATATGCTTCTTGAGCTTTTCATGAGGGATAAACCCGCAGCTCTCTTCCAGTGTACAAAACATTGTTCCAGCGTTTCAAACAAACTCCAACAGGAGGCTGCAGCAGTCATTTTAACTGGTTATTTAAGAATATATTGAGCTTATTGTTATGGTGATTAAGAATGTATGACCAATGAGCTGCAACAGGTGGATGCTGGACCAGGGAGCAGAGAAAGTCATCTGGCAATAAAAACAAACACTCAAAAGCCATAACTCTGCGCTATTTAAACACATCATGCACCATTCATAAGATACTAACACCAAACGTAATCAATTTCAAAGCAGTCTATTTTCCTATCATATGACGCAAAGCCGAGCAGTCGTGAGAAGCCCGCGGTGTGTCTCAAGCTCACTCTTCTCTATCAGGGGTGCTTGCGTCTGCTAACTACACCTGTCTGTCAGTAGCTGGTGGGTGATCCTCACTTTACTGTTGCAGCAGTAAACCTTTGTGCCAGCCAGCCACACTTATCTGTCAATAGTAAGCCAGAGCATGAGCCACACTTAGCCAACACTTGTCTCTGGTCTCACCCGGTAATCCTACATGCTAGTGTCTCTTTCCCCTGCGTGGAAAGCGCATTAGGACGTGTGCGTCTCCTTATCTGACCATGACCAAATCCACGCCCGTATAGATTCACGTCTGCGGACATGTGTTTCTGTGGATAGGCGCGTTCTTGCCACCGGTTTCAACAGCTGTGCTTTCCAGCCTCCCAGATGACCTGAGTCTAAATGACACAAAGTGCAAAATCCGGTTGCCCACCCCCCATTTTTTCATCTCCTTTGTCTCAGTGGACCTGCCTTATCATTCAGTGTTGAAAAAATGATTTTCACTGACCTTTTTCCACACTGTTGTTTGTAACCTTCTAGCCAGAGAGCAGCATTGCATTAGTCAGTCACCCTGGCAACATGCTTTATTCATTAGCAAAGCCAAAGCGCCTGAACCTTCACATTGTTCACGTTGCTAATGGACGAAATCTCATTAATTGAAGTCTTGAGGAAGTGTATACAATGTCAATAAAGCTGTTTAATATACTCCAAATCAATGACATGGTAGCGCATTGAACACTGATCTGTTATCATCCTGTTTGCTGTGAGGCTTGATAACATTGACTAATATCACTTGACAGCCTTGGAAGCTGAAAATAAAATAAGCCTTCAATATATATATCAGTCAGTCTGCAGACAGGAGGTTGAATGCAACACTTTCATGTGTTTTTCTATCGTCATATTTGTCCAGAAGCATTTTGCTCAGCATATAATACTGTCTTTACTTTGTGAATTATCCGTGTTTTGATGAGAACATGAAGTGTGACCGACGGGATGTGTGGCCACAGGCTCTTTGTATGCTATTTTCCTCCCGCTGAATGCTTCCTGTGTGAAAGCATGTGATCTTTGTTGGACCGAGGGAGACGGAGCTCAGTGGGCAGCATCATTTTTTGAGAGCGGCAGTCCAGGCAGCGAGATCACTGCCTGCCAGCTAAGGGTTAAATATTTCTCCACCACCACCCCCTTGTTTTTCACAAGTGGCAGCACTGATGTCTCTCTGGTCCCATGGCCATTTACTTACTGTGCTTGTTGAGTGAAAAAAGGGGAGGCGGGGGGTACATAAAGAAAGGATACAGCGCAAGGAGAGAGGAAGAGGAAATGTTCCCTTGCATTATGCTCCATATGTGATCTTCACGGAGGAGTGTGTCAATGAATTCCTTGTCTGCACCTAAGGGGAAGTATTTCTCGGCTGGAATTTGAGGGATGAAGCTGGAGGTTCTCTGTTTTGACCCCTGTGCTTTGGCCCCCCCTCCACTGCCCTCCCCTAGCGCCCCCCCCCCCCCAGATTCCAGGGCCTGGGGCAGAGACTGGTAGTGCTTAGTCCATCAGCAGCTGAAACATGATACCAAGAGAGCCCGCTAAGCTCCTCTTTTATAGTACCAAGTCAGGTCAGGCTGTTTACATCCTTTATTTATTGTTCTCCCACTCCCACCTCTTTCCTCTCAGAAACCGCAAATACAAAAAAAATTAGATCTCCTCACCCCATTATTAAGTGGGAAGCAACACCACAAGGAAATATAACTGATCTGGAGCGTATCTGGAGGCTATCATTTTGTGTTGAGCAGGGAAAAAGGACATCATTGTTGTCTGTTATTGTTATACATCGTGACAAAGTTACTGCCACCGTTTAACTGGTAAAGCATATACAAAGCCATGCATGTGTTTGTATATATAACACGAGGATACACATGCTCTGGTTGCGTTCAGTCCGTAACCTGTGAATTCCCTTGTGACTGCAGCCTGGAGGTAGCTCAGTAAAGGCTTTTTATGTGTGAGCCGCAAGGCTTGGTGAGCTGTTGTCAGTAAAATGACATAAGGTGCATTCTTGCATGTGACAGTTGATACGAAAACGATCATTATACCTGCGCTCAATCTCAGATCCTGCAACAGACCTCTGCTAGCAATCTTGAGGTTAATACTGTAAACTAAAAGTGATTGTGCATTCACCCAAAGGGTCCCCCTGAGCTCTGGAACTGACTTTCTGTTGAATGGAAAGTGAAACCATTTTTCAAAGAAATCTGAGGCAAGTGACACAAATATGGTTAATATAGTACTGACTTATAAAATGTTCATATGGAATGTGCGTTTGTGATGTGTGATATAGTGACAGCGTCTGCTGGCAATCTCTTATTCTTTGAAAAAGGGGCATAATTTACTATTCTAAACTGTTCAGATACTGAGATATTGTGAGACGTCTCAGGGAAGCCAGGGAGCACATATTGTAATATGTGTGTGTAGTTACAGACATATTTATATACACATTTATAGAGTTATCCTTACACACCTATTTTTTTTGGTGGATGTTACACATTCTTTGCCTTTACTGGATAGGGACAATGGAGAGAAATGCTAGGAAGTGAAGGGGAGATGGAGAGATACATCCATCTTTCAAAAAAGCATCTTCATTACGGTACAATTCAGAGCTTTTTCTGGAGCTTTAATGGAGTTTCGAGCGAACTCCCTCTGCTGCTTATGTTAAGACTTGTTTTTTATCATCTATGAGGTCAAAAATGAACTCAACCGTCTGTGTCCTTTCAGGTGTGATGTGCGAGGCGGAGCTCTCCTTCACGCTGGAGCCCAGTGACATCATTGCTGTACAGGAACAGCCCCTCATGCTTCACTGCCAGGTGAACGGCATCCCACCAATTACCACACAGTGGAGGCGCAATGGCCTGCTTTTAACTCAGGATCAGCATCACACCACCTTCATCAACGGCTCCCTTCTGATCGGTCACTTCCAGAAGACCAAATCTGACGGCTCATCGGACGAGGGCGACTACGAGTGTATGGCCCAAAATTCTTTTGGGCTGGTGGTGAGCCGCAAGGCCCGTATTCAGGCAGCCAGTAAGTCTCCCCTTTTGCCCTGTAATGATGAAACTTTAAGGGCTTTATGTGTTTTATGGCATTTACATTTATATTCATCATATACATTCAGTCTAAAGCTAATTGAACCAATAGTTTAACATTCTGGGAAATATAGTTGCTGTCAATAGTAGATGAGAAGATCAGTTCCATCCTGATATTATTCAGGATGCACTGGAGGTAGAAAAACTTTAGTCCAGCACGAACAAACAATATGTAACGTTTCAATAAGTGAGTGTTAAAGATTGCTGTAGCTGTTACCTTCAGGCTTAGCTGTAAACTATAAAATGGACCACTAACTATTTTGATAATCATTTTGAGTAATTTTTTAAAGAGAAAAATTCAAAATTCTTTGGTTCAGTCTCTCAGATGAGAATATTTTCTCCATGACAGTGGACTTAATATCATGGGGTTGTGAACTAAATGAGATATTTGAGGAAATCACCCGTGGATTTTGAACTAATCGATTAATCGTGAAAGTTATTAATCCTTGATAAAAATATTTAGTTGCAGCCCTACTTACAGCAGAGCCAGAGTAACGGTCTTTATGCTAAGATCAGCTAACTTGCTGTCATCTGTTTTTAAGCCATAATAATTTGTCACCAAAACAGTAGAAACTAACTTGGTGCCATGTGATCTGGAATTCAACAGTCCTCGTAATTGTCTTTGGTTTTGATATTGTTGTTTTCAGTTATTATCTTGTAATATGACTTTATTATATGACACAAATTTATTCTCTTGAGGGATAAGCTCAGTAGTTTGATAGTGTCAGAATAAGAAATCACAACTGAACAGTACAGATATCACACAAGCAGAAAGTCCAGCCACAGCCACTTACCTAAGTTTGATTAAGTTTTGATCTGCATTTTCTGCAAATGTAAACATTGTAATTCAAATATTGCCTTAAGTAATTACATTTCAGTCCAGACCCAGTCATTTGGAAATTTCCGTGCTGTAAATGTACTTAATATCCTCGACTGTGGAGTCATTTGAATATTTTAATATCATTCTTTCCGTGTAATGAACTTTCTGATGCTCATCTCCAGCGCTGCTGAGAAATTCCGGCCTTTGAGTTTAGCATTAACAAGCGCTCATGCTGAGAGTCATCAAGATGCTTTGTAAGAGAGCAATAAGCTCGAAGCAACCCATCAGCCCACGCACTGGAAGAGGCATCAAGATAAATTTTCTCTGGCTTGACCAT
The DNA here is from genome assembly GCA_037176925.1 of Amniataba percoides. Taxonomy (NCBI): domain Eukaryota; kingdom Metazoa; phylum Chordata; class Actinopteri; order Centrarchiformes; family Terapontidae; genus Amniataba; species Amniataba percoides. Next base: position 11,948,914 of record JBAJHX010000001.1, read on the forward strand.
CAAATCTCTTATTTGAAGTGACTCTCGTTCAGCAGAAAGTTCTCAGCATTGTTGCCATGGTTAATTTACAACATTTGGATCATATTGTAGTGAGACAATCTGCCTCTCTGTACTCCTTGCTCCTCTTTTCTTTCGCACACATACAGAGCATGTCTCAACTTACTTTAAATCAAAGGCATCAAGGATGTGCACATTCCTCTGTGGACACGCTGAGATGTTGCAGCAGCAGCATTAGTGGTACTGTACTGTTCCACACTGTGCTGAGTTAAGGCTTTTTGAAGGCTCTGTTATATATATTCTCTAACACAGGGATGGACAAAGGCTCGCAGAAGCCTGTTGATTCCCGGGCTGTGTGTAGACAGTGTACTGCTGTGCTGTTGTGGCCAATACAGCTTTTCCACTCAGTGGGATAGGGAGGTTAGCATGGACGCTTCTCTGGCCGAAGGGAAAAGTCACTTCAGCTCAGTGGCTGGCGCTGTCAAACACATGCAACCTTTTAAGGCCTCCCCAAAGGCTCTTTCTTTTCAAAGGTCAGATTGTAGGCGCTATTTTAGCACTTTTTTATTCTGCATTCCAGGGAAAGTCATCAATATGGTCTGCTTGATTTTTTTTTTTTTCATTTCACTGAATTACTTTGACATAGTGGAAAGGAAGCGTAAGAAAAATGAAAATTTATTGATTTAGGTTAAGTTCATCACCTGAACAGGGTGCGGAGAAAACAATATCCTGGTTTTGTACATCAGAAATGTACAGTCAATTCTTTATTGGTTCAGTTTTTTGTAGCTTTTTCATGTTATTTAAATTTTACATCATTTTAAGTTTTGGTTTGATATTTTCTCAAAATCTTAAAATTTAGAATCGGAGTGAGAATCACTTTGATCAATATGTGCAGTTGGAAGTTGCTTTACACTGAAAAATGTAGTTTTTGTAACCAAACTATTTAGCGTATATAGTAGCTCTTACGTTAGCTCATAAATGTGTTTGTCAAACACTGCAATGGAACTGCTGAATATTTCAGAGAGAATAGTGCATTCCAGTGTAGAGATTACAGAGTGTGACATGCACTCCACCAATAACTGAAGTTTGTTGTAATGGTTTTAATGATAAAGTGATCACATGTAACTTTAAGATGTTGTGATGTAATGTCAGGTTGTGTTCCGCATGTTTTTATGTAATGTTCAGCAGATACATGTTTTAAGTTCAATACTGTATGAGAATGAAGGTTTAAGGGTTATGTAGGGCAATCCTCTGTCACTCATCCATTTTTGAAAGTGGAATGAACTCGACCTAGAGCACACCTCAAGTTCAAAATCCTTCTTGGTGGAAATGTTTTGTCTGGGCTTTGCTCTCCTGCAGACCTTTCACAGCTTTTCCTTTTGACTTGTATTGATTAGGAAGGAACTGTGGGATTACTTAAAGCCACATCCTGACCCCCGACCTCTGACCTTTCGGGTGGCATGGAGCAGTCTTTTGCCGAGGGATTGAATGAGTAAAGGCTCTGTTATAATGATGGTCTGTCCCTCCTTAATGGAGTCTCTCTTCTATCGTGGCAGCGAGAAGCCATCGCTGTGAAAATAATCCTCCAGAGGCCCTTCAAAGAGACTCGCAAGAAAAGAACTTCTGACCGTAAAATCTCCCCATGTTACCCGTTATTGCCCTCTAATACCTTCTGTATTTTATAAGATATGCCATGAAACAATAATGCCAGTATTTCGCTGTAGATTTGAACGATGCTTTCAGCTTCTGTTGCTTTGTCGAGTATGAAAAATGCCCAAAGTCATATTAATGAGGCTTTCATTGCACCATTAGTTGTGGTAGTTTATTGCCATCATTGATAGGGAGGCATTGTTCCTGCCAGGCCGCCTTGCGAAGTCTTTATGGATGATTTTTGTATTGTGTTGTCAGAGAAATCATAATCATCCCTCAGTGCCCACCTTGTTGCGCCTCTCAGCCTCCGGGCTCCTGCAGGCGTCGGTTCAGTCCAGAAGAGCTCCCCTGTTGATCAAGCCTCAATTTGTCAAACTATCACATGCTAGCTCTTTATTATGAGGTCTTAAAGGAGCTTTATTTCTCAGGGGAAGTATATTCTACAGGGGTTTGGACAATCACCGGTTCATTTCATCCTGTTCTGCGCCGCCAGAGATCTGCAGTGAGCATAAATAATTTAGGATAAATTGTTTTTGTTTATGAAGAGAAATGGCCCAAAACAAGCAAACGCTCTCCACACAAAGATCGGTGACTAGTGTTTGTTTCTGTTTCTTTTCCGAGTGTTTGTTAATGTTGATGCTCTCTTTGTGTTTTTGAGGTAATTTGCTGTGTTATAGTCCCTCTCACAAGAGAGCTCTGACTTGTACCACTGTGATGCAATGGGTGGTGTGATTACTGAAGCCCTCTTTATAGCCCTCCCAGTGGATAAAGCCTCCATCTTACCCTCCACACTACCTCCCTCCATAAATTTCACTTTTTATTTGCTTGACAACCATTTGTGTGAGCTCACTGTCGGGGGCTGGTGTAGGACGGACTCCCCGTTGCCCGTCTAAATCGACAGTCGGTCCAGGAAACTCTTTTTTTTTTGCCTCCTAAATGTTATCTCTTTGATGGTTGGTCCCTCTCTCTCCATCTCTCTCTTTTCCCTCACTTTCTCTCAGACCTCCTCATTAGCTTACGTTCAGGAAGCTTTTCATCATTTGGATGAATGACAAGCCTGGTACAGTGGACCCGGTCAGAGCTGCCGCCCCTCCCCCCACAGCACACCCGCGTCACCAGGCAACACACCACAAAAGCCCCCCTGTTACAAAATAGCTTTTAGGATCAATTGAAATGACTTGCTTTTGTCTGTTTGTCTGGAATTAATTGGAAAGAGTTGAAGCTTTGTTAGGAAATAATTAATTTTTTTCCCCCCAGTCGCATTCATTTGCAGAGACGGCAATTGACCCCAGAGACGATTCGAAAAGATTGGCAAACATAATATGAAGTGTGCTGAAAAAAAGGCAGAGTCAGTGCAAACATGACGCTGTGAAAACACGAATTGTGAAAGTGCAATAAATGCAAGTATAATAACAGTGCATTATCTGTGTTATTTATTTAATGGACTACTTGAGTACAGATATAAAGCCCTTGGCTGCTGGATGATAATTTCCACCTTGTTTACTTCTGAGATCGTCATGGTGAATTGTACTGCCGTTATAATGGTAGACTTCTGAATGAGACTTTAATGAAAAAGAGGAACCCAGGGGGCTGTAAAGGATGAAATAGGAGAAGACAGAGGATGCCTGTAAAAGTGTCTCAGCCTATACCCATGCCTCTCATTTGTGTGAATTTAAATCCTTCGATGCGCGTAAATGTAAATAAGTGTGATGTCGAGCAGCCAGAGTCCGATACGTGCAGCTGTGGCAGAAGATGAGAAGTTTTTAGCGCGCTGCATTTAAAAGCTGTACGGATGGCTACTCAGACAGCGGTTAGTGAGAGTGATTTATGGGGAGCTCATGTTAGTTTACGTGAGAGTGTGTGTGCGTGCGCGTGTGCTTGGAGGGTCGGCGGTGGCTCTCCATCACCCACCGACCTCCCTGTCCCCACCCCTTTCATGGCCTCCTGCCTGGGTGAATGCTGAAGCGCTATCCCTACATCTCCTTGTAGCTCCCTTTGTCTGCCAGCCAAACCCCGCCCTCAATCTGTCCCCCCCGCCTACACTTGCTGCTCTCCGCTCACTTGCCACGAAGCAAGTCATCTCTCTGTCATATAGATTAGCCAACGAAATGTCACATAAGCTGGTTTTGACATTTAAACATGAAGCCTCTTAGTATTTTCTTTCAATCCTTGCAGAATCAAGATTAGTTCATGTAAAAAAATCCACTGCGCGTTTGACATCACATCTTTAGTGAGTTCATCTAACATGATTTTTGAGGGAAAGCCACATGGTATTGCCATTTTATGCCACAAATGCACATTTTCAATAGTCATATCTTTCAATGATATCATCCCTCTCATTGATATTCTAGCCTTGAAAACATCACATATCAGTAGTGCATTCGGACATGGCCTGTTACTGCCCTGTTCCTTGCTTTGGGCAGGTGTGTGGGCTGATGTTAAAGCTGAAGTGTTCCCTCCTGCTGTGTGGTCAGCACCCCTCCATCTGTCCACCAGTGTGTCAGAAGCATTGAGGAAAAAAGGGCTCTTTTGGTCTTTTTTTCCCTTCCTCTACTGATGAGGCGGGCTGATTGGATGAAAGCTCTGACCTCTGCTGTGTAATTACAGTAGAATCCGGTTTATTACTGTAGATCTGCAGACTACATACTAAAATCTCATTACCTGATTAATGCCTGAGTTTTTTTTTAGTTGATACAGCAACAGTGGAAGAGGGATTTTTTATTGTTTTATATTTGGCTCAGGGTGGGTTCTTTTTCCTATACTCTGTATGGTCATATATAAGCTAAGGCTAAGGATAAGCAACTATAGATCTCATTGTCTCTCTCACTCTCTCTCTGCCATGCCTATAACAATGCTGTTTGTCCTCTATGGGTTGTTGTTTTTTTCTATTGCCAAGGAGCTGAATGCCTGTAATGCCAGCTCTGGATATTTACATTGACAAGTGCTTAAGCTTGCCCAGCTCTCCTGTGGGGAGGAGGCCGGGCAAATTGTTATTATTTCTGAAGATGACACGTCATTGACCTTGAAGCAGTGGAAAACCACAGAGGGATCCCTTACTGCCCACAGTGTGCCTTATTGTCTTAGTTTATTGTATGTCTAGAAGGAGCGAACAGTGAACAATAATGAGAAGCAGTGTAAAATGTGTTTTTGGGTAGATTTCATTAAAAAATTAAGACATTTTTAAAAATGTATTAATTGCCAATCAGATATTTATCAAATACAGTAACTGCTATTATACAGTTTGACAGTATTGATATTACTACATGGTTGGGGGAAAAAAGAGCATGAACCCTATCTCGCTTTGCAGAATTACATTTATTTAATCTCCTCAATCTTCAAATGTCAGGATTGAAGAGATAAAATGACTAAATTAAGAGCACAATGGTTGCCAGTGGGTTTAAATCTTGAGCTATGCTGACAGGACTTCAGCCATGCACAGAGTACAGACATGCATGGAGAGCGATAACAATCTTCTGTTAGGGGGGATATGAGGAATGAGCTACTGTGTGGAGCAGAACGGGCACCCTTATGCTCTAAAAATATCTGGCTGTGTAAACAACATCACTTTGCAAATCAAGCCACTAAACAGAGGTAGAGTTTCGAAACAGCTGGATGATAGAAATATTGAACTGCTCGTACAAGCCCTCCGCTTATTCCTCTAGGCGCAATGTTTTCATGTTTGGCATGGCTTTAATCCTATTTATGTCTTTTGAGAGTGATATAGTAACATATGGATTTGTGTGCGATGTTTGTTTATATAGCGCTTATAGAAACAAACAGATTTATGCCAAAGTGCTTTTTGCTTGAGAGGAAAACATACATATGTACAGTATACTACATGCAAAATAATACATACACAGAAAACACACACCAGTAAGAGCATGTACAAAGGAGTTGACTACATTTAGGTGTAAACCAACTATGAATTAAACACACAGAAGGATAAAGTAAAAAGAAAGGAAAGAAAAAGTTATCAGAACTTAACAAGCAACAAAATCAATGTAGAAGTATAATGTAATAATGTAGTAAAAGATTGAACCAATTTACCTTTTCAGTTTTAGTGTTGAAACAACCAACAAACAAATTTAATCGTGCTTAAAATGCACGAGTAAACACTGACCCTGTTGTTGCAGGATGCTCCATCCCGCCACTGTGCCAATTCTTCTAGCAGCTGCTCTCATCAGCTGTGCACACTGTAGCTGATCATCCTGATAATGCCTTTCTATCTTTTTGTCATACAAAGCAGTATTAACTTTTGAAAACATTGCAGTTGAATGGAATACAATCATATCTTTTAGGAAGTCAGTACCTTGAAAAAAATCACTGGGTAGATAATGTGTCATCTGACAGCATGATAAATTCAAAGTAAAGTCAACAAAACACATATAGCTTTTACGCGATCATTACTCAAGGAAAAGGTCTGAAATTTTCACGTTCAAGTTCAGTGTGGGGATTGTTTGAAGTTTGAGTGTGTGTCTGTCAGTGAATGTGTCCATTGGGCAAAGTAATGAAGTCTGTGTTGGTCTCCGGATGTCTCTGGACCACCCTAGTTATTCTCAAACAAACAAATGAAAATGGGGCCTAAAATTCCTGCTGCCTACTTTTAAGGCTCATGGGAGGAATTCCTCAGTAATAGAGGTGAAAGGTGACAGGAGAGGGAGCAGAGGCCGGGCCAGAGGTTGGACGGGGCGGTCCAGTCCCCAAAAGCTGGCATGTCTGGCTTTAAAATCTGCACGCAGGGGTCTTGCATCAGCCTGGATTGATTTGGACAATCCGGTACAGTCTCATCTCCACCAGTTTTGTTCATACAAAGTGTGTGTTAGTGATGAATCCTGTGTTTTCCTTTCAGCGTGTTGTGTCTTTTTGTCATTTTATAGGCCACCTGGGTCCCCTAGGAGTTTGTTTAGGCCTCCAGAGTGAATACACAAGTGGTATTTCGCTTGATCTCCACTTCTTTAAGGTCCTGTTTTAGTCTTATGCAGTGGTAAGATCAAGGAGGATGTGGTTTAGGTTAAGGTTGGACAACAGGGAATCAATTTGTCAATAAAGGGTACTTCCAAGGATGGAAACACAAGCATATGTGAATGTGTGCTGAGTGTGCGTATGTTGGTGTTCCTATGATCCAAGCCCTCACTAGGGGCTTGGCTAGTGCTCGCTACTGCCCCGTCACCGCGCTTCACTACACTTAACAGAGGCTTTATGGCCAGATTGCGCAGTTAAAAGCCTTTACAGGGTCTGCACCATCCACCAATAAAAACACCAAAACTCCCTCTTCCTGTCTTCTCCTTTGGCAGGCATTTCTTTTTGTGCATGTGTGAAATTGTACAACAGCAGACAGGAGGTGGAGCCAGTGGTGGATATCGGTTAGTGTTATTAGTAGTAGAGATGGTACTAAATGTAATTGCCTTACACATTATCTACCCCGCAAATGGACACACACATACACACAGACACATACACACACTCTCTCTCTCTCTCTCTCAGACACACAGGGCCCCTCAGTTCAGTTTTCCATTTTGTTTAAGCAGGCATCAGGAAATCTTTCTGTGGTGACCAGTAAGCAGAAGAGTCGGAGACAAAGGGCAGTCAGTGATGGGCAGGCAGCAGTTCTCCTTTGGGCCTCAGCCACCTCTCCATTCTCTGTCCTGTATGTGTGTGTGTGTTTGTGTGTGTTGGGGTACCTCTCGGAGCGGAGCAGCACCTATTGTTCGTTGTGAAATGCAGGGCAGTGGAGTGGCTGGGAACAGGCAGAGGCTGCGGAGATGTGCAGCCTCTGGTGGCTCTGCTTTGTGACAGTGGCCTGAGTGTTTGTTCCCCTGACCGACACAGCTAGCTGTGGCAGAGGCCCCCTTTTGTCACTGCTGACTCCGGGTGGGTGTGTTTCCCCTTGCGCCCTCCCTCCCCCTTCTCCTCCCTCTGTTTCAGCATTGACTCAGAAATAGAGGGGTCAGAGGTCATTAGGGGCTGGACGATGGAGAGGGGGTTTTATCTGGGAAACGGTGACCTTTTTGTGTGCACTAGGGCAGAATACCCCTCCCCTTTTTAAAAAATTCTCCTCCCATTACGTTTCCCCTCCTCCAACGCTCAGCCTCCTGCTCATTCCCCAGTGGGGACCCATCCCCCTGTCTGATGGCCCCAGGGCAGTGGCAGTGACCTTGGCTTTGGCAGCGAAATAAGGTGGCCCAAACCTGCCACAGCATCACGGCTCTAACCCTGCCCTTTCCCAAATAAGCAACGCAGCAGCCTGGAAGAACAAGAGCAAAATAAGCACATTTTCACTCACTCAGAAAGGACATTTATTTGTCTCTGTCAGGCACTTTCTGTTTTTCCGTGAAGGCTAAACAGTAGGTCTCTGTGAATTAAACTGCGCTCTATGTAACCGTGTAGTTCTTTACCTCTATTATTGCTCTTCAAGATTCAAGATTCAAGATTCCTTTATTTGTCCCACAATGGGGAAATTTACGGAAATTTACTTATATTCATTCTATACATAACCAGATGATTGATTCTTGAGTTGAAGAAACCTGAAGCAGTATCTCAGTTTATGTGGAATAATGTTACTGTTCAGCATTAGAACTATTATTTGCTAGCTTTGCACGCTGTCATAGGTCTAAATAAACAGTAGTTCTTTGAAATGCAAATTGATTATCTTGATAGCTATCAATGTATGGGTTATAAATATAAAGGATTGATTGTTGGACTTCTGTTTTTTACTTCCACTGAAGAAATAAGTGGCATTTGTGTACAGGGAATAATCAGGTGAGGCATGTATGATGCTGTGAGATATAGAGAGAAATGATTGAATGTGTTTTGCTTTTTTTCCTGAGTGCATGCATTACAATCATCATAGCAATAAAACTCTAAAATAGTAGTAAAAGTAAAAATAACGAGCATGAATATGAACTCGACACTGAAAGTAAAAAAAAAAACAACACTGAAAGTTTAAAAAAAGAAAAAAACCTATCTTTACTCTCTTTTCTCCAGAGTTGTCACGTAGGGACGGAGCACCTGAAGTGTTTGGGGTTAAAAGCCTGTCAGGCTCCAGCGTGTGTGGAGTCGGTCACCTGGGATAAAATGAATTCCACAGGAACCAATTAGAAGAGGTAGCTGCTGGCATAGGATGAAAGATTTCTGGGATGGCCAATTTCCTTCCGACAACCTGTTTGCAATGCCTGTGGTATATGTTAGCAAGTATCACATTTGGGAATCTAATGATTCACAACATGCACAGTTCAAGTGGCTTATATTTCCATTTATTTTTACAAATCATCAAAAGATCCAGTGAATGAAAAGGAAGAAGTCAGTCCTTTAGGGTGGCTTCTCATCAGCTCAAAAATCTATGCTTTGTAGTGTTAAAAGAAAAACCAGCTCCAGCAGATTAGGAAGACAACCTGCAGTAAAATTAATAAATTATTTTGATTATTTGAACACTTATTTCTGCCTCAACTTATGTTAGACTAAACTGATTATCCAGTTATCTGGACTGTTGATCCAACAAGGTGCTATGTTGGACTTTAGGTAATTGCGGTATGTTTTCCATTATTTTCTGACACTTTACAGAGAGCTTAATTGACTAATCAAGAAAATAAACATTGAATTCCTTCATAATACTAATTATAACAACCTGAAATACCATGCACATTGATCCAATGTCCTTGCACTGCACCATACAACATGATACATACCTGAACTTCTAATTGCTTTATTTGCAATCACATGGCAGGAGTTTTCTTTGACACTAGAGTTGATTCAGTCATGATGTAGAAGCATTAGTTTGAATGATTAAAAGCAGCACAGTAAGCTGCCATCAATAAAGCGGGCCGGGGTAGATGAAAGCGGAGAGAGGGGTAGGGAGTGAAATAGATGGAGCATGTGTCGGTGGTCTCAAGTGATCTCTGGGCCCCTCTGGCTCTGGAGGCTGGACCTTGAACCAGGAAGGAACATTCCATTCCGATGCTGTGCCGTGACCCCCCGACCCCGGCAGCTTTGTTTCAAGGGCAGCTTTCAACAGGCAGCAGGATGCAAAGCAACAGCAGTGGGCTCGCTTAGCTCGAAGAAGCACGCCTCTGCCGTTAGAACATCCCGGAAAACTGCTCCCCTGACCCCGCGCTCGTAATTCCTCACTGTAACATGCACATTACCCACACTTAAAATCAAATAAATGCACCGACAAGGACATGTGCGCTGTCTGCCACAGGCTCGCGGTCGGCGACTGTACGTATCGAGACCTGTTTCAAGTGAAAAGCACTAACCAGTGTGTGCATTTCCACCACACATGGACATGTTACTGCAGGCTTTTTTTTTCTCTCTCCCTGCAAGCACCATAAGAACATTTAATTTAATTCCCACCTCAAGTGAATGAGTAGTAGCAGTTTTAAGATCCATCGTAAGAGATCTTTCAACCAGCCCCCTTTCGGTAGCTGCTCAGTGGATGAGATGTGTTCATTTTATAACCATATAAAGAATTTGTATCATCCATCCAACTGCTGTCTTTAATCATATTTATGAATGTATCTCTTTTTTTTTTCCTCCATAGAAGTGGTTTCATGTCGTGTGTTAGTAAGTCGTAAGGCGCACCATTTCATTGCCTCAGCGTGAAAAGATGAAACATGATGCTAGTAGTGTAATAGCCCTCTCCATTTGCCCGCATGGGCATTATTTGTGAGCGGGAAGACAGTTTTAGAGGGTTAGCGGGCTGATGGCAGGTTGGAGGAGTCAGTGATATGTGCTTATGTCTGACAGCTTATGGTAGTGCTCCTCCCATCCACTACAGGGAATAGACAAGACGAGAGCATGACAGTCAAAGAGCCACTGCTACAGGCAGCTTGTGTGTTCTTTGTTCTTTGGACATTAAGTTTAAATCGTATCTGGTAGCAGAGCACAGAAACTTTGACGTGTGAGTCACAGACTGCTCAGAAATATCCCTGGTGTTGACTTTCAGAAAGTGAAACACAACCCAATGGTTTAAGGTAAAGACGGTCATTTACACAAACATTAACTGATGTATTATAGCTTCAAATGTTGAAAAACAGAATAGGTGGCCTGGAGCTCAAAAAATAAGTCTGTGAGTCAAATAATCACTTAAAGTTAATGGGAAATGATGTTGATCATAATCATTTGTTTTGTTTTGTTTTTTTAAGCAAGCATGTCAAACATTTCCAGGTTTCAATGGGAGGTTTTGATGCTTTCTCTGCTTTGAAGAATAGGAAACTGAATGTTATTGTGTTGGAATGTAGGTGGGTCAAACAAATCAAGTAATTTGTAAACAAATTATAAACAAAGTTTAATTGAAAAAATAATTGGCACATTAATTGACATTGAAAGTAATTGTTGGTTGCAGCCCTAAGGTGCTCTACTGTCACATCTAATAGACATATATAAAAAGAAGCAAATAAAAATGAATGCTCTGAGTTGCCTCCAACCACAATTAGTCAATTTATAATCCTGATTAATTGACAGGAATTTGATTTACAGTAAAGAATCACTTCAAACACAAAGCTATATTCTGTGCCATCGCCTATAATCCCTAGTAGCCCTGGGAATTCTTTTTTCCATAGGAAAAAAAATGTTTCTCTCAATTTATGTAAATCCAGATCTGCTCATTGTTTAGTCAAATCCTGAAAATGGTATTTCATTATCTGATGGAACAGATATGCCATCGTAACAAACACAGTGCTTGTGCAGTCTTTGTTTGCACGCTCACTGTGGGTAGAGGCAGAGACAAAGGGTTTTCATTTCTCACCCGCTGTCTTGTAACACTAAGTGGTTATGACAGGGCCTGCACCCCTTTCCTCTTTCTCCTGTTCCTCTCCTCTTCCATGATTATTTTTTCCCCCATGAATCGGTGTGAACCAGACTCCGCACAGTGGGCGTGGCGGTGGGGTCGCACATGTGCACACAAAAAGACCTAGGGGTTACTGACTGCACATTAGCATGAATTCATCAGGATTAGCCAGTTTGGAGGCGAGTGGGGGGCTGGGTTCGTCACATCAGCGAGGGGCAGTAATATCCCGGGTGACCGCAGTCAGCTGGCAGTTTGAATGGAGGGAAAGAGGGAGGGAAAGGACGGTGAAAGACAAAGAATGGCAGGCAGACTTTGAGTTTCCAGCTGTCTCAACAAGAGGATGTGGTGGTGACAATATCTTGACGTCACAAAAATGAGGCAAGGCGGATTTTCTATACGTTAACGGCTACTCCTCTCTAAATGCTCTATGTGCTTTAAGGGCTGCTGGAGCTATTTAGTAGTTATTCCTCTGCTGCTCTCTTTGCTCCGTGTAATGCATTTGAGTTTGAGTCTTCAGCACTCACAACATTTCTTCCTCTGTTTACATTTACATAAACGTGTGTCTGAGTTGCCGCTACAATCACCTAAAGGCGTGCAGTGGTTGGCAGTAACTCTGTCCTTCCTATCTTGTTGATAATGATTGATGTTGCAGGATCTCCCCTCCCAGTAATTGAGCTCATATTTACAGAATAGAGCATCTGGGCTTTTGAATCCCCCTGTCTTTACCCTCCATTTAGCCCAGTATGAGCCAAGGCGCAGACTTCCCCTCCACAAGGAGATGCTGTACCGAACTACACATTTTATTTATGACGGGCTATTATATTTTCTTTGTCATTCCTTCCTCATCAGTCTCCTCCTTCTGTCTTTGTCACAGTTACAAGCTCCTCCTTTGCTATGTTGTTCTCGCATTGCCCCCCACGAACGCATCTCTGTTTGCCACACACGTGATGGCACCGTGTTGCCCGGGATTGTGATTAATGGCCGCAATTCAGCCTGAAAAATTCCCTTGAGTGGGTGCCAGTTGGCTTACGCAGAGAAGAAACTCATTACTGCTGTCAGTTGAGCTGACGGAGCAGGGAGGGGTGTGAGTGATTGCACGTGTGTCTGTGTGTGTGCGCGCACGGGCGATAGAGAGAGAGAGAGAGAGAGAGAGAGAGAGAGAGAGAAACTCATTTTTGTGCATGTCAGTAAGTGCATGCATGTCTGTCCACCTTTGCAGCGTATGAGCCATCATGCGTGAATAAGTGTGTCTACGTGTTTTAAGCTGAGTGTAAAAGTGACAGCGCGTCCCGGGGCTGGTATCCAAGTAACATGGATAATTTCTCAGAAATGAATGAGCCTGATTCCATCAGCACCCTGCACACAGAGGCACTCCAACTTCTTAATGGATAACCTGTGCGCACCATGCTGCTTTATGGCCGCAGTCATTCTCCTCTACAGTATGGTACATATGTTTGAAACATGTGGTTTTTGTTTGCTTATTTCTACACATTCCCATCCTCCATTCACAGGTAAACTCTGTCTTATCTGCGCTAAGGTAAATGTAGCAGGTGGTGGGTCTATTACTCCAACTTATTAGCTTCATCTTAAAGCCAATTCCTAGTAAAATGAATGGGAAGGTTTTCACTTTAAACGCCATAATTGCCTGTCCACTCTTATTACAGATTATGTGACATTGAGATAATAATGAAAGAAAAAAACAAGGAGAAAAAGCAGAGGAGAGAGCAGTCTAACCTCGAATGAAGGCCTGCATAATATGGATGAGCAGAGAAGCGTGCCATTCACCGAGAGATTGCTATCTGCATGCGCCGACACCACAAATGCAAGATTTGAGGCGCATATGCATATATATATATGTATA
>JBAJHX010000001.1:11962305-11981918 GCA_037176925.1 Amniataba percoides
GATCTACACATTACACATATGGAAATGAACTTCATATGTGGCTACATCTAATCATATTGGTTAATTTAAATGTTTTGCACAATGCGTGTAAGTAATTTCTGTTTTTTAATAACCCAATATTGCAAATCACAAACTGGCCTCAGGGAGTTTTACAGCATGTACAGTATAAAACATCTTATGGTTAAAAAAAGAGAACTGCCAAATACATGGGATGATAAATGGGCAGAAAGTTCTGAAAAGAGTGGAAGGTCAGACTGGTCGATGATTATTCAGAGACCGCCGATCAAGGTGTTTCCTCTTGAGTAGAGGTTTAACCACAGTTTGTAAGAACAGTGCTTTTCCAGAGTGATAAATTAACCATCTGCAGCACTGAATTTCCCAGAAATGAGCAGAGATCTTTAAAAAGTTTAGCTGGTTGGAGGTCAAACAGACAGATAGAGATTTCAACAATGACTTGCAATTTTGCAGAGGAAGTTGGAGATGAGGAAATAACTGCGTACCGATTCAGATATGAATATCTGATTAGTGTGTGGACGATTTACATCACTACTTATTTTGGTAACAAATTTATACCTTTGCTCTCTGTGAGGCAAACAGTGGGTATTTTAAGCCATATCATTGTGAGGCATGGATGGATTGGACAACTAAGTTGAGTTGTAGAGGTGAAAGTTTGCAAATAATGATGACAGCTTTGGAAGGACATGGCTAAATCCTGATGCAGACTTATTTCATTGGTTAGCCAGTTAAAAAATTACTAAAAAAACTATTGTGTAGCTAACTTGGCTAATGATTGTTAATGGTAATGGAAAGCCAGTGTTTATTGTTACATTATAATATCTGCCTTGAGTCTTTTCACAGCCATTATCAGCTGTATGATTAGTGGAAATATCATTACAGAATACTCAGAAAATATACAGACATTAAAAGTAGTTTCAACCCTTTTCTTCCTATGACTGCAACAAATTATACTAAAATCCTTTTTTTTTTTTATTGTCCTGAAATTGTGTTAAGAAGACCAAAAGTAAATCATTTCACATTGTATACAATTGGGGATTGTGATAAAAAATCTATTGCTCAGCCCTAGATTGAAAATTCATATTAAATGGACAGCAGGGGATCTGGCTTGATGGATTTGTTTAGGTGAATTTTTGACAGGATTTCATTTTTGGAAACTGATGTGAGCATTTGAAAACCAAATGGGACACTAAGAAACAGATAAATGCTCAATGGGAACTGCACAGCTGAGGCACAGAGGACCTCCCTCGTGTGTGTGTCTGTGTGTGTGTTCGTGAGTGATTGAGTGAAGAAGGGGTGAGATTTACAAAGCCGTTTCAGCCATTCGGGTAGCCCGGTTTTCAGGGTGCTGTGAGATTCAGTGGAGCGCATGGGCCGGTCCCGCCCTGTGTCTTTCAGATGTCCCGTGGGAGTGCCAGATGTGGGGTCATCCATCTACCCCTGGTTCAGCCCCCCCCCCCTCAAAATCACTGTCAGATGCATAGTTAACACTGCATGCTGCACTCTCAGACAGAAACACACACACAAATTGAGCAGTATTGATCTCAGAAATGTCCCTGGACTTGTGTTCCCTCCACCAGCGACGTACGACCAAGAAACAGCAGCACAAATGAATGTTTTCACGGGAGAGATTCATCCTGGCCTCCTCAGAGCGGCCTCCTTACCCAACAGTTGTCTTCTAATGAGGGGGAAGTAATGAGTGCCGGACTGAGAAGAATTGTGATGCCAAATGTCTGTCCAGGGTGTTATTCAGAGCCATGGCTGTCTGCGGGCCTGGCTTATTTCTGGCTTCACAAAACAAGAGGCGGAGACGAGCCAAAGAAGAATTTAATGGCATTTCCATTTGAATATAAGTGTTATTTTACCGCAGATGTCTCGTTAACGTTAGAGAAAATATTTCAAACTCTCCAGCACCAAGGAACAACATGACAAGACAGGGATAAAGCAGCTGAAAGGTTTCACTTTTGTGCGGGGAGAGGACAGTGAATGAGCTGAATAAAAGACAGCACATAATTCATGTGGATATGAGCCCGTATATACTGGTCGGCTGATAGGAGAGGCATCTCATTTGAATTCTAAAGCAGATAGTTGCATGCGGAGGTATTGGTGATATTAATTAGATATGTGGCCTCTGGGCAAGGAGAATGGCAGTGTGAAGGCAAAGCCTCTTCCCAGCAACAATCAGGTGTAAAAGGGAAGAGTGACAGTCTTTTTGAGGGTGCATTACTCGCGGCAGTAAACAATTGGAGAATGATGTTGCTAATAAAGGCATGATTTCAGAACTGATAAAAAAATATGAAAAATATCACAAAGAGGAGAGGTAAATGGCTTCTCTCATCGCGTTTTCTCTTTCTGATGCCATTGTGCTACAAATTTCATGAGTGTGATGGAGTATGTAAAGGGCGCGTATGCGTGTAAAGTAGGTGAATTTCCTCCTCTACTGCCAAGTGATTTTGAGTGCAGACCCTTAAGGAAAGCCTATTGCTTTGCGAAATGCTCAAGAGAAAAAGAATTTCATTACCTTAAAAGATTTAGTCTCTGCTTCCTGGCAAGTTAAGAGAAACGATAGGAGCTTATAGAGAGCCCAAATCCCAAGCCACTTACAGGTTAACTTCTGAGATAGTAGCTTTCAGTTTCACTATTTTTCCGTAGAGGCTTTCTTTTTAACTCTTTCTCTCCAAAGTCTGATTTAAACTGGTGTATTTTGCTGTGCTGGACAGTGAAAAGAACAGCAGGCTTCGTATGGACAGAGAATGTACGAGATAAAACGGACTACAGCTCCCATGAGTCCACGAAACATAGGTAATAGCAAAACTCATCAGAGGTGAGGCAAGCTAGTAGTTTACGGACAGAACAGAATTAGAGATGTTATGATACCATTTTTTCCTTCCCAATACCGACTCTGATCCCTGAGCTGCAGCTTATCAGCTCATACAGATCCTATACCAGTGCAACTCTCTATGGATGTGATGTGATTGCTATCACTGTTGTGAGACCTGGCTCAAGTTAAACCCTTTGTGACATACATATAGTACATACATATAGTACACGTAAATAAGGAAATACAGGCATAAAAGAAAAATTCTATATAGAGAAGATTTTTCTGACTCATCTCTCACAGCCTGTTGTAAACCTGACAGCTTGCCCACCGTTTAGCCGACGTGAAATGAGCTCTCTCACGCTCTCGTATAGTTCAGGGAGGGCACTTTCAGAGATGTATCTGCGGCCTGGTGAACTGTACCGTGGCCCCAAATGATCTGAGAAATCTCACGTCGTTTTGTTGGCTAAATAAATAAATAACAGTATCAAATTGGTGCATAGGAGATACCTAATTGCATTGTAGGCTGTACTGGAGGCATTTCCCATACTGGTGTTGGAACAACTCCTCACAGAAAGCTTTTAAAAAGCTTTTAAAAAGAAACTTTTTACAAGAAATACACATTGTCTGGCTGAAGATAATGGAACATGGGCATGGAGAGTTGATGGGACTTCAGTTCTCTGGAGCCGTCCCACATGCGGTGTCCTCAATAAGGAGGTAACTTGGCAGACTGTCAAACTGAGGAGGGGGCAAGTTAAGATGAGCAGACGGTTCCAGGCTGCAACAATGAGAGACTAAGATGTCTGTGTCCTCAAATCCTCTTTATCTATCTTTATCTATCTATCTATTTTTTTTAAGCAGACACGTCCCTAGTGTGCAAGCAGGCAAGTGAAATGGAAAACTCTCAGGCTGCACCATTAGCACCATTCAAGTGATAACTAGACAGCATATGAAGATAAAGACACGATTCTCAGAACAGCTCACACCTGTCCTCCGTCCTCGTCCTGCACTGGCCACTCAGATTTCTCCTCTGCATCACCAGAGAGCTTTTGAAGTTGTTTAATGAGTATGTTTTACGCCCAGTTAGTCCTTACATGATACAAAAGGCCCGCTCTTTTTGTTCGCGCACATCAAATCCTTTCTTTGTTGCTTGTGAGTCGCCTCTGCAACACTTATTAAACACTTTTTTACATTATTATTATTACAAAAAAGAAAACTATTATCAACAAGGTTCAGTTTAAACTGACAAATAATCAAAATCAAATGCCACTTTTCATTGCACTGGTTTGTTATTTTAACCCTCTTTTCTCTGTTGTCCTCCCCCTGCTCTCCCACTCTCTCTTCTCTCACTCTCTTGTCTCTAATCTTACCCGAGCTGCGACTGGGAATCATTTAAATAATCCCTTAATTTTCAGCATCTGTTGTGCTTTAATGGGTCTCTCTTTAATTAGGGCCTGCATGCTGAAGTGAGTGAAGAAAGCTTAGCGTGGAGATTTGGGGCTAGCGGGGCAGGGCAGGAGTGGGGGGGTGGGCAGGGTGCTGCAGTGGGAGGAGCAGAGGCCGGGGGGACGATGGGGCGTGGTGTGTGGCAGAGGGGGCTTGAGGTGGCGCAGGAGTGAGGGGTGTGATGGAGGCATAGACGCAGAGCAGGGCACTGGGGGGAGGCCTTGGCTTTGTCCCTGGGGTGGAGAGGCTGGGAGGGGTGGGTGTGTGTGTGTGCCTTTCCCATCATGCTCTCTCTTTGCGAGACCAAAACATTTTTATCTTCTCACCGTAATTGCTTTGCTACTAATAGCTGATGCAGGGCAAGTGATAGCTAGCAATGCCTTTACGCTGATGTAATTTGCACCGTCTAATTCAGCGTTCTGCCGTCTTGGCAGGCAACATAACAGTGTTATGACTGAAATGAATATAGACAAACCTATGATGTTATTGAGCCACCAAAGGATTTCCTGTAGTATGATAGAATACAATAGTGCCTTATGTAAGCAATGCTGACAAGATCCAAGAAACAAGAAATAAAAACACAAAGTTTCGTTACCATATTTGCTATCCAGAGCAGCAAAATATTTGGGAATATTTTGTATATTATTCTTTTCATTATCACCTAAGCTTGTAGATTCTTCATTTACGGGTCATTTTTTTGTTACATAAAGTCTGAGTTTATGCAATAAAATAGCTTGTTTTGTCAAACTAGCAGTTAAAACCTGAAGGAAATTTAGTTTAATATCAAAGATATCAAAAATCAAAGTAAAAACCAGTGGAATGAAAAAATAA
The DNA here is from genome assembly GCA_037176925.1 of Amniataba percoides. NCBI lineage: Eukaryota > Metazoa > Chordata > Actinopteri > Centrarchiformes > Terapontidae > Amniataba > Amniataba percoides. The sequence continues at coordinate 11,967,416 of JBAJHX010000001.1, forward strand.
AAGAGGCAATTAATCACTTGTTGCTAATTCTGGTCACTGTGCATGTCATTGTCTTACATTATTCTTTGGGGAAACAAAGAGGAAATGTTGAGCTATTTTGTGAGCCATAACTGTTGTGGTGTTGCTGCTCCCTCCACCTTCGAGGGAGCCTTAATAGCAGCCATCAATCTTACTATATTTAACTTAGTGCACACAAGCTCCACGGTATCGATCAATACAACAGACTAAGGACAATCACACCACTGGAAGGCCTAATGCAAACAAGCTTGCAACACGAGCAGAAATGGCAATTAAATTCCAGTCAAAACAATTTTGTCATTCGAGAGGGGAAAAATCACTCAAGTAAGAAAAATCTGTCATGTTGAGCTGTGAGTGCAGGAAATCAAATAGGGGCAAATCACCGCAGACAAGTAAAGGAAAGGCCGGAAAATCATCTAAAGAAAAACAAGGTCTGTAATTGAAGTGGACAGAATATATGGGTTCTTCATTTGACATTTAGCTGATCGCGTGGTCTGATTTTTGTTGCAACGTAAAAGCTCGCGCTTTGGTGTTTGATTACTTTTTTTTTTTACTGCGACTTGTGCTTTGCTGTTAGATTCCTCCCTATCTTCACATTTGGTACAAGGGCAAGCCATCTAGTATTGATATTTTTAATAGGTAATCATGCAGGTAGTTTGGAGACACACTGGCGACAGCAGTGTCGGTCATATCGGGCAGTTGTTCACCACTGCAGTCTGAATTGTTTCCACAGCTACTGGATGGATTAAGATGAATTTCAGTATAAACATTCATGGCTTCCAGAGTATTTATCCTAATAACTATGATGATCGCCTGACTTTTCCTCCAATGCCACCAAGAGGTTGACATTTTTTTGTTTTTTAGTGAAATACCTCAACAAATATTGAAAATTTGGTGCAAAAAAATCGAATAACTTTGATGATCACCTGACATTTCATCTAGTGCAACCACTAAATGAAAATTTAATTTGTCCAACACTTTTCATGCCGTAAGTCATACTTTGTGTCTCAGTCTAATTACAGCTTGTAAAAAAACAGTGATACTGATGATATCTGTGATAGCGGATGTATTTCTCCTTTTAAATCAAAACAAAGAGCTGAACTGCTTGAAGAAACGATGCTCGTAAGGCCCTGCTATGTAAGCCATATTGCAGGTATATTGGCTGGAGAGCTTTTGATATAAATGATCAATAGGTCTGAGCCTTGAGCCTTACTGTCCTCATGTACATTTGTACATCTGCCACCTGAGCCTGAGCGGAAGATGCTGCTCAGGCTTTTGCTGGTGCAGGTACTGATACAGGAAGGTGTTGATGTGCCAGAGCATTAAAGCGGGTGGGGGGGGGGGTTGAGTATGTGAGAGGAAGACAGGGTAAAACCCACGCACGTGCAGCCTTTCCTTTCGTAGGTGATAAGCATCACGCACCACGAACCAGCAGATTGATCACAGCAGTGCCCAGAGTTGGGCGCAGAGTGGGGGGTGGTGGGAGGCCGACTGGGGCAGGGAGCCAATAAAATATCACATCTGCATTAAAATGCCATCTCTAGGGTCCCAGCACAGGGTCTGCTATTTCAGGGATGCCTATTTAAAGGCTGTTGAAGTGTTGGCTCTCCACGCTGGAATAGCACCGTACACCATCTCCATTATTTATGGGCCTCATCTCTATTTTACTGGTTTACCGAGTTGGGGGTGGGGTGTGTACAGCAGTCATCATAGCCGCTTGAACAACATGTGCTTAATGATGTCACAGGCTTGAGAGGACTCATGGGGGTGGGCGAGGGGTGTGCTGAAGGACCAAGCAAATGGTTGAAATGTACAGTGGAGAGTGGTGGGGGCGAGGGGGGATGTGAGGGAGGGTGATGACATTAGAACATGGGGGAGGGGGGTTGGAGTGGGGGGGTCACTGAAGCTTTGCGCCATAGCTGCAGGTTTGAATGGTGCTGTAGGATGTGCGTCCCTCTACCGGCATCATTACCTCTGTCATATCAATGAATCATCCCCAGCAAGGAAAAAAAAAACATCCAAGTGTGACCACAGGTCCGGAAAAGAAAAAAAAATGTAGAAATGTTTCATCAGATTGACTTTGGTCACTGCAGTAAGAAAACAGCACATTTAGGCTTTTAATCACCTCGTTAATTATTCTCTGTTGAGTATTTATGTGTGTGTGTGTGCGTGCATGTGTTTAACTGAGCATTAAAGAAATGCATCATTACTTTGGGGCCATTAGGCAAAAAAATTATTCAGCTACGGGTCATTCAAATAATCACCATTTAATCTACATTTCTTCATTAGATAGATAGATCTAAGTTGCTGGTATGGAAATGGAAGAAAATCCACTGGCTTATGACAAGAAGTGTGGAATTGAAGGATGGGGAAATTTGTCAATATCGACTGCCCTTTTAGCTTGTCACTGGCCATTGAACCCACTAATCAGTAGTAGTACATCTGCACTCATGTTCATATTTCATCCTTTCTGTTACTTTGTGAGATTCCAGGGTAAGCGTGTGAAATTTATTCTTTTAAAATGCGTTCATTTATGCCCGGTGGCCTCTTTTGGTGCTATTTGGTTGCACTCAGTGGGGCAATGCCACTCACTTGTTGGTTATTATTAGATGACCAGAGTTTTGACAGGAACTGATTTACAACTCAGCTACGCGCCTTCATCACCACCCCTCACATTTCCTGTCTGTGACCTTCCCTCATATTACTCCCTCACTCATTCTTCTTTTGTTGTTGTCACAGAGGAACCGTCAAACATATGCTCAAGGAGCAATGTCCTGCCTGTGCACTTATGTATGGATCTCTTTTTAGTATGCACCCCGGCCGTTCTCTCCCTTATTGCAGTAATTAGACCTTCTCCATTTAAGCAAGCAGTGTCACACTGGTCATGGACAGTCTTTAATCATGTGTGAGTGTCTGTCAACACTTAGGAAAGGAAGAGTGAAAAACAATAGAGGTGCATTTCTGCTGGGGCTGGGTGTTGGGATGAGTGAGAGCGCCTCCTTTCCTCATGTGTGTCTGTGTTTTTTTTTTTTTTCCTTCAGCACAGAGGAGGATCGATATAGTTGTGTGTTTCTGTTGAAGCAGCTCTTTGCATTTGTTCATACGTGTGTGCTGTAGCTGAGCTGTATGACTTCAGATTGACTCTGCAACCTCTCCGGCAACACAAGGTGCATGCACAATGCAGATTCCGAACAACTGTTTTCCTTTACATGAGGCACAGATGGTTAACAAGTTTCCCCGCTTCTGTATGCGTTTATCAGCGTATGTAACCCTATTGTGATTTTTTTTTCCCCGATTGTGTCTGATTCTACAAGTGTGTCGATAGTCGCAGGGGTGTGGGCCTCTTAGAGAACACATGTTTTATGCATGAGGGCTGAGGGTGGGGCCTGTTAGGGGGGTTATGTTGGCTGACACACACAACAGCCACATCAGCGGACACCATGACTACTTGGCAGAGATGCACAAGAAAGCTCCTATAGGCACCGGTCCTCCCTTTTAACTCCTTTGTTCCTCAGCATTCAAGTGCAATTTTGTTTCTTTCTCTGCGTCCCCAGTGTTCCCAGTATACACAGACAACACAAACAGCAGTGTGTGTGCATGTGTGTGTGTCTTAATTTGACAGTGTATTCCAAGGCAGCGAGCCTCTTTGATCACATTAGTCACTCTGAGCTGCTTGTTTTCAGCGTGTTATGTTCTGAAGGATCCCTAGCTGTTTCGCCACATCTAACCTTTCTGTATCAGCGGTGACTGTGCCTTCGGGGCTTTAATTCAATGTTACACTCCCTGCCTCAGGCTCCGTCTTACAGCAGGCCAAGATACAAAGTATTGTTGCTTTTTTGATGCGCAAGAATTGTGAGTGCATGAAAATATTTTATATATTCTGTCATTTGGAATATACAGCAATTTTGACACTTGCATCGATTTTCAGTGTTTCATAACTTTCTGAAAGTAAAATAATGGTCAAGGGCTTTCAGTTCACTGTGGTAAAAAGAACCTCTTCTAATCTAAAGAGAATGAAAAGGGCAGTATATGTACTATAACAGTGTTTTAGTGGTGATATATTACTAAGCCACCTCTTTTAGCCACCCATGCTTCGCATTGAGGTTGTCTTAAAACATTCTGTGGCTGCAAGGTTGCGAGCTCCAGGTGGACAAATTGCAATTGGACCCTTGAGATAGGCACTTAAACAGAATAACCCCAGTACGACATACAGCTGTTTAAGTGTGGCCTCACAGTTGAGAGGCAAAATGTAAAAGTATGAGCCTGAGAAATCTGTCAGGCTGAGTAGCAGGCAGATTTTCGTGGCGTTTCTGTCATGAGACAAAATAACAGAATGTGAGTGCTATCTCTTACTCACAGATAACTCACAGGAAGAGTGAACTGCCACTACTAGAAGAATACTAAATTAGCATGTTTAAATTTTCATCAGAGCGCCATACATCCATTCAGAGATCTAAGGTCAAGCCGTGTTGGAGAATGCCACACTTCTCATTAAGCTGTGAAATGGAATAATCACAGTGTTAGACCACTGAAGCAGCCACACTGGTCTAAAGTACCACCACTCTTTATGAAGTATCTCTCCCTCTCTCTCACTGTTCACATCCATCTTTTGTCCATTAACAAGAACAGTTCATCTAAATGTCTCTACACCAACCCTTTACAACAGATTAATTAAAAATGAAAGACATGTCAGTATAAGATTTCATTCACAAGTCAGTAAACATGCACGCCATGCAAAATAAAGACAAGGGCAAACAAACAAAAGGAACAAAAGACATTAGACAAAGGATAAATAGACAACAGGCAAGCATGTATGCATGCATAAATAAGCCTGTCTGAGTAGGTGCTACTTGTGCATCCTGTCGGTAATGAATTAATGCAAGCTACAGGTTGGGAAGAGTAGGAGGTTATGAAATAATAAGGGGTCTGTCCCTCTTCTTATGCTAACAGTGTTCAGTCTTCGTCCAAGTTAATTATGGTTGACATTTAAATGAGTACACTTGTGTTGAAGAAGGTGGGAGAACTGTGGAGGAAGAGGGCCTCTCTCTAATTGAGTTTGTCTCTGGCTCCACCTTCGATGCTGTCTTTGTTCTGCAGGGAGTAGATATGTGAAGTGCAGCTGAATGAGCCTCTCTGTATGGATATTGATAGTGGTTTTGCTATATGGCAGTGTTTGTTAAAAACATGCTTGAACTACATCCGGAATGTTAACATATGGTTAATCCATATGCCGGTCCCGTAATTTGCATATGCTTGTGGAGATCACCTTCAGCAACTGATGACCAGGCCTCAGATACAGTTGACAACATTTTTTTTCTCTTGAGAAGAAATGAGTAGACATGCTCTAATAACTTGGTATTTGGAGAGATCTTTGTCAGAAATTAATCTTGGATTTGGACCTTTACAGAACTGGGAGCATTTATCAGATCTTGCTATTAGAGGAAGAAGCTGTATCATTTTATTAGTAAGAAATATTCTCCACATCTCTTCCAGTTCCTTTTATCACTAAGTAACTCTCTTAAGTGCATATAGAAGAAATCTAAACATCGCCAAAAACATATTTGTTGAAAGAAGAATAAAAGTAATGTTTGAGGAAGGATTCCTTTGAGGAAGATATTTTTCTATTTCAGTCATGGCTACAACTTAACTGTCCTTGAATATGTTCCTGTTATTCAAAGCATCACTTGGTCATATAGTTTCTCCATATATATCCTTCATGTAGACGAACTGGCAATTTCTCTCTCTGTCTTGAGTACTTCAGAAAATATTTCTCCTTCAGAGAAGTAAAAAAAAGAGAAAATTCTTTGAAACTTTACAGCTGGCAGTATTGGTCTTTCTCAACTTCATCACCTTCTGTTCAGTACTGCGCGGTGCATTTCGAGCACTGTTTTAAAAAGCATTGCTTGTGTCCCGCAGTTTTACACTTATATTAATCTTTTCTCAGCCCGTTGGTATTCACACCATGCAAATCACCACCCCTTATCATGAGTTTTTTTTTTTTTCCATAATACGTGTTAATGAAAGCACATGGTTGACATTGGCACGTGTTGTTCTGAGGCTATTTCACTCTGCTCTCGCAGGCGTACTGAGTAGATGGTGAGGGACAACATAAACTTGTCTCTGCTCAATCTATGAATATGCATACATGTGTGAGGCTTGTTGCTCTGTAGCTGTTGTCGTATGACGTTACAACCCCCTTCTCCTTCTCCCTCCCTCTGCAGCCATGGCAGACTTCCACGTCCAGCCAGAGTCAGTGCACGCTGAGGAGTCTGGCGTGGCTAGATTCCAGTGCCAGATCCACGGTCTGCCAGAGCCTGTCATCAGCTGGGAGAAAGACAGCCGTCCGGTAGACACTAAGGACGAGAGGTAGGACCGAACCACATCACGGCCACAACATTTATTAGAGACGGCAGCTCTTTACGGGTCATTTACCAGGTCTCATCACTTTTGCCTGCCTCTGTCTTATGTCATGTCTTGTCTCTCGTAGGTACACTCTTCTGCCCACAGGTGTTCTGCAGATTACGGGAGTGCGTGAGGAGGACAGTGGAAAGTTCTGCTGCGTGGCCCATAACAGCGCGGGAGTGAAACACAGCGCCGAGGCACTCCTCACTGTTTCAGGTGGTTAGATTTAGCGACTCTCACATCTACATGCAATGGGCAGACAGAAGGACGGATGCACGCCCTGATTGTGGGTTAACTTGGCTTTAAATCTGTATCCCGTCCAGGTCTTTTGTTTTCTCCATCACTGCCCGAATACAGCGACCGCATTCTCCTCTGTTTATCTACCAGGCGTATTCCCAAGATTTTCCAAACCTATTGTTCCTCCTGCCTGATCCGGGAGATAGCATATTGAGCTAATGCACTCTAGAGAAATCCAATTAAAGGCCACCATCCATCATGCTCATTCCCGTCTTCTGCTCCTCTCTTTCCGTTTTTTCCAGGCTCCCAGTCATCTGTTTACAAGGAGCCCATGATCCTGGTTGGTCCAGAAAACCTCACCCTCACCGTTCACCAAACCGCCATCTTGGAGTGTGTTGCTACCGGATACCCCCGACCCATCGTGTCGTGGAGCAGACTAGGTGAGAAAGAAATTCAGGATCAGATCAAAGAAAAGGCCCGAGAAAGTGCATATGTGTAGCTGGAATTTTTCATTTTGTCTATGTGTGTTTGAGGAATTATGTGTCACTGAGCCGAAGTACAATCACGGTGCGCACTCATGCATGTGGAATGTTTCATGTGCTTTGTGTCCTCGTGTGTTTGTGTGTTCTTTGCAGTGCAGCTTTGATCTGTCCCGCGCTGTGTAATGTACACGTGTGCACAGAATACATTTGATACAGTACGGCATCTATTGTGTATACATGAGGCGATGGGATTCAACATTAGGCCTTAGGGCTAAACATTATGTTGGACTCTGTGTTGATAAATGCATGCTTCATCTCCTCGTGAAGTCGAACCACCTTCGAAGCGCTGGAGAGCCTCTGAGTAATTGCTATGAGGTGCTGAGACAGATACGATTAGTTTCCGCCTCCCTCAATGTGCATTTTTTCTTGACTATCACTCAAAGTCTGTCGTGACCAATTTTTCAATCTGGTATCTGTTTTCTTTACTTATTATCCAATCTGATTTGCTGTTCCAAATGTAAATTGCTGCCCCTCCCAAGCAGTTGGGCATAATCAGATTGAGGGTATTGCCTTACACAATGTCGCCAGAATGAAATGCTAACACGATGGGATTTGTATGTATTAGATTACGGCAGGGAGGCTGGGATAAGCCGCATAATGAATCTGATAGTTTCACATCAGTCACTCCTTAATGCCAGAGTTTGTTTGCAGCTATTCATTGAGCACCAGCACAGCCTGCGAGCTTGTGCTCTTTCTTTTCTGACACTAAGTTAATTAGTGCCTGACAGAGAGAAACTGATGGAGGGGGCAAGGGAGAGAGAAAGAAATATAGTTAAAAAAAAAAAAGGCAAGAAAAGACCAAGTCTGCTTTTGTGAATGACAAAGTCTCACTGGGGTGTTACTTGTCAGTGCAGCGTTTTAGATAGCGATGATGGAAAAATGCAGAAATAGCAATAAAAGACATCATAAAGGGAGAGGAAGAGCAAAACCACTTGACAGGCAAGGTGGAGTGATTTATTTCATCTCAATAATTTGTCATGATTAATTACAAATATTGTCCTCCTCATTCTCCTCATAATCCATCACCACAAGATTGCATCTTGTCTACGAGAAGCAGCTAGATTTCTGTCTGGAAGACTGTAGACCTCACATCACGCCGGCTGCCTGTTAATTTTTTTTTTTAACTGAATTTTAGATCCCTCTCAGTACTTGTAATGGATTTAATGGCTGATTTGCAAATTGTTGACTTTCATCATGAACGCTGTGAGAGAGGTTAGATCTTAAACAGGACTTTTTTAATCACCTGGTTAGAAAAATCGAGGGGTACCGTGTGTTTGCTGTGATAATTAATTCTTGCGACGGCAGGGCCAGTGAACATATCTGACTAAAGGGAACCTCAAAACTCACCCTGACTGAATTCATTGCTTGATGTTATTCTCTTTGTTGTTTTGTGTCTGATTGAATTCTCTGTCTCACTGTTAATTCCCCAATTTCTTTAGTTTTGTTTTATATTTCTGTGTTTTGTGTAATGTTTTTACACTTAGTTGTACTAATTATAAAATACTAATCATTTAAACTTGTGCCACCTTAATTATTTGCATTCACCATCTAAACTTAAAGAATACACTGCAGAATAGTGCCCGAGTGGTTTGTGCCTCTGACTGGAGCTCTTGCCTCTGCATATGTCCAGCATGGTGCCGGTGTCCCTGACTGGGCTTTTAACACGTCAAATCTGGGCCGTACAGGTTTACAGGCAACAGATGGTAGTCATAGATGGGATTAAAATGCCCCCTTGGCCCCATAGCTAATATCAGAGGCAGACTGGAGTCATTGTTGGGGTTGAGACTGCAGAGAGCGAGTGCTGGAACGTGTGAGCAGCTTATCATGTCAGTACAGAGACAGCTATGGATTGTGTCAGGAGATAGGAGATCAGAAGTTTCAGTTTCTGGTCCCCCAGTGATGGCTGAAACATCTCCTGTGTAACCGTCTAAAAGCAAACGTACTCTGGCGCTTTGCCACACAAAGGCACGAGGAGAGAAGTTCTGCTCAAGTGTGAAAGCTTTAATTAACCAGACTTCCCTTTGTGAAGCTGCGCTCACAATAAAAACAATTTATTGTGAGGGAACCACTGAGGATGTCAGCGTGACAATGAAATGATTGCAGCATGTACGCCACTCACACAGCAAACAAAAACTCTGTGACCTTCATGTCTTCCATAGAAGACTTTTCAATCCTTAGAATCAGACACTTCAAGGTGAAAACTGCATCTCTAATCATTTTTGAGGTCCGGGAATAGCACTGCCTTTGTCACCTTGTGGTTGTAAACTGACTGCAGTTTAATTACTCTTTCCTGTCTCTGATTTAAGCCCACTCTGATCGTTACTGTAGTGCACACCCTGACATAACATGAATGCGCACACCTGGTCCTTTTTGTTGCGCTGTATAAATTCCTTCTCATCCCTCTCAATTGCTCTCTGTCTCTTCTTTCCCTGAATAGATGGCCGTCCAATCGGTGTGGAGGGAATCCAGGTACTCGGCACAGGGAACCTGATGATCTCCGACGTCGGCGTGCAGCACTCGGGGGTCTACGTGTGTGCGGCAAACAAACCCGGCACCCGCGTTCGTCGGACTGCTCAGGGACGTCTCGTGGTCCAAGGTGAGTTCTGGAGGACGACCACAGGACTTCACATCAGCTGACGTGTTCACTTGTGTTGAATGCACAAATCAGCTGGAGACATCCCATGTGTGGTTGGGAGTTTCTACATCACATGTGTATGTGGACTTTGATTTAAATCCCTAATTCTGCACTACGAGTGATGCAAACATTACACAAGAAACATTTAAAAATGTTTGTTTCTAGTGTATCAGGTGTAACAAGTTGATACTAGGTAGCATTTCTATACTTCTTTACCTTCACCAACACCTGAAAAAGTCTCTGCACCACACGTAAGGACACGGCTTGTGAGTCCAGAAAACTAATCACAACATCATCATTTAAAACTTTAGCAATGGCAGCCAAGGGGAGATTAAAGTATAAATGATCAACCAAAATGAATTGACATTTATTTATTAATTAAACAACATAATTCCTTGTGCATTAGTAGTTGCTAGCAACAGTGTAGAACAAAGCAATTCTACAACATCACAATAAGAAGTAATCATTGTTGTAGCATCAATATTTGTCATCGCTAACATGCTGTTTAAGTTTTTTTCTTGCAAGGATACATCTTGCAAGTGTTTTTAGCAATGCTGGACTTTCCACACAGACAACAAATCACACACAGTTTAGTACATTTGTTGAGGCACATGTGATTACATCTGTTACGGTAAATAGCCTTTAAGAGAGGATGAACAAAGATCGTTTATGGTTTGGAGGCACTAAGCAGGCGGTCCACAGGGAAACTGATCAGCTCTAAATAGTCTGTTTGAAAAAGATTTTTAGACCAAGTTGGCTTGACTCCTACAATCATAGTTACTCCTTCCACTTTGAAACACAACTCCGCAATTATAAAAATCTGTTCTTTAAGGAAGATTCAGTGGATTCATAAGCTGTGTCAGTAGTTGGCAGATTATTTTGTTTTGCATCTTTGGGAACCAGTACTGCAAGAAGATATCAAAAGATCTGAAAGTAAGAGTACTGTGTCTTTGTGCAGACACTGTGAACCCAAGGGTATCCTTACACAAGCTTCTTTCATGCGTACTGCATCTTCAAATCGAATTCATCGACGGCAGCTAATTCTAGTATTTTTATCTTCCTCTTTACTTTGGCACTACTAAGTCTTGTCCCTGTGCATCCAGTAGATATTTCACCTTTTAAAGTCTGTTGTGAAGACAAGAACTTGTAAAGTTTTTGTCTTCACAACACACTCCAGTCCAGTCTCACAGGCCAAGGATATAGAAACTGTATCAACAGCAAAATGTAACAAGCCTACAGTATTGCTCAGACACGTTTGTGTAATTTGGTGCGATTGGAAAGCACATAGCTGCTCGAAACCTTGATTGTAAGAATGTGTTTTTTTATGTTGTTGTTCTCAATCGATGCTGTTGAAAACAAACTCAACGACTTCTATAAAAGACATAGATGGTGTTGTGGCAAGGTTACGATGAGAGAGAAAACATCCGCAGCCATTTTCTCTGTGATTGTAGTCCTGCAACAAGGCCAACTTAGTGAGATGCAATTGTATAAAGACTCTCTCTGTCAAAACGAAGTAGAGCAGCATTTGAAAGCAGGTCAGATGTACTCTTTATGGCTTTATTTAAGTCCAGTGACTTCGTAATGACAGAATGCAAGGTATTTTAAAATTTGAGCATAACTGTGAAAAAAATAGTCAGTAAATGCAGAAGTCCTGTAAGTTATAGTTCACTATAATTCTAGTGCAGTAGAACATGCAACACTAGATGCATTTAAGTTGTCCTCTTTAAGTACTTTTTCAGTCTGTTATTACTTCATTTTCTTCTGTTATATCTTTCTTTGTCCATTTTTCATTAATGAATATTGCAGCCTCCAGGTGACATGCGATGGTAGGTTACAGAGATGGACGGTGTTGACCAGTGGGATGAGGCCAGGTGTGGGTGGTGCATTAATTGTCACGGAGAAAGAAACATCCAACATCTGCCTCACTCACATATTGATCAGATGGACCACACTTTGCTTTAGACCATAGCAGTATTGATCCTGATCAATATTTCATTTTATCTGCCTGTCAAGTCTGAGACAAGCCCCTACCCCAGCAGGAACAAAGAGGAAAAGCCAGCGATGTTAATTACGTGTCAATGTCTTTGGTTTTTGTTATCGATTCGTGGAAACAGAAGTGCACTGTTTGCTTCACATAAATGTTGGATGGTCCTATTTCATTATAAGAAACAGAACAGCGTTTTACTTTGTGTCCTTGGAGAATTTGCCTTTTATTGTATTGTAAATAAGGTACATGACATCTCTGTGAATATGCAAAGTGTCAATGATTATCAATTTAGAAACAGAGCCACTGATACAGTAAATCAATTAGGTTCATTTTGGCTCCTTTGTGGTACAAAAAAAACAGATGAGAAACAAAGACCGAAGGTGGAGTCAAAGAGTGAGAGCCAAAAACAAGGCGAAAAACAAGAGCAAGATGGATGGATGGCACTGATCTAACCCACACCTATACAGGTGCAAATCAATATCTTCTGAGCACTGTGTGACCTTCACCTTTAAGACAGCCCTCAAAGAAGGGGCGCATGAAGGCGAAAGAGCGAATGAAGCCAGGACAGAGGGAGAGATAAATGAAAGGACAATCACACGCTGTCAGCAGCCTCCATTCAGGTGCCTAAGGGTTCCTTTGCTTTTCCAATGGGAGAATGGAAATGGAAAGTGTCAGACAACATTTTGTCTATAAGGGTGGGAACAAGAAGGAGCTGTTTCCTTAAAGGATGTTTTTATTCAAAAGTTGTTGTCTTGTCAAAAAATCTCTTGAGAAGACCCAATCCAACAACACATGAATTCAGCTACGAAGTATTGTTTGTGTACCCATATACTGATATTACTTGGGTCTCCATTGTTGTCCGACTATTGTTTGTGACATGCTTCTTCATTACACTGAAGACTGCAGTTTGTTTTGAGGCAGCTCTGAATACACTGCACCAAATTTATATTAATACACGAATGAAAATAGTCCCCAACAAATAAAGACACGAGAGAACAACTAAAAACATATTTACCTCAAACTCACCTTCTAGAGTTCCCCTCTGTGGGACTAATAAATGAGTTACCTTATTTTATCTCTTAAAAATTGTATTTCATGTTTCCACATTTCCCAGGCCACAGCCTCCTTCTGCTAAGTTTCTTTGAGGTGTCAGTGTGGAGGCCAAATCTTTTGGGGTTTTTTTTCTGCATTTTCAATTGTCTCAGATTTTTTTTCTTAATTGAAAACATGGTGCTATATCATCTGACAACCCCCAAAGTCAATGTTTTGCAGTCTTACAAAGATTACAAAAAACTTCCATAGACCCATCTTGCATATTAACCCCCCCACATGGATTGTGGCCTTTTCATGTGATTGACCATAAGAAATACAGAATAACCTCAGTCCTATCCTTCAGACATAATATGAAAAAAGAGATGCCAAAAAAGAAACACCCCATCTGGGTTTGTCTCGGTGCTAAAACACAACGATAAAGCTCCAATTTCACAGTTTGACTCCAGTCCCACTGGGTAATAATAAATTAAGTGATTGGGACAGAAAGGAGGCAGGACACTGAAGCGTTTTACATCAGGCAATACGATATGCTTACTGTTCTGGCTTTCTACCCCCAAGTGATGACTTTAAGATATTATAATTACCATAAAAATTTTTCTGAGTTAATATGAGCATAAATAATTCAGGTTATCAAATCACTGATAACCACTGGGACAATAATGAGTGCAGGGGAGATGAGACAATATCTCTGTCTGTGGGCTCAAATAAAAACGCCAACCCAGGAATTAAATTCCAGCCAACGTAAACTGTAATTACTCTGTGATTTAAAATAAAGTACCTGCTCTGGTAAGAGAACCGTTTGATATGAATAAGTTATTACCACTAATTGACCATAGCTGGAGGCGTGATGATGTAACTATAAACTGCATCACTTTATTTTCTCTATTTTCAAGCATGTTCATAGTAGGAGCGCCGTTGTGGAGCTGGAATCTCGTTTTCTGCCACTTTCCTACGCTTCTCTCTCCCTCCTCTTCCCCTCTCTTTTATTTCTTGATGTCTACATTGATCTCAACAGACTCTCTGTTTTTTCTCCTCTCTCAGCTCCAGCAGAGTTTATTCAAGCTCCGCAGTCCATCGCCCGGCCTGTCGGCACCACCGCCATCTTCACCTGCCAAGCGCAGGGCGAGCCTGAGCCCCAGCTCACCTGGCTGAAGAACGGGCAGATCCTGGAGCCCGGGGGACACGTCAAACTCAGGAACAACAACAGGTAAAAAAAATAAAACCTTGTCTTGTAGTCTAACATAAAAATATTCAGGAATACTCATATACAGGGTGAGGAAAAGACATCAAAGCTACACTGCAGTAAATACACATCAAGTAAAGCTGATTGTTTTCAGCTTTCATTGACACTGTCAGAAGGGCTGATTGAGGATTTGATTCTCTGTGGTGTTGTTAGGCAAAAGAAAGGTCTGCTTGTGGCAGCTGTTTTTGTTTGCTAAGGGTAGGGTTATTTGATTTTCATCTGTAATTTCAGCATCCGGTGTGTTGTGACCTTTGAGTATTTACATTTGATTCTTTAATTTATTGGTAGAATTAGTGCTGTCAAGAGATTAAAAAAAAATGAGATTAATTAATTATGATCTGTAATTAATTAATCTAATTAATCTCTTTTTTAATCTCATCTAAAAA
>JBAJHX010000001.1:11982018-11995911 GCA_037176925.1 Amniataba percoides
GCTCCTCCATTATCACGTCTCCTGTCTGTATCGTCACTCTTCACCTGCCCTCCAAACACAATGACAGCCAATCAGTGAAGAAGTCCAACACTTAAAAAGAGTTTAAAAAAAGGCAACTCGCATACAGAAATAGTAAAGTTAGAGATTAAAATTTAGATTAACGCGGTTAAAAAACATAACGCGCTAAATATGACTGTAATTAATTAATCGCAATTAACGCGATAATTTGACACCCCTAGTTAGAATATTTTGCAACAGGCTGAATACCAGGAAGTGCTACTAGAAATAGTTTTGGTACCACTTTCTCCCTTTAAAAAAGGCCTTTTTACATTTTTATTCATGGCTTTATTAGTGATTAATAAATCATCTACTAATATGATATAGATTTTTTTATCATGCAATGAAAACAGTAACGTTTGGGCTGTGAAATAACTGTAGTTTATCCCCTAGCAAGACACTTGTCTGGATCTGGATCAAAATCCATCTTTTAAACTCTTACCAACATTAACAGCCCAGATATCCATTACCGCCCTCACTGTATCCTTACAAAGTTGGACCCAGCTCGGAGAAGTAATATGGACGTCAGTATGAATCACTGCTGCCTTGATCAAATCATCGGCATCATCAAATGTTCAATGTCTCCGTGTTTCTGTTCCTTCTAACACGGCAGCTGCTGGAATTGCATGGCTGCCAAGGCATGAGCTGCAATTTATTTGTGCCTTTGTATGTGAGCAGTGTATTGACTGGATCTTGGATGCTTTCCCATCGCACTCCCCAGGAATGTCACGAGGAGGAGGACCAATCAAGCAGCTCTGTTAGATACCGTTCTCAGCACCTCTCGCTGTAAAGGCAGCGTGTTGCAGGAACTGTTTTGTTGTGTTACAGTGGTATGAAATTGCATATTGGGCCAGCTATTCTTTCCTGGGCTTTATTGTAAATTAACAGCATGAAGTATGTTGAGCAAATGATCAGTACAAGGGAATAACATATCACAGGGGCTGTATACGAGTTTTACAGATTGATGGCTGATAAGATGTCCTGTTTGAGTTTCCAGTATTTTGCACATGGCTTCAAGGCAGTACTTAAAAGGACACAAGTGTCCAGCCTGTTGCTAATGCTGGTGGGTGGGATTACCGACTGCTCTCCATCCAGCAAATGTGTTTTTGAGTAAATTCTGTTAGGCATTACCGCATGTGCAAAGTTCAATTTTTCCAGTTGACCCTGGCAGCCAACCATGCGTACACGTTGTTATTATTCAGACAGAGAAATATGAAGTGAATATGTTAAATATGCACCCGAAAAAAATCAATAGCTGCACTTCGTAGCAGTGAGTGAAGGGAGCAGACACCTCCATCGCTCATATACACTGCTCCACTCCCACTTGCCTCCGCCAGTGTATAGTAGTCAGCGAGATGGAGCGAGGGACTAACAAAAGAGGAAAGAAGAGAGGGAAGAAACAAATGAGAGGCCAGATGAGTATGTGGAGAAAAACAGGAGAAAAATGAGCGTGTGGTCAAAAGAGAAATGATGAGTCGGCAGGAAGAACAAATGAGGTGAGAGAGAGAGAAAGATAGAGCGGGTAGTCGGAGCATCACAGCATTTCCACTTGCCACCATTAGTGTAGGCTACAGACCTGCTATAATATGGATCGCATGCATCACAAAGCCCGCTCTGCGATTGGTTAAGGAGGCAGGCCTCAGCTTGAGATCTACCATTAGCTAATTACATCATAAACTCAGCTACTTGACCAGGAAATGCAGTCAGCCATTTAGAGACCAGAGCAGCTTGATGAGCATCTCTAGAGTTTGAACAGTGTAGCTTGACTGTGAGGTGAGCAGAGAGAAGACATTACCATCTGATTCATTATCAGTCTCATATGATAATTTATGTGTTACAGATAATCTGAATGTAAAAAGAAGCTCCACCCCGAGAGTTAACGCTGCCTCCTACAAAATACATTTAAATACAACTAATTTGCACTGACTGATACTGTTTTGGAGTGAACTGCAGCATGCAATTCACTCGAGAGGATTTCAACTAAATAATCATTTTCTTCAGCGATGAATCATTTCATAATTTCTCAACACAATATGCATTTCCTGAAACCAACAGTCCAAAACCGAAGTATATTTAGTACAAGCGTAGTGCATTGAAGTCAGCTAACCATGTCAATCAGAAATTTTCTATGGCTCGACTAATTGATTAGCAGAGAAACTGTTTCAGTCCTACTTGCAGCATTTTTTTTCCAGTTCTTCACAAAGCAATTTCTGTGTGGATTATTTAGCATTTTCCTTTGTTAAATCAAATAGCTTTAAGGTTGAAATAAACTTGGTTTTGTTTCAGATCTTGAAAAAAGGCCAACTTAAGGCACAGGACACATTGATGTTAACAATATTTCACAAAACCTTACAGTAAGCAGAACTGATTCCTTTGAGCTGCCTAAACGTAACTGTAAAAATGTTAATCATGCTTTAGTTGCCTAGTAATTAGGTGTTGCAGGGAAAACACATCAAATACGCTGACAGAGAACCGTTTTTAGATTTGTTCAGTGTAACAGTATTAAGGTTTTATTCTGTTGATACAAAGCACAATTTGGTAGAATTGCACTTCCTGCAAAATGCAAATTTCTTACAGTTAATTAGTTACATTCGATTATGTCTACATAGCTTTTGTCTAACAAAAAAAAAAACATTTCTTACATCTCATTTGCATACATGGTAGGACCTGGGTATAGAATCACCAAAGCTCCCCTAACCCCTCCTTTCAAGGCCATGGTGTAGTGGACTGTGTTGTGGTGGATGTCCTGCAATGAAGGAAAATCATATAGCAAGGGGGCAGTTTACCTCCTGAACTGAGCAAAAACAAAAGTAATGATATGCAAATGATATTCAGCAGCTCCGGGCAGCACAATAATTCTGGTTATGTACTGTATATATATATACATGTTCTGTCTGATAGCGGAAGCTTGGACATAAAGTGAGTGCAGAATACCTAGCAGATAGATTTAATTAATGTGCATGGTGAGCACGACTGCATGTGTGTAAAGATATACACATGCAGAGGTTTCTCCCCTCAGCCATCTCTCATGACGCTGACCTTCAAAAGCAAATCGGACAAGCGAAGGAAGGGGAATCGATTGTACATTTCATTCACACACACGCATGCACACACATTAATCAAAAAGCAAGTCAGCCTGCATGTGCACAAATAGCCCCACGGTGCACGCCATCATTCATTTTGTGCACATGCATAATCAAACATGAAAATTTGCAAAGGCCTTGCCCCTTTTACTCCTCATCCGCACGCACACGTCGCACACAAAACACACACGGAGGAGACAAAGCTGCGTGAAACCTTGCCGGAGATGCAGTGATGTCAGAGAAGAGCTGATTGGCCGCTCCTATAAACAGACGTCACCTCGGGGTGAAGCTGTGTGTTTGCTCTCTCTGTCACATCTCAGCGGATCTTGATACACACACCTGCTAAGACACATGCGCACACATTATTGTTTCCCCCATTCATTATTGGCCCTCGCTGACCAGGCTCCTGTAAAACATGCTGTTGTGGCTATGTGAAGCCTCTGTGAGAGCTGTTGCTAATTATGTATGAACCCTTGCCTCGCTCTTAAGTCTCTGCAGCTGACACATGTAATCATCCAACACGTACGAGCTGTGATCTCACATCAGACGCTGTAATAATCCTGAGGTTGAAAGCCAATTGTCTTAAAAGTGATATCGTAGCTGATGAAAATTAAACTGTCCCTCATGGTGAATGAAGGTGCGAGAGCAAGATCCCGTGAGCAATTTTCTAATTTACTTTCTTTTTCTTAATAATTTAAAAAACTTGAGGATCCTTTTTACGCTAGAGTGTAATCGTATAGTCTTATAGTGCAGAAAAGTGTGTGTGTGAACGCCTTGGTGTGTTTTATAATTAATGGCCAACATCTGAAGGAACAGGCTTCCACACAAATCTGGACATTTCGTTGCAGAATCCTTTCAAAGGGTTTTTTTTTTCTTTTCTTCGTGTTTCTTTTTTTTTTCCTCCTTCTTTCACCAAGACCTGCCTTTCTTGTTTGCAGCCCCTCTCTGTGCCCCACATCCCCCTTCCTGCCCCCATTACAGAGAGCTGGGGCCTGGGCATTGGCCTTGAACTCTGACCCTGCCTGTAATCAGTCATATCCCTGGGCCCTTCCCTCCTCTCAGGCCAAAGACAGCTCATTGCTCCTCCCCTCCCCCCTTCCCCACCTCTTCCTCCTGTTCTGTCTTTGTCCCCGTATTTTTTTTCCCCTTCCCCTCTTGCTGGATCCAGAATGGCCACGTCGGCTGTTGACGGGGCGCTGCTCAGAGACAACGGAGAGTAAACATAGCCTCAGCAGCCGAACAACAGGCCCAAGGCCCCCCTGCCAGCCACTCCCCTGGCTCACGGCCTTATCCATCAATCTGTGAAATGACCTTGAACTGATGAGTAAATGATGGTGTCAGCCTGTCAGGACAGGACAGCTTGGCTTTGGAGCTCGTGTAAGTCGAGCAAAAAGCCCAAACTCAAGTTGTATACCTCCCAAATCTCTTCCTCTGCCTTCTTCCTCACACATTGTATGGATCCGTGGTGGCCCTGCTCCGCTGTTGCATATTAATGTAGATAAATCTATTCCAGACTCAAGAACAAAGTATCTAATCGAAAGTCTTAGTTAGAATAGAGGTTGCTTGAACTGCGTGTCATTTTATAATCTTCTTGACTGAGAATATTGTACTTAAATGAGAAATATTTGGACCTTTTAAGACTTTATTTGACCTCTAGAAATAAGAAAGTTTTCCTGACAAAGAGACCAGTAAATAAGTATTGTATTGTACTTTGCAGAGCACTTGCAGTTTATCTTTACATACAAAGAATAGTATTTTGTTCTTCTTGGTTCTTTGATTTTTTTTCAACACAATTGTGATTCAGCCTATAAGAAATTCTTGTAAACATCCGACAGCTCTTTCCTGAGAAATACAGGGAAGAATGTGGTTTACATTTCCAGCTGCAGCAACAGAGCTGAAAAGGGCAACACCTACTTCAAATGGAGACAATGTGTTCCTCATTTACCAAATTATTTCTAGAAAGTGTCCAGAAACACCAAAGTATTTGTTTACCACAGAATTTGATTCCAAAGTGAAGCCAAAACCTGCAAACTACAAGCTTAAATTAATTTCAAATCAAAGGCAAAAAGGCAAAAAAAAAACCTCTGTTTTTGCTGCAATCATTAATACATTTATTAATTTACTTAAAGATAAAAAGCAAAATCCATGAATATGTATAGACGCCTATTTAGAGATTTGTTTGTTGGTTAATTCTACCCCTGAATTGCTTCTCTGTCTCTTTTCCTATAGCCTGATACTGTAAAGAGTTTTCATGCTAGACGCTGGAAAGGAAGTTTTGACAGCAGGTGTGGAATTTCATAAACTATATGCCAGCAGGATCGGTCAGGGTGTATGTGGCTGGGCACCCATACCTGTGTGTGTCCGTGCACATGTAAGTGAGTGAGCATACATGTGGTCAGATGCCACTGTACCTCCGGAAACAAGCAGCGTCTTGTGAAATTCCCCTGCATTCCCCCATCACGCGCTCAGGGGGCCCGTGCAGGCCTCGATGGCATCGGGTAGTGCGTCCCCGGGGGCCTCTTTGCAGCGTCTGGTCAGGCTGCCTGTCTCCAAACACTCCATCCATCGCTGATATGAAAGGCTGTCAGAAAAGTGATGGTTGAGTAGCGAGCTGAGGGCTGACGACTGCTGCCACCTCGGGGGTCAGAGGTGAGATTGACTCCGAGAGGGTGAAATACAGAGGGCCTCTTTGACCTGATAATTATCCAGATTGAATCCACCTGACAGGCTGGAGAGAATAATAACACTTCCACCTGGCAGCCTATTCTGACCCAGATTAGAGACATACAGTAATTGTGTCCCAGCACATCAATTTTGAAAAGGAAATGAAATGATTCTCATCCCCCATCCTGCCCGCTGACCCAAACGAGCAATCCCCTGTCCTTTCAAATCCATCCTCACAAACCAGTTATGAGGGCAGTGCTGTCTGTCGAGAGCGGAAATGCCACTCTCCTCATGTCCCATTTCACGGGTCCAGAAGGTGGCCAGTGACAGACCATGTGGGCCTGACACATTTTTCAGAAAATTGCATGTTTTTCCTCACGGGATCATCCTGGCATTTCTTCATAAATTTTCGATTTAACACGCCGGGGATCCAACCTGTCCGTCAAAGAAAAATGAGAATCTGTTTGACGGGTTCTTACAAACTGCAAGTGACAGATTAGTGTGATGCTGCAGGATATGCTGAACTCCTGTGGCATTCAATTCTACTGTTTTAACTTAAAGTGCAGCATGAGAACGAGGAGCCACAGGCAGCGTCTTGGCTCTTCTTCTCTTTACCTGAAAAATGCTTTTGATCACTTCCAATGTTGTGACTGAGGGCTACACCACCTCAAGTAGAGAAAATGGACAAAGCTACAACTCAAGCCCTTCCACATTCCCATGGTGATTATTATGTGTGTGTTCTCCTACACAAATTACGTCTTAAATACGGCAGAAATGGCCTTGGCATGAAAATGGCATGGAGAAATGTTCTGGGCCACAGGGTCTTATTTCCATAGTATGTTAAATGTTTTATTTTTCCATTGGCCTTGGGACAAACACAATGAGAGCAGTGGATTATGTATTCTCATCTAATAACACCTACTCAACATTCATACACACACAATGCCCTCCATATATTTCTTCCACAACAAAGACAAGCCAGATTAGAGTGAAGAAAAAGACACAGCTGAAGTGTGATAGAGAAGAGCGATGGTTGGAAGAAAGAGAATGCAGAGTGAAGGTATTGAGAAGAAATTATTTAGTTTTGTGGGAGGTTGTGCGGGAGTGCTCGTAGGTATGTGAGTGCGTATGTGCGCACGGAGAGATGAAAGGTTTTACTGATAATGATTACATTTCTCGAAACATAGAAATAGATTTATCTATGCCAACACGAATTCCAATACTAGGCAGATGAGTTTGAATGTATGTGCTTTGCTTGAATGAGGATCTTCCATACACACTGCCACTGTGTGATCACACACGACTGAACATTGAGCCTCTTGACATAATGTGGCATTCATCTTCTTTTCTGTGTTCAGACCTTATTGGAGGTAATGAAGTGCTTTTATGCAAGTATAGGTGCCTTTTGACATCATTGGTCAAGTCTGATTCTCTTGAAAAAAAATTTTTTGCTGTAAAATTCTTCAACAGGATTTAATTACCTCCATAAAGCATCTCCGCTATCAGCCAATTAGTGTGGTTGTCTTATTTTGTGTGCATTTTTTAATAATATTTCAAATGTTTTCTTGTGTAACTTCTTCTGTTATTGTGCAATTTGGTGTGTTACATACCTCTTACATGTCAAGGCAGGGAATCATGGGACACAGTTTTCACCTACTGAAATGCAAGATTCTGCTCTCGTGTTACTAATAACAGTGGCAGTTCAATTATTTAACGCTGATTCAGTAAGGACTTTTGACTGCTGCTTGGATACATTTTCCGTTCACCCTCTCGCTTTTTATTAATTCTTTTCAAAAACAGAATCAGCATCATGGGTTCGGACTGTGTGACGGACATACAGTCCTAGACGATCAATGTTTCATGTCATTGCCAGATAAACTAAAAACCCATTTCCTGTTTCTCTCTCCCTCCTCTCCTTCTCCTCTCGCAGCACACTGACGATATATGGTATCAGCCAGGATGACGAGGCTATCTACCAGTGCATCGCCGAGAACAGCGCCGGCTCCACTCAGGCCAGTGCTCGCCTCACAGTGCTGTGGGCTGATGGACTCCCCGGCGTGCCCACCAACGTGCAGGCCGAGGCCCTCTCACCCACCACCATCCAGGTGTCCTGGAGGGAGCCCGATCAAAACACTCAGGACATCATCGGTTATGTTCTCCACATTCGCAGGACCTCAGGTTAGGCTGCGCAGAAGATGAGAATAGTTACATGGAATAGATTATATGAAAATAAGGTCCAGTTAAATGTAGTTGTAAAATAAGTAATAGACATCAGTGTCAAAAGCCGGTTGGTTAGAGGTGAAAGAGACAAAAACATCTGTCATGTTAAAAAGTCCTACAGGGAAGCCAGAGGACCATTCAACATTCATGTTATAATGTTGCAGGTGAATTTTTATGTTTTTAAATCTGTAGATTTATTCACATAACTATAAACTACAGAAAATGAGGGGGCATTTGTGTGAATATGTCGTATTTAATAACGTCAATGAGCCATTATACTGAGGTGATGAATATAGATGGTACTCACATTGTCAGCAAGGCGCCCCTTGCACAAATGATTGTCACTTGCAAATTACAGATGAATTTGCTTCTTGCATGCATAGCGGGTTGTTTCCTTTGATTGGTTAAATGAGGAAATGCGTGGGGAAATGACCTCCTGCTGCAAGTCGCAGCTCAAATGCAAGAGACGTACATCCTAACGACCCTATCAACAGTCTCAGTTGCAGAACACTGGAACTATGAAAATTACACCCTTTTTAGTGTTTACCAAGACATTTACACAACATTTGTTCGTCACATACAGTACAAGTCCCCACACTGCACTATACAGTAAAGATGGTATGATAAGGATTATTGAAAAATACTATTCTGATTTTTTGTCTTGTTATCCGTGTGTGTAACCTTTTGGTATGTTCCTCCTTATGTGTGTTCATACATGCACACTTGTTTATCTGCATGCAGTGTGTTTATTTACAGCTCTGGGCAAGCACATGTGTGTGTGTGTGTTTCTGTATGAGAGTCTCGTAGCGCCAGCTGCTGTTCTCCTCAGCAGTTCTATCAGATGGATAATTAAGGGCCCCGGGGGCCAACCAATAGGATATGCTGTAATTACCGTTCCAAGATGGCATGGCCCGATGGGTTGAGAGCTGGAGGTAGATAGTGGTTATGGTTGGGTGTCTCTGGATTAAGAGCAATAAAATGCTTTAACACATCTTTTATAACTCCCCCTCCATCCCTGCTCTCCACCCCTGCAATTCGCCCAACCATTGTCATTCAGGCTCCCAGGGACAAACTAGATTAGCTATTGCCTAACAGAGCTGCTCTGATAAAACCAGTGAAATGGGCAATAACCATAAAACGATGACAGAAACAGATTGTATTTATTTTCTCTCTTGATCGTATTTTCCATCACTTTAATGCTTGCTCCCATTCCCATTTTCTTTTTTTTCCCCATTTATGTTTTTCCTCTTTCTGTCCCCCTGCTCTCCCTCAACCTCCTCTTCCTATTTCTCCTCGTCCATCATTCCTCCCTCAGACCCAGTGGAGATGGAGTACGAGGAGGCCGTCAGTAAGGTGACGCTGCAGCAGATCATCAGGGACCTGGAGCCCTCCAC
Source organism: Amniataba percoides (assembly GCA_037176925.1). NCBI lineage: Eukaryota > Metazoa > Chordata > Actinopteri > Centrarchiformes > Terapontidae > Amniataba > Amniataba percoides. The sequence continues at coordinate 11,991,437 of JBAJHX010000001.1, forward strand.
CAGTTACACCTTCTACGTCAAGGCTTACACATCCCACGGGGCCAGCAAACCATCGGATAGTGCCACCGAGAGCACTCATGGGGAAGGTGAGCTGGAAGCAGAACGCACACACTCAAGTCACAAAACATATCTTTTTCCAGTAATACATGTGGTGATATTTACAGTAGAGCTGCATGTTAGTAGCGATCGCAGCGAGAGAAAACGTGCAAGATTTTTAGATTATATGTTGTATTTTTTTGTGTCACAACTCCCACTTCCCTGTGTGACATTTCTGTTTGTGTAAATAATGTTTTTACTGTGTACAAATGAGGCGTCGTAATTCACACTCGACTGAAAATGTTAACTCTCTTGTTAGCTGTAAGTTGCTGCCACGATCGTGTTGTTGCTCCACTCCAGCTGACAGTCTGTACTGTGTTGCAGTGCCCGCGCCGCCCTCCCTCTTCACCAAGGTGGTGAACAGCAGCGTTATACAAGCAACGTGGGAACCTTCCTCCAAGATGGGCCAACATCAAGGCTTCAGGCTGTATTACAGAAGAGCCCACACACCACTGTTCACCGGTCCCATCGCCTTCCCTCGCAATGTCACCCAGTACAACATCACTCAGCTGGGTGAGGCATAGATGATAGAAACAGATTACGTAATCAGCTATTCTTATAATGTTGATCGCCCCTTGTAATCTTCAACAAAGAACCTGCGTTTGATACTGTGATCCGGGCCTGTGAACAAGCATCTCAGACTCAAAATCGAGTCAACCACAGAAGTGGTAATTATGAAGCTTCTTGCTCTCATTTCCAGGAAAGAAAAGGAATAGACTCCCAAATATCAGCAGTAATTGGAGTACTTTCGTAGCTAACAAGAGTAGTTTCCCAGGACCAAATATGCGTCACTAATTTGTCCAGCTAGGATCAATATCGCCCTCTGAGATGCTTGAGAGACTTTGCCCCGTTTTTTTTGTTTTCATTTTTTTCCTTATCTGACTATCTCTAACTGTCTTTTCATTTCAACCAGATCCTGCGCTGGTCTATGAGATAAAGCTGCTCGCATATAACCAACACGGAGATGGCAATGCCACCATGCGTTTTGTTTCGCTTCGGGAGGCAGTGGAGAAATCTGGTGATTATCTTACACAGCCAAACGCAGCCACACATACACACTACACACATACTACACACTGTCCCACATCAGCCCAGCACATCCATGTTTAATGTGCATCAATGGGTCATGTCTCATCTTTTGTCATGAGCGTAATCAAGCTGACCCGCGTAATGTAATGTATAAACTGGTCTGACTGTGCGGTGTCCTGTACGTTCCCAGTGCTGGACGTCCCCTGCGACTGCGTGAAAGACGAACAGAGCAAAACTTCCACCACAGGCATCATAATCGGCATTCACATCGGAGTCACCTGCATCATCTTCTGTGTGCTCTTCCTCGCCTTCAGCTACCGCGGCAGGTCAGTACAAACGCAACGTGAAATAATTCGCCGGTAATTGCTATTAACGGTAATTGTCAGCCTGTAGTTTGCGTGCAGCTGACGAGAGTTTTATGCGTGTCCCCAGGTTAATGATGTGTAAGACGGTTCAGGCGACTCCCCAGGCGGGGCACAGCACGGTGCTGGAATCCTCTTCCTCTTCCCAGGGGCCCTCCGGGCTGAACGGGGCCGCCAGGAGAGAGATGGAGGTCAATGGCAGCGCGGCAGGGAAGCAAGCGGTCGACAGCAACGAGCTTGAGAGACTTTTCACTCAACCCAACTCACAAGATACATGCATGGTGAGTCCTGACAGTTTTTATTCTATTCACTGTTTTTATACAAACACAGTATAAAAAAGAGATTTTAAAGGAAATAATAGGGGTCATATTTTTTTAACAGTTCTCTCAGTGGAGGGAAAATTATAACCCTGCCTGTTCTTTTTGTTGTTTATCCATCGCAGCTTATAGCTTCATTTCCAGGTTTTACCTACTCTGCACAATGCAGACATATTTTGTTCCAGTTGAGATATTATTTGCTACAACACAGGTGCACTGCTGAAAAATCAGTTTTTACGTATTTAAAGACATTCCTCAACAAAAGACGAAACTAGATGTGTTCCCTGCCTTTTGTTTCATTTCCTTCAGAAAAACAAAACTATGACCTAAAGCTCTGTGTAAGTCCTCAGTAAAGAATAACTGCAGCTTCAGTCACGACTAGAGGACAAATCAAAGCAAGACTGAAATGACTTTGGTTATTATTAATTTATTTCATTCATGATTACTCAAACAATTAAGCAAATCAGTGGGGAGGCAATTATTCCCAACAACATAGTACAGTAGAAATGATAAAACAGGATAAAAGACTTTCTGTGTAGGTTGAAGCTGCAGAATTTTACGCCTACCTTTTTTTTTTTTAAATAGCGTAATAAAAGCACGAAAAATACATTCAAATGAAGCAGTAAGGGAAAAGTCCTAAAATAAGTTTTTACATTAAAAGGGCTTTCTGGCTGCAAAAGCAGCCATGTGGCCTCTTTTCTCAACAGGTAATATCTGTCAAGGGAAGCTACAAGGTCTGATGTGCATCTCGTCTGTCTGAATCTGTTTAATCACTACTGTTTGCATGTGTTTTCAGTCCGACTCCTTTGCGCTGAACGACACCCAGCTGTCTACGATACCGCTGGACGAGTTTGCGGTGGAGCGAGAGACGCAGTTCCAGGAGCCTCCTGCAGCACGAGCGGGTCGGCAGGACCAAGGCTAACCGTGTGTGAAGGCAAATTTTACACGACACTATCCACAGTGTCCACTTAGACTCTTCTCTCACTCAGGTTGACAAGTGTTTCCTTTCAAAGTAGTTTTTTTTTCCTTATTGTGCAAAGATTTTTTTATAGTAAGTTAAGAAGTTCTAGAGGATCTAGGACTGTGTGTCAGAGTGTTTTTTGGCCCGAGGTCTGGGAGCTCTCTTCTGATGAACTCAGCTGTTTCAAGCTCGGCAGGCCACTTAAATGTTCTTTATTTGTACAATTTGGTCTTTTGTTAATTTTATGGTATTGGGCAGCACACAGAATAGAGGCCCCAGAATGTCCTTGTTACACAATGATGATTTTATTTTTAAGTTTATAAATCTATATATACATATATATCTTTATCACCTATATGTCAAAGTGGTTATAAGTTATTGGTCTTATCTCTACTTTTCTGTGGATGTCAAAGACTCCTGCTGCCTGCTCTCACCTACCAATGATTCCACCTTCTCGCTAACAGAAGACCTCAGCCTTCGTCCAGGGATTTATTCTGTCTCAGGACTTTGTTTCACTGATATCAACATTTTTTTGCGAGTTCTCGGCCTTCATACAGGCACTAGACTTGGCTGTGTGAACCTTACGATTCAACAAAAACCTACCTCAGCCGGAATGAATGTGTTGCGGGAAGCTTTTAGGGACTTTACCTTCCCCTGTGCTCACAATTACTTAACACGCGGAGGAACTGATTGGTTCGAATATTACAAGATCAGGTGCCGCACTACCTCAGATGTCAAGAATCGTCTCTCTCTTTCTTGCTTGTCGAAGCAAAATGAAAAAAAAAGAAAAACGAGTATCCAACATAAAGCACTTCCAAATGCTGAAGTTATTGTTCTACCTCAAGATAACAATTTTAATGTTGTCGCTGTTGTTGTTGTTGTTGTTTGTCTGTTTATTGCATAATGAAACCCCCGCCCCTGTTAAATCCTGGCTTCCCTCTTCTGATGAATATGGTGTTTGTAGATACAATGTCAGTACCTCATGCAAGTTGACAGACTGATAACACTGTTGTATGAATTACAGTATGTTAGGAATATGTATGAAGTATGCTGTTGCATTATAAGCTCTTCTTTTTTAGATTTTATTTTCATTCAGAATATCTTTTTTTTTTCTTTTTTTTTCAAATATAGTTGCTTCAGTTGAATGAAATCGGAGATACACTGCATTGCTCACAATATTTTTGGGACTATTTAGAGATGCTACATAATGTTCAGCTGGACAGGAGGCAAAATAATACAACATACAGACATCATGTATGTGTCTAAAATGAGTGCTGTGATTGAATTCTGTGTGCATGTGTATTTGTGGTTTTGTGCATATATGGTTTGTCCATTGAATGAATGTTTCCATACATATATGATGTGTGTAAAAGAAGATAAAAAATAAGCACAAATCATCAGTCAAGATCAAAATGTCCCAGAGCGTGATTCCACTGATGTTGGTGTGGTGACTCGAAGGAATATTTTCACATTTTTGGGAAACGCGCTCATTGGGTTTTTCCTTTCTGACAGATTATGCTACTCTGTCTCCGTGCTGAGAATACATCTATATCCAGTTGGCCAATTGCCTCACATAGCATGTACAATACAGCACATAACTTCCACAAATTGTCGTATTTACATTACTGTTTGAGAACACGTCAGACAAACAAGATTTAAATTGATGTGATAAGTGCTCGTAGGCAGATTTATGATTGAGTCAGGCCAGCT
>JBAJHX010000001.1:11996011-12037561 GCA_037176925.1 Amniataba percoides
AATATTTGTTCGGTAACAGCAGCTAAATTATAATAAAGCATCCTAAAACAGAATAGAATATTATGTATAATTAACTCAGACAAAAACTGTCAAAAGTGTAGAAACAACAATGCTCTGTTTTAGATACACCAAACTCATTTTTAACAGGAAGTAAATTCCTGGATTTTCCACTGGTAACAAGCAGGTTATTAGATGCTATGGATTATCTTAAACTTTTTTCCAGAAAACAAAAAGACTGTTTCCAAAAATGTCCAACTATTCCTTCGATTTCTGAATGGGCAGCAGTGTATTTCTAACCTCATTCTGGATATTTGTCGCTGCAGTGCTCTTGGTGATTTTATTTTCACGTCACAGTTTTGCCTCCTTTTGAAACACAGCAGTAGCCTTTCAGACATCCGGTGCCCAGGAGACATGACAGTCGTTGATCATGCTTGACTATTGTTATTCTCTTCCCAAAACCACAATTGCTGCTCAGCCCTCTCCCTCCTGTCAACACCGACTAGTCAAAGTGCTGCAGGGACACCGTGTTTATAACAGCGCTGGATGCTGACGACCACAGACAGAGAGCTGGCTGAAGGGAAATAAGACAGTCGCTGGGTGGCTCTGCGATCACTGGGCTTCTCTTTTTTCCCGCTCTCTGCTCTGTGTCGTCACATACTGTACAGGACTCGCTCTGATGCATTATGGTGACCTACCTCAACCCTGTTTTTGGCCTTTCTCTCAGGTCTTATTGAAGGAAACAGAGTACAGAGTACATACAGAGTACAAACAATGGAGTGGAGGATTACACACACGCAAACACACACACACATGTATCTCATATATGTACATATATAGCAACTCTCGACGCACTGTCAAAAAAAGTAGACAAAAAAAGGATACAAACACACAAATGGAGGGAGAACTTTTTAGGACCTTTATTTCATGCACTAACTATTAAAGTTCATGTTCATACTTTGTTTTGGGTTTTTTTTAGTGGATGTGTAACTTTTGGTTTTTACTTTCATATCACAAACTTTTAACTTTATTTTCTCTCACTGGTGTTTGCTTCTATGTTCTCTGTGAAAACTTTATCTGTGAATTGGTGATTTCAACCCAGCAGCACTTAGAACTCCAACACACAAACACACATACTGACACTCAGTTGAACACGTTAAGTTGACTGAGTTGTCTTACAGGCTCCTAAACCTGAGCGTGACCCAAACTATGTTGCATTCACGTGATTTTTGTCTAAATAATTTCTTTGCGCAGCTGACTGGGAAAACCCAGTGATGTCCCTAATTCCAAGTTGGGAATAATTAAGAATTTTAGTCAGTCCTGGCAGCTGCAATATCATTATATAGCTCAATGTGTCTGGTTACACACAATTGTACACACAAGCTAGTTTTGAGGGTGCAGTTTTCCAGCTTTTTCCATTTTTACAATGGAATGCAGCATTGTTTCATAAGAGGTGTTGGAAATATAGAAGATATTGCAATGCATTTATCAATTATTTTCACTCTAAATAGTGTGTCATATCTTCTGATTGTCCCCGACATTCCACGGTGAGTTGTACCTGTCCCCACAGTAGAGACTCGCCTTCCATCTTTGTGTGCTTGAAGCCACAATTTTCATTTTAGTGATCAACTTTGGTACTGTAAGTTAATGCCTTTTGAATTTATTTGTTTCTGCTCATTTGTTTTAGTCTCCTTGTTTCCGTTTCTTGTATTTTACTGTACACTCCTGGTGTTAATATCATGTTGCAAGTGTTGGAAAAACAGTCATGGTACTTGTCAAAAAAGCAGAACAAATGCTCAACCTAAATGTCTCCTGCTTGTATATTTATTAACCACCAATGTGATATTTTCTCCACTGGGCTGCTGCAGCCTTAATCAGTGTTTTTACTTCTGTTGTTCTGAGTAATTTCACTGGGGGAAACAAGTGGTGTGCTTTTCTTCTTCCTTCCTTCTTTCCTTCCTACCTTCCTCTATCCCTCGGTGTAATTTAGGGTTAATCTCCTCCTGCAGGAAATTGCCCACATCTCCCCCGTGGATGTGACAGGTTTTAGTGCCATACTGTTTAACCTGATTCACGGGAAATGTGGCGCAGTGTCGATCATGTTTACGTGATTAGACTTCTATAGGTCAGGTTGTCGTATTGCTGTTTAATATTAGAACTTGTGTGATTTAATGGAGCCTTCAAAGCTGTTCTCATTAACTGACTGGTGCTGTAACTCCATCAGCAGAAGGGACCAGGTGATTTCTTCGCTGACACAGTTACTGGGGGGGAAAAAAAAGCGGGGCCTTTGTCTTGTATATTTTGCAGCCTTGGGAAGTGCTATATCACCAAACTCTGCTCCTGTCAGTTTGCCAGTCTCCTCTTTTTCTTGCTTCAAAAAAATCCTGACCTTTGGACAGGGAGAGTGTGTGCTCAGGGACTCTCTGATCCTCTTCTTATAATGTGCATCAGCAGGCCGCACTTGGCCTTCTGGATGTTATTTTCCTCATTAAATTCTGCTTTGTGCCCAGTCAGAGTTGCCCTCTTTGTTGGTCATTTAAGTAAATAAGAGAAAGTGTTGACAAGATAATTAGTTTGGCCACTCTGCTGGAGGCACAGTGGGGAAAATGTCTCAAAGGGTAGTTTAGCTGCCTCCTTAGTGATGAGAGCGAGGATGTAGGGATGACTCATTAACATGGAAAACATGCAACAGCTTCAGGGAAACCACATTCACAAGAAGAATTTTCATTTTTATTATTCATTTTAAAAATTACAGTTCAGATCACTGATTGGTGTTTTATCTTAATTTTCATCCTAGAGCTGAAACAATTCAACAGTGAATTAATCAGAAACTGCTTTGAAAATTCATTAATCATTTAAGTAATTTTCAAAGCAAATTGCCCTGACTTAAAATTAAAAAAAAGAAAAACTTTCTTAAGCTTCTAAATTTTGACGATTTGCTGCTTTTATTTATCATATTGAATACTTAACTGAATATTTTGGGGTTTAAGTGGGTTGGAAAAAACTACAAGCAAGCAAAAAAGTTAGCTTGAGCTTTAGGAAATTGTGATTTTTCAATTTTCTTACATTTTATTGACCAAAGGATTAATTACTTGACTGAGAAAACAACAGGCCGATTAACCGACAGTGAATATAACTTTTACGGGCAGCTGTAACTTATTCTTTATCCTTCCTCAGGTTTTCACAAAGATGGCATCCTGCACTGGGCACATGCAGGATTTTGTTTTACATTGATTCTGGTGCCAGTATATTGGTCTCTATCTCTCTGTATCTCTCTTTTTATGCATTTATGGAACACAGGTAACCAGTTCAGGTCAGAAAGACAAGTTAGGCTTCAACTGGCCAGACTGACATTGTATCGCTGTATAATGTCAGCTATGGATGTAAGTACAATGCTGTAACTCAGTGGTTGAGGATTTTTTTGGGTAACCTGAAATATTCTGATTCTCCGAAAGCCCAAAGCCTGATGCAACTTGCCTCTTCTTGAAAAACCCTCTGCATTACGTTGTATTGATCATCGTGGCACCAAATGAGCATCCGATATGATTGTGAATGAATTACATTTCCGATGCATTTATCTCTATGGTGTTCTGCTCTGAGACCTCGATGACTGTACGTGTCAAATAATGTTGAGTTTAGTCAAATGGTGATTTAATGTTATTGTACTTTAATGTTTGAGATCAGTATTATATTTTATATACCTCTGTCAAGAGAGCAGATTGAATCCGATGTGTTTAAAAGTAGTAGGCAGATAAAAAAACCTACAGTAGATCTGCATGAGAAACGAAAAGTGTTAGTTAATCATTATTGGATTTGTGATGGTAACACTGTGATATATAGCTGATTAATGGCAAAATAATGTTGTGATCTCAATATGGTGCTATTGATGGTCCTGTCTCACATTGTCGGTCAATCTGTTTTAATGGTTTGTATTGATGAAAATAGGTTGAGTGACCTTTTTCCGTTGACAAATCCAACCCTGTCTTGCCCTCGCTGATGCCTGATGATCACCTCATCCTCATCCTCATCCTGTTCCCACCAGTCATCCTCGCATGAGCGACTCGGGTTGAGGTCCTGTCAGTGCCGTTACCTTTTAAGTGACACGTTGTCTTCATTTTCCTTCACCAACCATCTTTGCTTGAGGGGAATGTCTGTTCTGTATCGATGTTGTCTACACGATCTAAAGCTGTGCAGTCAGCCGTAATTTGGCCACTGAAATAAGAAAAGCACTTCTGAGTGGGATCTACTCTGCAGGTGATTAAACCCCTCCACACGCAAACACACACGTCCTGGGAAGTTACCGTCAAACATTAAAGTCAATAACAGCTTCTTAGTAAAAGCATCATTGTTAAAAGCCTGCTTAGAGAAGCATGTGTTGTGAAATCTTCCTATATAAAGCATCACATAGCATATTTGCTTTGCATCTATGTTTATTATTCGCAGTCTTAAGCGTCAGTCCTGCCGCACTGCAGACAAAATAGTGTTTAGTATTAAGGGGACATTATGCCAGTATAATGTTGCCATATTAAACCATGTAGGCGTAAGAATATTTGACCCTTTCTTGCCCTGCGTTGCTGGTTTGCATCAAGGATTTCACTTGTGCACAAACTATGAAAACTGATGTGAGATTAGTTTTAATCAAACTTTGGATTTGTTTTCCAGAAGTCCAGTTTTTTTTTCTTCTTTAACTGCAAATTTTAAAACTCACCCACAAGTGAAGTTTAATCTCTATCAATGTGTTTAAAACTCCAACTGGTTTCAACACTTCGGATGTTTTCTCTCCAACATAACTTAAGAAGAAACTATCTAAATTTAGGGTCAAAAACTGATCATCAGATTCTGAGTAGTGTTTTCAAACAATTGCGGAAAAAACAAACTCAAATAGAGAAATTTCTTATGCGAAATCATCAAAACTTTTGTTTATTTGGGTTTAAGACAAGAATAAAATCATAAAATATGTTTTCAAGGCCTTTAAAGTGTCGATTCTGACATGTAGAAATACAAGCATGGGATGAAAAGCATTGTTTGTGTGCTTGCTCCATTTTTTAACCTTAATTGCATCATCAGCCAGACTGCTTTATGTTCACCATCCTCTTACATAAAGCTCAATATAGTAACAATATATGACAAAATGCATTTGCTGTAACTCCTGGAAGCTGATATAATGTGCAGGATAGTAATGTTATCATGTAAAAAAACAACTTGGTATGGTGTAAAGTTTAGTAAAAATATCTGAAGACAACAAAGGATGGCAAAGATGAGGCAAAGACTGCCTTCTATTTTATTCTCACTTCAGTAGAGTTAAAAGAGTAGAAGATATATTTATTCTATGCAGTTTTACTTTATTTTTTTAAATCCTACAGGGTTCAAATGTGGTGCCAATCTGAAGCCAAAAAACAGAAACATTATCAGCTGTGTCATCTACTTGTTTAATGTCACAAAATCAGCCTCATTCATAGTGTTACCTGTGTTTGATTAACTGATCTATCGTTTGAATGGAACAAAGGGAGCACAAGTCTGCAAAGTCAGCCCATGATCACACACCTTTCTGTATGTCTGTCTACCTGTCTGTCTGTCTGTCTTATTTTTTGTCTCCTTGCTGAGGTCACTGCCTCTGTCTGCTTTCACAGTTCAATTCAGGTCAATATGAGATGATTTAATAAGCGTTCTCAGAGCATTGTCAGGGATCACTGCTGTATGTTTCCACAAAGTTATGTTTCTACACTCTCTCTAGACCAAGTTGTTGCAATTATAAATCTGTATACATATCCACATATGCAGCATGAACTGTATGTGTGTATGTATGTGTAAAAAGGCAAAAATAGACCATTTTTAGTGGTTTGTATTGTTTTAGGGTTCATTGTGCAAAACTGAAGAAAAAACAATAACAGTGATAATAAATTAGATCTAGTAATAATAAATCCAGTCTGACTCTCTTTATTCTGTGTGTTTGTGTGTGTGAGTGCACACATGTATTACTTACATTGTTGGGACTCACTTTCATATTATACAGTATATTATTACATTTTAGGGTGAAGACTTGGTTTAAGGTTAGGCTCTAGTTGAATGTATGTCTATGCACTGTCCTCTGAATTAATGGGCGTGTGTGTGTGTGTGTGTGTGTGTGTGTGTGTGTGTGTGTGAAGTGTACCTGAGACTTGATCTCAGTGGATAAGGAACTGTAATTTACAGCACAGATGTGTGTTTGCTTACTTCCTGCGGTCCACTGAGATCTGCAGCAGATCAATCTGATGCAGACGTCTCTCCGTCCCCACTTCCCCGTCCCGTTTTACTGTTCAGCACATTAACTCGGCCGGCCAGACAAAGAGTATTGAATACGAGGCCTAGAGCTCCTGGTCGATGAAGGTTGGTGCCGGACTTCTAATCACTGTGAATCCCAATGCATGATTGAACGTGGAGACAAAGGGAGAGTCCAATATGGATCAGCTTCCTCTTTCTCTGTCTGGCTCTCTCTGTGGTCTCCTTTCTCTCTCTCTTTTGGGGAAAGCATCAAATACTTCCACTTTATTTTGCTAGTTCTGCCTATTAGTCCTGTTGGTAGTGGTGGCATTGCACAGTGTTGGGATCTAAGTGAGTATATTTACTCATTTAGTGTACTTAACATGAATCTGAGGTTCTCACTACATTTAAGGGGGAATAATTTTGCTTTTGCTTCACTACAGTTATCTGAAAACTTTAATTACTTTACAGATTGCATTGTTTTCACAAAACGAATGAAGGACTGGCAACTATTTTTGTCAAAAGTTTTTTTTTGTTTTTTTTTTGTGAATGAACTTTCATGCTTCCAGCTTCTGAAATGGGAGGATTCATTTTGGTTTTGCTTTCAGTTCTTTTTTTTAACTTTATTTTCAGAACATTTTCAAGTCAATTCATAATGAAGAAACTGCTTAATGGAAAAAAATGAAACCAATAACAGTAAAAAGTTTCTTATACATCAATGAATGAGTTGATGATGAATGTATTTAATGTAAATGATATATAATAGTATAACAGTCACAGGTGACATTTTTATGATTATACATGATTATAGTTAGTTACCATTTTACTTGGTAAAGCATCTGAATGCTCCCACTACTGATTCAGCTGATGAAAACTGTGAATGCAGCAACATCAACATAAAGAAGTCCACTAGAGAGAAGCTTTTCATCCGTATCGGCTTCAAAGTGGAGGTTGAAAATTTGCTCCTCAACTTAGTTGAATTACTGCCCGAACTCTCTGTGCAAACATCCATCATCCATCACAGGTCACCCACTGATCTCCTAGTTCAACTTTGACCTGTTGTACTTACTGCAGGTTGTGCAGTTTTCATGTGCAATGGTCTCTTATACACTTCAGCACTTCAGCTGCACTTACCCCATAATAAAATTGTTTAAGTAATCAGGCTTAGCTACTAGCCTGTTTACAACATGTCTGACTAACTGAATGCTCGCTCACACTCGGAAATATTGGTGATGATGATAGAAATTAGCTGTTTCCGAAAACAAAATTTCCTCAGGCAAAAACTTGGCACCTATTATTATTCATCTTAGCTGCCAAGTTTTTGTAATTTGCCACTGGGTTTACCCTGTTATTCACAACAGACGTCTATGATGCACGTTAAAGTTTTCTCTTCTTTCCTCACAGCAACTTTAGCAGCTGTACAGAGAGGAAACCATGTGTGTGTGTGCACATACTGCGATGTGTAAACGTGTGTTTGTGTGGGATGAGAGCTGCGTGTGAGATTGAGCGTGGCAGAGGGAGGGTGTTCATGATTGTCACAGCGAGTTTCCTCTTTATTTGTGGTTTTAATGAAGAGACAACAGCAGAGTAGTTTTCCACAAGCAGCTCCCTCCCTTTTTCCCCCCTCTCATGGACACACACACACACACACACACACACACACACACACACACACACACACACACACACTAAACAGTCCAGACTGGCCGTGTAAAGCAGTGAAACTTTATCCCCGGCTGGACCACCTCAACTGGGCCCCGGCTCCTCCTGACCCCACAGCATTTAAAGCGAGTTGAGAAAGGGGACCTCAGTTTCCCAGAGAGAGCCCAGAGGAGGAGAAGGGGGGGTGCAGCTGTCTTCTGGCTTCTCACACCGCACGCCTTTTAGCGGCTCAAAGGGAGCAGCCAAGAGAGAGGGAGGCCAGAGGTCACACCAGCCAACTTTCATACCCGCCTACCTCTGATGTTCCCTGTTTTTTTTTCCTCCTCTTTCCCTCTTCGTTTTTTACTGTTTCCAGATTTCCCAGCCGTAACACACTTCCCAGGTGACATCCCTCCTCTCACGTCGCAAATAATCAAAACCGTCATGTCAGCTCCTGTTTCTTCTTTATGTGCCGCCCTCCTTGTGCATGTCTGTGTTTGGAAGTGTGTGTGATATTTTTTGCCTGTGTGTGTGCACAGTATGTTCTTATTAGTACCACGATGCAAACTGACTGAAAGTTTCACAGCCAAATGTAAGTTAAAGTATATAAATACACATTCAAAACTCAACTTCAAATTGTAATCCTTTTCACCAGACCTGTTTTAAATAGCACTTGGGCATTTGCATCTTTAAATGCTTGTCTGTATAGCTTCTCTCATTGTTAATTTTGCACTCTGTCTTTCCCACGCAGGATTCAGTTACGTACCCACAGACAAGGAATTCAAGGGGAACAATGCATGTGCATGCTAGATGTAAAGCAGAAAACAAAAGCAGCTGCATGAAATTCACATCAACACTTCTCTTTTAAGGCACTGTAAACAGGTACACAAGAAAATCCAGTAAACAACCAAGCAACTCTGAAATCCTAATGAATATCACTTTAAACCTGGATTAAGTAATTTTTTTGACCTCTTGGGATCGCAAACAAGTTGTGAACACAACACTGACATCATCCATCACCTGTTAAGCTGATACACATGGAGTAACACTAGGTTTCATTTGGAGTCATGTTTCTGGCCTCCTGACAAATGTAAGTGCAATATTCACTCTTTTAAGCTTTTGGTCCTGGCGTACTCCCGAGGGAAACATCTGGCTCTTTAGCGGCTGAATGCTCGACTCACTAACATTGTATGTCTGCCAAATCTATAACAAAGCATTGGCCTGGAGAGCCACAACAGGTAGAATTGGTCGGCCACTAATTGCAGAGTTTGCAGTTTGATCCTCGGCTCATCCTGCACACATGTCGAAGTATCCTTGAACAAGAAACTGGACCCCAATCACTCCTCATGGGTTGACCAGTCCCTGTCATTGCAATAATGCACATAACCTGAGCTCTTATCTGCTGTTTATTATGCTCATACTGCGATTGTGTTTGTGAGAAGACCAGCGTGCTTTACAAACACTGCAGAACACAATATAATTTCCGCCAATTCTCTCTTCCCTGTGCCGCTGCCTGTGGTTCCAGTTTAAGATGGAGTGTCATGTGGTGGAGGGTGACTGATGGAGAATGTGGGCATTAACATGCTGAGGCCACAGGAGACGTAGCAATGAAAGCATTAATGGAGTGACTGGTTCTGAGAAAAGGAGGGCTGATGTGATTGCAATGTGTACCAGGGGAATCATTCTGCAGGAGCCGACCATGCAGGCTGTATAGCTGCCCTTATAACACATTTATATGTATTTGAGAGATAAATCGGCTGGCCTTTGCAGCGGCAGTGAGTGTAGGGCTCACATGCAGAGATATGCAGTCATCATCTATGACACACACCCCCTCCCTCGTCCCTCAAGTCTCTCTTCATTTATCACTCAAACACACATGCACGCACACACACTCAGTGTTTGAGCGGCTACTCACCGGTTAACACGTACAACGCACCCAAGCACCCTCAAGAAAAGGGAAGGGTGGGTGAGTGTAGAGCGTGGGGGAGGGGGAGCAGCAGCAAGATCGCATCCCCGGTGCGTATAACGGCAGTGATGTGAGGAGCAGGACAAAGAAAGGATGGAGGGTGGGACAAAGGGAGCAAGGTATGGAGACGCGGGGTGGCTTTGAGGAGAGAGAAGGATCTGAAGGTATGGCCATGAATGGCAGAAGGTGTAATGATGTAAAACCAAAAGGGGAGGGAAAGATGGTGAATGCTGCTTTGAAGTTCAACATATTTTTTCACCTCTAGTGGTACCCAACCAGGCAAAACACATGAATGGCTCTAAGATAATTACATGAGATTTCTGCTGCAATTAATGATTTTTTTTTTTTTTTTTTTTGCGCATGCAGGATTGAACACAGTATTTTGATTTTCAGCACATTAGGAGTTGTGTGATATTTCCTCAGGGAATTCTGCTGAATTTCAGACAGAAGGAAAACGTGCAGTTATGGCTCAGAAAGGCCCAGAGAGATGCCTCGACCACTTGCTGATTTCAAAGTGGGAGAACTGAACATTCAAACAGATTTCAAGAGAGACTTTTTTTCTCTTTATATAAATCAGTTCCTGTGGAAACTATTCACATTGAGCTCCAGATAAACTAAAACACTATTTGGTGCACGTTGCTGCTGAACAAGCAGCATGGCTCTGCAATGTTGGTCAGTTTTTCGGTCGGTCTGCTAGTGATGGGACTGACATGACGTTTGTGCAGGCATTATTGGTCCCCACAGAATGATTTTTAAATATTTTATAGTGATCCCCTGACTTTTCATTTTGTGCCAGCATGGAGTTGACATTTATGGTGTTTAGTCTCAACAATTGGATGGATTGCCGAGAACTTTGCTTCAGACATTTATGTTCCCCAGAGAACAAAATGTAATATCTATGGTAAACCCCTCACTTTCCTTGTAGTGCTGTCGTCAGGGTACAGTTTTATGTCACTTTATGTCCAAAACCCCATTCCCATCAGCTTCAGATGTTCTTTGAGTTTGGTGTTAATTACCAAATGTTAGAACGCTAATACTCTAAACGAACATGGCAATCACTGTAAATAATTACCCGCTTAATGTCAGAGTGTTGGCAGCGTCACTGTGAGCGATGTGTTTCAAGCCAATGTTAGCATTTAGCTCAAAGTGCTGTTTTGAACTGTAGACCAATAGACTTGCTTAAATCTCCTTTTTACCAGTGCATCTCTGTTAAACTGATGAACCATAAAAAAAATAATTTACCATAGCTACAAGTTATTTGTTGTAGCTATTTTTTGTAATTTGGTTAAACTGACCTGAGGAAATAAAAGGAAAGGTAGTGGTACATGAGGTGGGTTACTTCCCACAACTGTTAGATATTTCTGGACACCACAAAACACATAGACCATCATTTCCACCACAATTGTGTCACTTCTCTTCTTCTTCTCCTGGTTTTATGTTGCTGCCGGTTGCCCCAGGCCTGTCCCTCTCCATTAACCCCAGCCTTCACCTATCTCTAATCCATTCTCAGGAAGAAACCCACCTGGGGATTGTGGTCTGCAAACAGGGCTTTGTTCCAACAAGAGGGTCAGGGCTTTGTTCTAACACTTGTATCTGGCCTTGAGGAAACGTTGTTTCATACCGGACGACATGAAAAAAAGATGGTATTCATTGTCTCTTTGATTGACTCAAACATTTCACGTATTGATTTTTCAGGGTCCAATCACACCGCTTTGTGCCAAGGTCGGCTTCCTGTTTCAGAGAGCAGTGGTTGCAGGCAGAGGGAAACGGCTAATGCAGCAACATATTCTTATCCATCAATGAAGGAAACTGAAGATTGGACCCCGCCTGCACCCGCACCCCATCCTGTCCTGTCTCTCTCTCCTCTCCCCTCACTATCTGTTTAATCACACAGAGCCATATGGATGCACAGTGTGTTGTATTAATTAGACCCCAGGGCGTGGCCACACACTGGGGACTGGAGTGACTCCAGCAGTTGCTATGCTGGGAGCAGAAATCTACCTCCCGGCGCAAACTGGGAGGACGGAGCTGCAGCAGGTGAGCCGAGGATGCGTGACGTGCAGCAAAATGTTTTTTCTGGTACTCGTGATGCTAAGATGAAGATCCATGTTTTCAAAGACAACCGGATCTGGCCTCAGATCAGCTTCATTGTGAAGAATATCAATAGAGTTATATGAAAATTATGTTGACAAAGTTATTATGGAGGTGGATCAATTCGCCTCAGTTAACTGCATTTAATCCAGATCAATTTGTTTTTGTAAAATGATTACATAAACCTCAGCTAATGAAATGAATCTCACTGCAGGAACTGCTATTAATATATGTTTTTTACTGTATGTGTTCCTCTGCCTACAAGATCAAGTTATATTATTATTATTATAATTATCCTTTTCTCTTTCATGTTCTAAACACAATTTGTTAAGAATTATGTAAATGTAATCACATGGAAAGATTCCAGTTTGGTGTTTAATCTGTTAATCTGTTCTTTATTCAGGTATATTGGTAACGTAACATACCAAAGTAAAGCCTTTTTGTCAGTGCAGAGCAGGTCAGATAAACCTTTTTTAAAAATAGAAACTTGTCTCTGCTCAGTTCTAGTTTTCATCATACAGATGTGATGTGACAGATTTTAAATCCCTCTTAGGCAAGTTTGTGATTTGGGGCCTAAATATAGTTGACTTGACTTTGTCCTGGTCAAAATGATTGTCTGATTTTAGCAGCTCTTTTCGAATACTTACAGAAATTAACATCCACTTTTACAGCAACTAAGTAAGTACATACAGTAACTACTAAATGAGTGTGCGCACTCTCTCAGAGCATTACCTCTATTTCCTCATAATGAGTGCCAAATTATGCAGTTCTTTCCACGAAACCATCCTCCAGCCTTGAAGTATCTGGTCGACTGTGGACTGCTGTTAAAAGGTAACATTGTGATTGTGTGTGGAAGTCCATTTATCATTAACATTCACATTTAGCAAAGCTGACACCAAGCTAATACCCTGCAAACAAAGCCAGAGAACTGTGAAAACTGGCTTTTTGTTTTCCATCAGGTTGCAGTATTTTCACCCGTGCTTACCTGACCTTCCTACATTAGTCTGGAAAAAGTGTGTTCTTCTGAGTACACAAAGTCCTTTACAGTAATGCTGAAGAATAAACAGCTCAGACATTTACACTCCTGAAGTGTGAAGATCTTTTTTTGGTTTTTTTCCTGCAGATTATATAAGCCTGGCTGCCTGAGCCTTGGAAGGGTTAAAGAGTGCTTTCACTGGGGAATAAATCAGGCGAGGGTGCATGTTGGTGTTTGTGTTTGAGACTCAGAGACGGAGAGAAAGAGGAACAAAAATAGCAGAAGCGTATAGGTTCAGTTAAGCTTCAGCCGTTCCTCACCGGACCACTGCAACAATAAAACAGCACTAATAAGAAAACAAAGGAATCACAGTTTACATATCCAGCTATGTGCAAGTAGTTAGGAGAGAAAGAAAGGAAGAAAGAGAGTTGGCACCGGTGTCTGGCTTGCTGGTCCTGTCTAAAGGGAGCTGACCCTGCTCCTTTTGTCGAGCGACCTTCTGTATTTGCCCAAACTCTTAAGTGTTGTGAATTCCTGAGTCTCACACGTCGCCCCCGCTGAGGGACCGCAGACCTGGGTGGGCATCAGGTCCAGTTGCTTGGCTGGCGAGGTGGGCCGCTAGGACTAAGGGGCCAACGGAGGGAGCAGGGGGGCCTAAATGGGGAGCTGGCGGGGGTGAGGTCAGCTTAAAGGGTCATGGGGAAAGGGGCAGATACGGGTCAGTGTTTGCCCAGCTGTCTTCTGGGTAGCTGAAAAGGAAGTTACTGGATGAACAGGGTTGGGTTGTTGGACAGCGTCGTTCAGGAAATGTTTTATTATGGCTAAAAGAGGCCGAATACAGACGAAGAGAGAGTTGATTCCTGACTATTATATATATATATATAGCGTTGTTTGTTGCCTCCTCCCTTGGCCTCCTCGGAGGCAGTGGAAACAAGCTGTAAACACAACACTGACACATCATCATCTCATAAGTTGATCTCACTGGCAAAGTTGTTATCCAGCAGTTACAGAGCAACATTATGATTTGTTATTTGACTCTCAGTCAAATAACAAATCTGTTTTTGTCACAGATTGATCTGCCACCAAGATAAATATCTGGCTCTTTAGCAGTTCAATTTTCCATAATGTTCACCAGTTACTAGCTGTGTCTGTCTACTGTTGTTTGTTGTGCAGGGAGCATATCAGGGAGTTTGGTTTTTCTAATCTTTTTTAAATTTAAAGTTTTTTTTTATGAAAATGGCACCATGAGAGTGTCGCTAATGACATTTAGAGCTAGAAAATCAAAAGCAATGACTTGAAGGATGCTAGAAATGAAGAGCTGGTTGATCATTCTCAGTGTGCTCATCATGTGCTCCATTGTTCACTTACAAGTAGATATTGTTACATTATAAATATAACCTTTTTAAAGTGGCACTAAACAGGATTTCTAAATGAGTGATGGGCCAAATAACTGTGTTAAATCTAGATCTCTTGTTGAATACGCTTTTGTTGAGCATCCTGCTCTGCTGTTACCCTCATTTCCACACAGCATTTTTAAGGGTCTATTTTGTTTTTTGATTGGACGTGTTGAATAATTTTCTGTTCAGTTTCTCTCTCAACATTTCCAGATAAAGGAGGCAGCAGTTTTCAGCAAAAAAAAGCATTCAATATCCATTATACACTATCTATTCAACCGCAGACAACAGGCAGACAAGAGATGGTGAACATAGTGGATCATTTTGCAGCTGAGAATTAGTGGAAACCAAAGCCAGAGCAAAAAGACACTTCATATTGGACTTGCCTGCTACATGTCAATATGCTTGCTAAAAAAGAATAAAAGAACATATACAATTATCTAAAACAACCAATGATCTAAAACAACCATCCACATTACAATAATAATATGTATTTTTTTTTGCTTGTGGTGCTGCCCCCAAGTGGTAAAAAAAAAAAGTCAATGAAGCTTTCAGTAAAACTCTGCTCATTTATCAACATTTTGTGTTGCTTTCCGTGTGCCTCATCTGCATTCAGTTGTCACTGGCTCGCCTTGAAGTTGCAGTTCATGCACTGCAGCAAGATTAATTATGTGTATTGGATGTGTATTATAATTTATGGACTTGTGGTAATGCGGGCTGAAGAAGCTAGCGGTTGCTTATTTCTTGTCTGTTGGCTTAATGTGTGGTCACTTGTGTTCACTGCTCCGATATCCTTCTCCTCCAAACATCTGCGGTCACCATAATCCTCTCAAAGTTGCCCTCCATTATTCTGCTGCCCTCTCTCCCTCTCAGGAGTCCCAGGAGAATTCATTTCCATTGCTTCATCTGCTTTACCAAATCCTGTGGAACAAGCATGCCACATACAGACCCTTAATCCTGTATCAAACAAGGACACATTTATTAGATTTGTTAGATTTAGATTTTTTATGTCACTGTTTAAATTAAAATTTTGTCTGTCTGTAATTTTGTCTGTTATATAGAGTGTAATACAGAGGTTTTTTTTCAACCCTCTTGGGCCAAGCAACAACAGGCAAACAAGGATTTTCCACAAGACCTTTGATTGTAACTTTAGGAGCACAAACATACCAATATGAAGCAGTGGAGCTTGTTTTATTGACAACAGAAACATATAAAAATGAGGACTTTTCCTGAGGGTCCACTTTAATCCCGTTCTTGTACTCCAAGATTGGATGATGTGGAATGATTGCATTGCTCTCAAATTGCATCATCACCCGCAGGATGAAGGATAGTCGGACTAATGGATGGACCTACTTCCGTGCTCAAACACAAGACCCATTTCCAAGCCTCGTGTGATAAAGAGTCAGGTGAGGGTGGAGAGGTGGATGGATGGTGGGGTCAAAGGTGGAGGTCACCACGATTCCTGCTTTGTCTTATCAAATTAGTGGGCTGGTGTGGAGGTGAGGTGATGGTCAGGGTGGCTGCCGCTGCTACCTCAACCCCCGCATCCACCAACACCACCACCACCGCCGTGTTCCTCTGGTCAATGTCCTTCTTTACCATTGGCAGTTCACTCAATAACCATTACTCTCAACTGGACATGGAGTGGGTGGACCCCGCTGGGCCGCTAATCGTACAATCAATAGGTGACCATAAAATACCAGTGAGCTCACCGAAGGGATCTTATTAGTATAAAGAGTGTAACACTAACCGAATCACAGTACATAATGATATTAGGAGGGCAGCAAGTGCAAGAATAACACATAATTTTATTGATTTATATGCTATATTCTTTCTGGTCATTTTAATACAAAACTGAACAAATTCAAAATGGAATTATCATCTAAAATTAATTTTTCTGGCTTCGTCTTGTTATGAATAATTTCACCTGACTGGCCTTTGTCCTGTCATTGCAGCCATTACAGAGGCTCTTTACAATGGCCTTTCCTTTGTTGTCTCAGCCTATAGCTACACACTACTATTGGTCTGCATGCTTGGTAATGTATGGATGACGAAACACACACACACACACACACACAAAATGTGGAAGCAGCAAAATGTCGTCAGTGCTCAGTAAAGTAAAGCATTGCCACCTAATGGTCAGATGTAGTCACTGCATATCCCCAATGTACCCAGAGATGTGAAGTTTCAGAACAAGCAGACCCAAAAAATGAAAAAACAAAACAAAATTTAGTCCAGATAAACTTTGCATTAGGCCAGACAGATAAACATACACAAGTGAATTACTTGTGACTCATTTTCATACTGATCATTGGTAACTGAATCAACAATTGTAAGCCTTATAAACCTGTAAGTCGTAACAAATTTAATGATAATTAGATTTTTTTTTAAAATGATAACAATTATGATACAAAAAAGAGGGTACGTAGATTTCCATTCTCTCAAAATAACGTTTTTTCAGCCACTGTCACAAACTTCAGCTCACCTGAAGACTAAATGCTATCTGTGGTTGCAGTCACCTGTTCTCTCTATTCACAGGTATTTAGTTAAGTTCATTTCTCTGATATTTTGGTCAAGTGAAACATACTTGTTTCTCATGTGGTGGTTTAATGGAGCTTTCAGAACAAACCGAAACAACAACTACACAATCTGTAATCCATTTATTTTACTTTAATTGCTCAAAAAATAAATTGTTTTAATGTTCTTTTTTTGGTTGTTTTTCACTTCCATGACTTTCTCCTTTTTTCAGGGGATTCAGTTACTAACATTATTTTGAACTGCTGACATTGTTTCAGATGTTTCAGAAGCTAAATAAAGCAATGCATTACCCCAGAGAACCCAGCTATAAAGATGGTGAACAGTGAATCTCTTCATCTTTAATTGGTGCACAGCTGTTTTATGCTGCACTCCTGATCCCAGAGACAAAATAAGTCTTAAAGGATTTCTGCAATTGAATTTCATATCAGGGAGTCAGACGTCTCTGGGGTCTAATTGATCTGAGCTTCGCTACAATAGCATAACAATTTGTACACGTCTTTGTGAGTTACTTTTTGGCAAACAAATGGAGCATTTGTTTTTGGTTAGCAAATATAATGTAATGTAAAAATCCAGTTTTTAGAGTGGGTTTTAATGAGATCGGAAGAAAATCTTGACTTTTAGCCTCTTGGAAGCAGCAGAAACAAATGGTGAGAACAACAACAAAATATCATCAAGTCCAGTATACACTCTGTTTTAGCTCTATTTTTGGTCTCAACCAGCTTCGTAGGGAAATATCTGGCTCTTTGGTTGCCAAATGCTCCTCCATGCTTAATTTGCAATGTTGTCTGCCATTTGTTGTGGAGCAGGTAGTATACAGGGAGCTTGTCTCTGAAAACAGCAGCATGGTACAGCCAAAAGCAAAGCTTTGACAGCAGTGGCACTGAACCAAAACATCACAGTTACTCACTATAAAGCGGAGCAATTCTGCAAATTGTTGTCATTTGACACATTTTATTTTCATTATCATGTAAATATTCATTGAAGCAGCTTGATTTCTGTTAGTCTTGCAATAATTTAAATGATTTTTTTCACATCACAGTGTGGTCGGGGAACCCCAAATTATGAGGTAGTAAAGTCGCAGTCAGCATAACACAAGGGGTGAACGTGTTACTTATTTCAGCTTTAACCAAGGCCACAGCAACTCTGATTTCCTCTTTCTTCATTTGGCTGTTTCTCATCGTGGAACATGTTCATCCTTCCACACAGTGTAGAAATGTGATCTATCAATGGGGGCGCATATGTCTGCATGCATATGTGTGTGTGTGTGTGTGTGTGTGTTTTTATGCCTGTGTGTGTATTGGACCCCAGAGGAACGGAGCATCCAGGTCGTCGGGTCAGTGATTGACTGTCCTGCTGAGTATTGCTGACGAGGGTGCAGTTTCTTTACTGTGTCAATACAAACAGACCTGTATCTCACTGACTAGATGGACACCACATACACACACGTACACACACACGCACACACAGGGTCCAACCGCAATGACCATAAACCCATCGCAAGGCAATCAGTCATCCAGTGCTGCATATTGCTGTGTACAGTAAACCATGTACCAATAAGGCTGTCACACAGACACACGCTTTCTCTTGCAGTACATATGTCTTTGTCACAACATTTAATACCCCTCCAGCTTCCTCTTCTGCTCGCAGTGTACAGCTTTTCACTCGGGCTTTGAGGGGATCAGTTTGGATGTATGTGTCCAGAAGCTCCTGTAGCCAATCAATATCTGGGGATTTGTCAACACTCCCTAGGGAAGCTCCTCAGCGTCCCCCCAGCCCCAATTCTGCATCCACTGACTTAACCCCTATACCTGTAACCTGCAGACGCTTCTTCAGAGCTGCGCCATAAACTGACCCTGCGTTGATATGGATTCGGTGCTCATGTGGTTTAGAGCAATACTGTAACATTCGTTTGGTCTGCCACAACACTGGTTTTCTCATGGTGGGATGAAGTTTCAGCATCAAGAGGAGACTGCAACATTGTGTAATCTGTTTGTTGCATCTGATGGGAATTACAGCAGCTGTCGATGTTTCAGGTTGCATCCAAACGTAAAGCGCTGGAAACTGAGGAGGAAATGACTGTAAAGTTTTGTCCTCTTTTTCTTCGCTGTAACTTTTCTTTCCTCTTGCACTTATGCATTTACACACACCTGTCCCAACCCCCGCACAAAATCTCAAAACACAATTTATTTTGCACTTGGTGAATTCAGCCGTAACCACATTATGTCAAGCATGTCGCACTGCACCAATAAAGTAATAACACTAATAAAAGATGTTTTTTTTTATATTCCATTGAACGAACTCCATCTCACAATAAATATTATTATTGGCTTCATTGTTGCTCAAGGGAAATTAGTTATGAGACAGAAAAATATGTTTAGATTTAATTGATTTCCTTGTGAAATGTATAACAAGTCATTTCAGCATTTGGGGATTTGATTAATGATAGACTACCTAGTTTCAGCATCTTGTCTCCCCTTAAGGGAAAGGTCGTTGAAATTGTGTAACTCCACATGTCTGACAGTATCATATTGTGTATGCTCTGTTCCAGCTCGTGACTGAAGCTTCATGATGTTTACAGTGACAACACAACTGTGACTTACTGTGAGGTAACGTTAACTTTGTCTGGACCCGGATGACGGAGAATCTTCACAGGCAACAATCATGATAGGTTAGTAGTTTACACGTATTTGACACAAATGTTTTGTCTGTTCACTTGTTTGTGTTTAGTAATATGTGAGACAGAATACCTGCTGCCGCACTTACAGTTCAGAGGGAAAGACACCACATATACAAACATGATGCTGCTCTGCTGGTTGCCATTTTCTTCAGGCTGTCCACTCTGGATGATGTGAGACAGCCCCCTTCCTGCATCTCTCACTTTGAGGAGTGTTAAGGTCAATATGAGTGTCACAATATAACAAGACACCTTTTTCCTCATGCACACATTCACCTCCTCTCTTCCTCCCTTTGTCACACCACATCTCTGTTTGGCAACACAATCACACAAGACACCATCTCTGTTCGTCCCTTGTGTGGAAAAAGTCAGCCTAGTAATTAAATGATGGCATATATGAACATGTATGCACAAATACAATTAAGCGTACAGTATGTGTATATCTGTCAGTGTGGGTGCTTGTGTGTGTGTGAGTGTGTGTTTGAAACTGTTTTTATGTGCATTCAAAAAGTGGAGTGATTTTCAATAATGAGCATATGAATATGCTGAGCCGTGCTACAAAGAGCAATTGTCGCTCCCCTCACATCAGTTCCAATCACACTGAAGGTCCTCCACCTTTATTCAAATATCACAACTATCTCCCATAATTTACACACACACACACACATACAGACACACACACACATCTTGAATAATTCATTATGCATAACACGGGCAGCCCTGTTCATATGGAGATAGAAAAAGGCAGGAAAATTCAAAGCATCCTCCGTCGACTCTACTTGTTAATTTTCAGCGTACATAATTGCATACGCTTCTACAACGAGGAACAAAGAGCAGCAGGTCCGGAATCCACACTCAAATGCCCAAATCAGTTTCATTTTCAGCCAAAAATGTTGAACGATTTAAGTTGTTTAAGCAGGAATGATACGATGAAACCTGTACAGGTAGTTCTTGTTTTCTCATTTAGCACTATGTTAAAATGAGTACTATTTTTTTGGAAAAAGAGTCATTTATCTCTTGAGAAACATGCGTTAGCTTCCTTAAATCTCACTCTCATAATTACTTACTTTCACCTCATCATCTCAGTTTTTATTCTCCCTTCGTGTCCTTCTCTTAATTTTCAGCTGCTCTCGTTCTTCCCTCTCTCTCTTCCCTTCATCAAATGCAATTATGGAAATACGCAGACAGTGTTGGTGGAAAAGCGGACAGTGGCGTGCGGTTGAACGTACGAGAGGCGTGAGTTTCTCGCCCGCTGATTTAGATCACATCACTGTTCCTCGGGCCTGAGCACAGTTGGATACCTGCGATATCACACAGTCCTCCAGCCTCCCAGCTTTAATATGAGAAATATGCTGATGTTTGCCACCCCTGTAGTGTTTTTCACATTTGCATTTCAATAGATGAGGTGCCGCATGTACTTTCTGGAGAGATAATGCCTGTCAAGCACATGGCAATAATTCTGAATGAGGGACTCTTTCTCTTCTGGTTCCTCTTCACTTCTGAATAGAGACGCTAAACTGCCAGAGAAGAATCCACAGCTGGGGACACATCCAGGAATTGTCTGCTGCTGTTCAGTATGTATGAGCATTCCTAATTACCAAGTCTTCAATTAGTCACTAATGCTTCATGGTCGGGCTGGGCATTGATTTTAATATGCCTGAGGAATGAAACAAGTGTGTGTGTGTGTCTGCGCATGCACATGTTCTTCCTTTTTTATGAGCGCCCCAGGGTCTTTCAGGCTTGTACCGTCAGAGACCATTGTTCCATCTCTCCATCCTCAAAAAGGCCATCACTGACAGCTAAGAAGACACGTAACAGTGTCTCCTAGAAATCGCATACATACATGATTAATTTGTTCTGTATGTGCTTTGAGGGAAATGTAAATGCTGCCAGGCTGATGTTCAGTGGTAATGTTCTCCTGAGTACAGGGAGTGCTTTTTGTCCCTTTTGCTTGTAGGAATGTGGTTGAAGTTTTGCCAAACACGCCAAGTGTCTCAGCGTAACTACAAAAAACATGAATCATGTATGAGCTGGGTGGATATTGTAGGGAAAACAAATAACAAGTGTTGTCACTGAACATTAACCAGATGCCGCCAGTACTGACAATTTGTGAATTGCCAGATCTCTTCAATAAAGGAAGAATTTTACATTTTCAAAAATACACTTATTAGCTTTCTGGCGAAGAGCTGTATGAGAAGATCAATACCACTTTCATGTCTGTTTGTAGTAAATATCAAGCTTCTTCTAGCAGCTTAATCAATCGTCTTCACATAACAGCTGAAGTTGCAAGATTATCATTATTTGATTCAGTTGGTGTTAATACTGGACTTTGTCAAGAGCAACAAACATGGTAAATAACTGGGAATTGGTCATTTGTTTATGTGACAAAATATCTGAATGACACAACTGTCTTGCTCTTCCTATTTTTTTTACACTTTTTTTGGTCCACAAGACATTTTTTCTGTCTACTATCACCACACTCAGTGTTCCCAGTGCAAGTGTCCACTCATCTTCAACCCACAGCGCACTGTTTCTCAGTTGACTTCTTATATTTGAGTCTGATTGCAATGAACTCAATTCTGGACCCAGTGACATCAGTGACGTCAGTTGTGCCAATACAGCATGTCAAAGGGGAAAAATAATTGTCAGGTCAGGTAAATGATGTTGTGCTGAAAAAACAGGCATGTTGTCATACAACTAAACAGAGAAAGAGGGATTGAGTTACACATATCAGTCTAACATGATCAAAACTGTAATTGAAAATGGTAAATGCTTGTGAGAGCGGGGAAGGGAGGAGTGTGAGGAGAGCACACAATGTTGGAGAGGGAGGCGTGGCAGTCAGGTTATTATTGTCCGTCGACGGTCCGCTGAAGGTCACAGCATGGCTGAGCAACAGATTTGTTCTCTCCTTTTCTCTCGCTCCTTCTCTCCCCTCCCCCACATCAGAGTAATGTCATTCAGTCTCACGGTCCCTGTCGACGGACGAGCTGTCCCCTCCTGACTTCCATCAAATGGCTGAGCTGCTGCCTATGAACTGGACACCGCTTGGATCAATTCACCCTTTGCCCTTCATATGAACCACTCAGACACTAATCAAAGAGGAGGAGGAGCCTCGTCATCAAGCACCGTACAGAATCTGGTATATTTCACAATGCGCTCAGGCCCCCTTCCCCAGCGTCATTTATCAAATAGGAGCATTGGAGAATTTAACTTGACTTTGACTCAGAATATGAAACACAAATATTGCAGTATCTTTTAATGAGGTGTCAGGGATATTCTTCAGTGTATGCTGCTTTAATGGTGCGTCTGGGACCAATTATACTGTCACTGTCACAGCCCATCATTCACTCATCATTTCTCAGTCACATCAAATTCACTCTTACTCTCAGAGGATCCTGATAAAACGGCCATTTGTTTCGATTTACGGTGTCA
The DNA here is from genome assembly GCA_037176925.1 of Amniataba percoides. Classification (NCBI taxonomy): domain Eukaryota; kingdom Metazoa; phylum Chordata; class Actinopteri; order Centrarchiformes; family Terapontidae; genus Amniataba; species Amniataba percoides. Next base: position 12,018,961 of record JBAJHX010000001.1, read on the forward strand.
TTCTTTTTAAAACAATATTTTCTGTGCTATAGAACTGATAAAGCTTGCATTCCCTCATATTAAACACCCCTTGCTGCTTGAATATAATTTAAAAAAATCTTTATTCCTTATGCCGTCAAGGCCAGTAAAGGTCATTCTATCAGTCTCCAAGGTAATAAAGTAGGATCTAACAAACTGTGCCCTGCGACAATTGGAAATCCATCATGATTAATTGATCAGTACAGTACAGGGAATATAACCTTGTCGTGGAATCAATTGACCTGGACCACAGATGGACAGAAATTGACCAAACTAAGTCTGACCCCTCGACTGCTGAGTTGCAAAATCCACTTAAAATCAATTAGAAAAATTAAAAAACAACAAAACAAGGGTGAAGGAGCCCCACAGATTAATTATATTTTCAATTTCCATAACTGTCAATAATAACAGGTCAGTCAAGATCCTCGTTAAGTAAACATGGTGCCTGATTGTCTGACACCTGCAACTGTGATGATGGACTGATTTATCCATCTATGCAGCCGGGAGGAATAGTCCAGTCTAATGCTCTCACTGTGAGTAGGGTCTATCTGAGGTGCCCTGCTGATGGATGGACAGATGGCCTGAAAAACTGGGGCAAAGACATTGGAGGAGAGAAAATGATGGAAAGACAGGAAACAAAAGGACAGGAAAAAAACATGGAAGGAGGGGACTGGGGGAAAGGAAAGAAAAAGAAATAAATGACAAGGGAAGGAAGAGAAAGAAAAGTAAGTTAGAAAAAAATTAACTTAAAAAAATCAAAGAATGTAAGACAAATGAAAAATAATGCAACAAAATGTAGAGTGTAGTCAGCCAAATTCTATGATATGAAATAAACTATGTTGACTGCAGAACTCTAACTACTCAAGTTTCCATTAAAAGAAGTATATGGAACAATTTGAGGCCTTGTAAGTAACCACAGCTGAGTGATGGAAAACCAATTAAAAAGGAAAGATTGTGTGTTGACAGTCAAAAGACCTTCACTGGAACAAGGTGAGGTTGAGGTAGCAAATAGTAAGAGTAAGCAGTTAATTTCCACAAGATGAGGCAATTTCATCTATATAGCACATTTAATTTTAGGTCATTTAAAATTCTGTAAAAAGCTGGTTGATTTTTTTAACTCAACGGCCAAACATTATACAGATGCATCCCCAAGGCAATGAGGCTGTTTAGATCCAAACTCCATTCATAAAACAAGTATTTTAAAAGGTGCTTGCTTGTCATCCTGCAGACAGGCCTGAGAAAACATGAATTCAGACATTTTACAAACTGACATCACAATGTAATTATTTCAGCATTCTTTCCAGTTTCACTTCAGTTTTTTCAAGCACAATCTGACTTCAGCATACATGTGACTTGTCAGATAACGTGAATATTTATTAATTTTAACATACCTTTTGTTAAACTGCAACTCACCAGAGACATATGGAGAGGTAAATATTCATAATAAACAGAAATGATCCTGCATTTAAACATGAGTTTGTGAGTAACACGCTGCATTTGCGTTGTCATGTGCACAAGCACCCGATGTGACAAAGTGTATTTGACAACCTGGAAAATAGCACAGGTTGGCAGCTCAGTCTGAGCCACTTCTGTTTGTTTTCAGAGGAAGGAGTTTGTGTGAACACTGGACTTGTTTTCAGTGTGCACACAGAACTGACAGCTAGTGGGGGAGATTTTTGCTGAATCTGACAAAAAGTGTACTGGATTACAATCCAAACTACATCTTTAATTACTTTACATAAATATTAACAGATTAACACGTACAAATACACACAGCAACGCACATAAAGTTAGACACACAGAGGACATAACCACACTTATGAAAACAGAAAAACACTGAAAGTAAGACAAATCTCTAACACCAGATCTTGATCTACGTAGAGATAGAGGGTTGAATGCCTAAAGTATCAGTATTGCCAATGTTAATTCTTGAACTGATAATAATGTGCATTGAGTTTTGACAGCTGCATTGAAAGGATCAATACCCAAAAAATGGATCAGTCTCATGTAAGAAAACATTTTATGCATTTGAACACTCCATTTAGTCTGAGCAAATGCCGAGTGGTTACGTGAGTATGAGTGCTGATGCAGCTGTTAAGCTTAGCGAATCATTAAATCATTAATTAGAATAAAATGTATAAAATATATTTGTTATTTATGTTAAACACAGTCCTCTGTTTGAAAGAAAAATGTGATTAAGTAACAAAGAGAAACAAATTTGGTGATTCCTTATATAACTCACAGTAGTTTCAGATTAAGACCAGAAGTAAACAAAGTGTTTTATAATGTACGGTACTGTATTTAGTTACTTTGCTGATTCAGTACACATCTTTAGTGACTAAAAGTGACCACAGTAGATCAGACACAGAGGACACAGTGGTTGATGATGTTCCATGACAGATGTGATCCCTTTTCATTTTCTGCTTATGTTCAATACACACATTGTAAATTTAGTTTCGCTTTTAGTGTTGCAACTGCAGACAGCACAGTGCTAATACTAAAATAGTTTGATACAGTTTGCTATTTAAGGCCACTTTTTCATGTTGCCCTCTCATGCCTGGGTTGTTGAAGTTACTGCAGATGTATTTTCACATTATAGTCTGAAAGGTATCGTCCCACATTATATATCCCCCCCCCCCCAAAAGAACAAAGGAAGGGTACACCAATAGACTTCTGCCAACCAATTCACTGAAAGAATAACTGAAGAAATTGTGCCTGTATTTCACAGCAATAGGACTAATGTGGACATGTAATATTCTTAGTTCTGTGATTGAACTACTGTGAGCATTAGTGCTGGAGCCTTCCTACTGTTTGTTTGGTAATCTGGGATCACAGTGTGACCTGGTCAGGATGAATGCACAAACCTCTCTCTCAGGAATGAGGTTTAAGTCCTCCAGACATTTCTCAGTTGTTTGCACAAGCCAATCAAGTAGGAAAAATATGAATACACTGCTACTTCAGTGTTTGCTATCAAAGAGATAAATATAACTCCACACAATGCATAATTAATAGGCCTACTGAAACATTAATGTAGCTTTTGCTTTTGTTTTTCTTTATTCAAACAGCTCTCTTGCTCTTGTCAGGCGGTGATTTGAGAGCCCTTTAACCTCCACTGAAAGCCATTTGATCAAAAAGACAACTTGTTTCATGAAGTGGGGATCTGCTTCAGTGAAAAGAGAGTTCAGATGGGGGAAAAAAATGAGAGACTAACAGGCCAAGGGGCAGTGGCGGTGGGAGGAGGTGAATGTGGTGAAGGAGCCTCTGTGAATGAGATAAAAAAAAAATAGGTGGAGAGGATGGAGGTCAGAGAGGTGAGAGGGAGGGAGAATTAGAGGCTGTGCTTGGTTGAGGCTGACGTCCGGCGTGCTGCATTCAGGTCAGACCTGTGGCTGCAGGGTGTTCAATCAGTCCTTATAGTGGCTGGCAGATCCACAGGCACAAGGTCAAACTGAAAAGCTTTGAAAGTAATCTCCAAGATAATAGACTCCTGCTCTGTCCAGAGGTGGATCAATGCCGGGCCGGATCGGGCAGGCCAGAAGAGAGAGACAGTTTCCTTCTTCATCTGCTAGTGATGGAGCCACTTTGGTCTAACCTCGTCCATTATCGAGACGAGTGCAGGGCAGCGCGGTCCAAGGGCCTCAATCTCTGCCTCTATGATATTACTGCCAGTCTGTACTTCATCCGTTCTCCCTGCTCCACTCTGCCTCTCTCTGTCGTACAGGAAAGATAGATGGAAAGAGTATACAAGAGGGTCACCCACTCCCTCATGAGGGTTCATTATCTTGCACGCTGAGGGAGGAAGAGAGGAAGAGAGGCAGAAAGGCGGACACTGGGGATCCCATCCACGGTGGGGAATTTCTCAGAGCTCTGAAGCGGGATTGTGGAGGGGTGGGGGGGGGGTTTGCTGGTCCAAAAAAAATGCAGGTCAAGGAGTGTCAGACGCAAAACACAACACTGCATTCATGGCAAGCAGACACCTCCACAATGCCAGAGAGGAAAGAGAAGTGTACTTCATTGTAGCAGCAACTGTTCCAGTGTTATGGAAATGCACGATTAAAAAGGTGAATTGTAGGTTTTGTGTCTCCAGTGGTGGAGCTTTGTTGTCCTCCGTGACACACACTTAAACCGAGCAGGGGCAGAGTTGATCTCTCCCTGCATGTGTGTGTGCGTGATGAGTGTTACAGCAAGGGTATCTGCGAGGAAGCTGTGTGTCTGTGAATGTGTACAGACCGCTGTTTGTCCCCTATCGGTATGCTGCCAATTGTCAGGCTGGAAGCTGCTCTTTCAAATCAGCAACAAAAGGCTTTCTCCCAAATGTTCGCTCTCTGCAGATACACTGCTTTTCCTCTTGAATGAAGCAAAGCCAGTAGTGCAAAGACAAAGCGTGAATAAACAGGGGGGACACAAAAAAGGATTTATCAACTCATGTAAGCAGAGCTATCTCAAGAGGTGTGAAGAAAGAGTGTGATCCAGAGAGAGGTGGAGGGGAGGGGGGGGGAGTACAGAAATAAAGGGCACCACTGTAAGCAGAGAGGGGAAACGTTCCCATAGCTGTTGCCGTTATTTCTTCCCACCCGGACGGTTATAATGGTTTGGAGAGGAGTTCTGGCCGCGTCCCGTGTGGTCGCTGCTACAGTGTGACCCAGTCCAGATGGCCTCCCTTCTTTCTCCTCTGTGTCCGCAACACACTGCTGGGACTGTGACAGACGCACAGCATAGCTAACGGCCCACAGGGAGGATAGAAAGACAGACAGACAGGCAGACAGACGCGAGGTTTGTGGAACCGGCAAGTTACGCTTTTACAGACAAGCTGTGAATCAGATTAGAAAGCAGAAGAAAAATAGTTTTCATATACCGTAGGACACAAACAAGCATACACAATGTCGTCTTTAGAGACACCAGATCTGAGGTGGACACCCATGTGCAGTGGTGGGCTCAGGTGGTCTGCAGGCAGGTGCAATGAAAATAAAAAGGGCACTGACTGAGTGTGGTTTGGCACTAGTGTACAAAAAGTCGTGATGCATTTACAGTAAAACTGTTCCACAGTTTCTTTTGTTTGTCTTCCTCTAGAGGGGTACTCTGGAGTCAAGAAAACCTTTTTCTTTCACATTGGTCTGCTGTAGAGGGCACTTTATCATGTTTTAGCAGTACCACAGGGGCACCCTCCCTGCATTTTTTCAACCATTGGGGCACCTTAGGTTTCACTGTTTTTAAGGTTAATGGCTCAGCAGCCAAGTATTTGCAGAGATATCTCTTCATGATCATTTTTTGTGGCCGCTGCAGTTTTTCAGTGAGCTGACGGTGGTAATGGTGTGTCCACAGTCACCAGAGAGGGGAGCTCCACCGCTGTTCAGAGACAGAGGTGATCCGGTAAAGGGTTAGACCTCCATACACATGTAGTCTTGTATTTTCAGGGTGTTCACAATGTTCAGCACTTTGTACAGGATACTGTGTTTTTCAGTGTGTGCCATGTTGAAAGAGTCCTCTCATTTTACTGTCTTTCCTTCCTCTCTTCGTCAATTGGTTGCATCTAATGGAGCTCAAAATCAACCCAAAGAAATATACTGAGCTGACAAAGTGACCTTCAGTCAAACAACAAAATGATACAGTAAATATTGTGGTTGTGTTCTTGCTAAACAGAAATTATTTTAACGATTATTCTTTACAACATTGCAGTTATTGGCCAGTACCTCATGAGTATTAACCTTTCCAGGTGTGTTAACTAATAAGTGTAAGTGTGTAAATTTGAAAAGTATGAAATCTGATGAGTGAGCAATGACTTACAAAAGTGAGAACCAATCAAAAGCTGAGAAAAAAGAAAAAAAATACAAAGGAAAATCGAGCAAAGTGCAGTGTAGAAAAATATTTTAGACCCCAAAGTGATCAAACACATAGAGATGGGTGACACAGTTAACAGATGACAGATGATCCCACACAGGACACAAGGAACAAAAGCTTTCTCAAGACAGAAAATGGTGTTAATCCCTCCAGCAGAGCTTCACTGAATTCATATACAGATTAACACAGATCCTTCGTCTTCTGTACATCTGCCCTCGCTGTTGTCTGGAGGGACGCCACTCAGGTCTTGTCAGGCCTGAAATGATCAAGCTGACATCGAGGGCTTCTTCATTAGAGCCTCTGACCGACTGACTGTGAACCTCTGTCTGCCAGCTGCTCCTCCCTTCACGCTCCTCACACCTACACCAGTGCACCCGTCCAGCCTATCTAACCCCTGAACACCTCAGCCCACCTGCAGACCGGCTCTGGCACCTGAAAGTCCCCGCTCATCTATTATCACTGACAGACAGGCACCACACTTCACTACGCAGCCGGTAACAAGCTCCCAAAAACATGTGGGATCTCCTCAGACACCTTCTGTGCACTGTCATCGCCTCTGCAAGCCATGCTTCACCACAGATATACTTCCTATTTCACCAAACAGAAAACATATATATATATAGGGTTTTTTCCTATTTACTTTCTCAGCCACGCTTGACTGTCCACTCCCCGTTCAGTTATCTCGGCCGAGAGAGGACATGGATAAAATACTTTAGGATTTGCTTCAGGCTTAATACCTCACACAACACCTAATATTGTAATTGTGTACAGTGTGTAGATATTACTGACATTTTTCATTATACAGTGTAAAATTATAACAATTTTCTGTGTACAGTGTGTAATTATAGATAATGAGAAATCTTTCTTAGAGAGTAAAATAGAGATTCCACAGGGTTCTGTCCTTGGGCCACTTATCTTCCGTTTGTATACAAATCCCTGATCAGAACCGTGTTTGACTGAGCCCCTCCAAGAAGAGTGATAGCATCAGTTATCACTCGTCTCAGCAAATATATGTGGACTAAACCCTCCACCAACACAGTGCTTAGTACAGGAGTGACGGAGGAAGTCACGTCCACATAGTGAGCAGTTTTATAACTCATTTTCTTCTCAACATTAAAGCAGCTATACATGATAGTAATATATCATTCATGGAGATTCATGGTGGGTTTCGGCTCACTGTTTAGCTGTAAGACTCTTCCATCATTTTCAAAATAAAATCAAATTCAAATCTTGACATCCTTTATTAATATTTAATCTGACATGGATTCTTATTTCTGGCACAGGAGAGGCAAAGAGTTCGTAGAAAAAAATTCCCTGGACATACATGTTGATGTGTGGTGTGCACATTGTACAGCTCCCTTGTCTTTGTGTGGTAAACGACGTAAGGTATGAGTGCTGAAAGGACCTCACGCCATCAAGCCAAAGCAGAAGACAATGAGGAAAAACAAATGTGCCACCTAAGCTTTAATTGGGTAATTAGGAAAAGCGAGAAGAGACATTTAGTGTCCCTGCTGGGAGGAGAATGGCCCATTACCTGGTGATTTTCTCGAGCATGACTATTACTTATGGTATATAAAGACTCTATGCCACAGTGACCAGTTAATTACATCCATTACAAAGGACAGGATGGCGAGCTCGCACCTGGAGACACACACACACACAGAAGAACATACGATTACGTTTGCGCTCGTGCGAACACACCACACACACAGGGGTAAAAAGTCTACATGTGTTTACACTTGAAAGTGGCTGTTCCCAATCGTTTCTTATCTTGCAGGGCTGCACCGACTCATTATCGCAGCCATTTTAGAAAAAGAATGATTGGTTCCATGAGCTGGAGGAGTAAAAAGCTTTTTGTTTGAAGTAACAAAGACATTTCCTCATCTGAAAACATTTCCACTCATAGGTTATGCCACTCTTGACCTTTAAAGTCATCTGTATTAACCTTTAAAAAAAACCCCATCATGGTTTAATGTGAATCTGGTCTCTTAACAGAACAGCTGGCCGACTGTGCGGATTCAGACAGTGCAACCTTTTGTTTTCACCGCAACTCCATATTGGAGCTCAGCTGGGAGTGATTTTTTTTTCTTTGCTTGACTGATTGACTGATTTCATAGGAATCTCATTTGTCATTTAGCATGTGTCGGTGTGAGTATTGCTGGTGAAAATCTACGACCAAACAGTGACACCTACTGGCAAAATGGCATTCCAATTTTCACTTAAAAAAACACCTGGTGCAGAAAATGTAGGTTTTGGGTTTAAGTGTTACACAATCTAAAGAAGACACTGATTTATTACTGCACAAAATGTCTTTGTTGACGTCAACACATGATATTGAGCCTCAGCAGATTTGTTCTGGTGTTGGTGTCCTTGAATCTTTCAACAGAAAAGAGGAGCTGCACACTGAGTTTAATCTGTGAAGATAATCTTTTTTAACCAGTTTACCAAAAAAAAAGAAAAAATTTAAACATCCAGGAAAAGCTTCTTCACCGCGTTATAAACATTTGTAAAGACAAGCACCAGGCTTTCTAAAGGATGAATAAATCATTCAATAATCACAGGTGCAGAGACAATTGCATACCCATCAATGCCTATTTTTCCTAAAACATCAGCAACACATTGGGATCCACTTTCTACTTTTATCATTAAGGACTCCATGGGTGCGTTTCATTCAAAAGAAAAGTAAATCACTCCTAGTGGTGTTAAACCAAAGTTCACACATTAAATGAACACACCTTATATTGACGTCAAGACCAGGCCACCACCAGGGAGCAGCAGTGCTATTTGAGACAATGCTGGAAACTGAAGTTTGAACCCTAACAAAACATTGAATTATATTAGTTTCTTGAAAAAAAAATGAAGAAAAGAAAAACCACTGACAGAACATGTGCTGTAGATAACAGCCTGCACAAAGACAGCAAAAGGAAAGAACTACAGCGACAGCGAGAATACATCAGCATGATGTGGCTCTCAGAGGCAGCCGATCACAGATGCAGAGAGTGAAAGTGTGACCTGACTGTGACTGTTAATAATATCTGGAGTATTGGTTGTTTATACTGTAAAGACTACCTGACGTGGCTGATGTGGAAAGAGGAAGACATGGATGTGAGTGTGTGTGTTTTTTTGAGCATTCAGGCCTGATGGCTTTCCCAGCCTGTGGGTTTCCTGGCTGCAAAGGAAATAGTTTTTGGCTCTTAGCAGAGAGGTCTTGAATTTCTGATTGCATGACAGACTCTTCAAATTATAAGCAAAGAGACACGGATGAAATTACTTTATACTATGACTCCACATCAGACAACGATCACTCATCATCACGCACTGACAATTATCTAAACATTGGTGACTGTTTTAATGTTCCTTCAAAAATGAAAAATGCAGAATAGATAAGGCAAACTTCAAAATCAAAGTATTTAATTCTGCTGTAAACATGGCAGACTGAAATTCAAATGAACTGTTATTGCTTATATAATGAATGAACTGCTAGAAATTCTTAGTGAGAAGATAAGTAATGGCTAATTATGAGGACACAATAACTAACACAATGACATGTTTTTAGTGCAGTGAATTTTTTTTTTTTTTTTTTCGGCTAAGTGATGTGGAGGACTTTATGAAAGAATTGGGAAAAAGGAGATGGGAATGAGGCCACATCCTCTCATGTCAGGGTTTTATGACTTTCTCTTACATGACAAAATACAGTCTTACAACTGCTCGTACGATTGCATATTATATACGCAGGAAACAGTAAAATTGTACTCTTATCAGGTTTAAGTTTACTGGTTTTGTCTGCATGAAGGACATCTGGCAAAGTCACAGTTTTTCTCATTCTTCCTTTCCTTCCATGAAACCAAAGACAAGACATATATAAAAAGGTCAATTTGCATCAGTTTTGCTTTTTTTTTCAAACGGTTTCTTCTTTTTTGTCTGAATTTAAAAAACACACCGTCTCTGTCCAGTAGCCAAGACTGTTGCTCAGATTGCAAACACATGTTGATTCAAGGAGGACACAACAATAGCCTTTATCTCCTTCTGTTTTACATTTCAGATCAGTGCTTAGCTATGTAACACTTAGATAATCTTTCATGTATGCTCGCGCAGATGGCAGTATTACAGACTAGCATTTTCCAAAAGGCCCTCATTCAAAGCTTGTCATTAATTACAAGCAGAAAATTGTGTGACATGTTTTATCAGCGCAAAATATGCCCTCCCCCTTCCGCAGATGAAAGCCGAGCACCGGACTTAACCATTACCAGGTCTGAAACATTTCAAGTCTCTACTAAATCACTTCAGATTGACTTCTTGTTTGTGTTGTGGGAGTGAATAATCATCACTGTCCAACGGGGGGAAATATCAGTTTTCCACTGTGACTGTGGCTGGTTTGATAAGTAGTAATTGTGATGAGGGCAGGAACTGAATGAGCTCCTAGACAGTGATGTCATACATTTCAGAAAAACATGCAGCAGACGTGATTGCACAATCGCTTTCCCACTGAGGCCGCTGGGAGTCTTGTGTGGCACTGGCAGCTTATTCTTCTGGTCGTGAAGGATACTTTTATAATGCAATTCAGTAATGAGAGAGCTGCCTCCCAGTATTCAATAATGTTGTTATATACGTCCATCTACTTATTTTTTATGCAATACCATTACTTTGAATTACCTTTAGATGATTGAGTGCCGACATTTATAGAAATTGAAGTTCGACATCTAGTTTATTGAATGTGATATTAAGATTTTTATCATCGGCTGTCTGATACAGTATTGAACAATGTCCAATGGAAATCTTGCTCTGGCAGATATTGACCTTTACATGAATCCATGTCATAGATGCAGTGGGCTATGTTGCTGATTGTACAGGTTTTGCAATGTTTCTCCAAAACATAACATAAATACTGTAGCACTATCTGTTTGTTCCCACTTGTAATCTTAAAAGTGATCACCTGACAGAGAAAGTTAAAATCTGATCTGAACACTGTTTTAGTTATGAATATGAAGAGTTTTTTTTTCCTGAGACCTTCAACCCAACTCCACATTTTCCACTCCAAGAACACTTTGACCTGGTGCTGATGGGTAAGTACAGTGAAGGAGCTGTGTTAGCTATATTTAATTTCAGTAAAGGCTCACAGCACAGCTCTTTCTCAGACTGCCTCTGTCCTGCGTTGTTCTTGGCAGGAACCTGAACAAACTGTTTTTTCTGTTTTACAACCTGCAACCGTTTTCCTCATTATGTAATGCTGAGGTCCTGCAGCGTATAATAATTGTTCTTTCATGCCATGATGATGAGCTCTGTGGCTCCTGTTCTCTCTCACTGATGCGTCAGGTGATACGGTAACTGGATGGGGGGAGTTATATGTGGAGAATTGGTAGTGTGTGCAGATGACATTTTTTCCCAAATAAAATGCAGAACAGCACCGCTGGCTTACTTGCCAGGGAAACTTGTCACAAAAGGGAAGTTTATAAGGCTTAACTTCACAATAGCTTAATCTAGTGTACTGGGGGATTTCCTTTTTCAGATTGCAGTAAGTAAAAAAATCCTAGAAATAAACAAGCCTGTCAACAAAAGGGATGAAATGTTAAGCTTGAATGATTTGGATGGAACACTGTTTACAAGATACCAGAGTTAATTTGAATTGATATCAATTGTCAAATCATTAGGATTCACTGTATGGGCTTAATGAATGTCTAAGATATGTTAGTATCTTACAGCAAAGCGGTGACTGACATTACCATCCCTACAGCCATTAAACAAACATCTAAGATTCTTACTTTCGCCAAACACAGCAAAATGTAGTTTCATCCAAACTGGAACAGATTTGGTTTTGCCGTGATCTTTTTTCTACTCCTCACCCTGTAGAGCACATCAGGTCAACAAGTTTTTTTTGGCTGACGGATGCAGCTAAAGAGACAAGGTGGCACAGACAGCAGATACAGTCTGATGTTATATTGAATTGCCAGTGAATCAGTGTTTAAATGTATAAATATCACAAAAGGGATTGCTTTGAGATGTCTATCAGAGAGACGGCGGGATGGAAATAAAGCTGCACAGACTGGTCACGTAGAGAGTTTTGTGAGTCAGGTTTTTTAATGTTTTTCTCAAAGCTTTCATAGGGAGAATTATTCTGACTCTCTTGCGCTGGACTCTGCCTATGAGTGAGTCATCTGATTGGGGAATAGCTCCTTGTGCAACACATCTTCCTCACTCCGCCGGTTAAACTACAGCTGAATCAGTCCATGAAAACTCTTGTGCGTTTCTTCCAGCTGTTGAGTTTCCTGTCTTTTATCTTGGGACAGACAGCATGAATAAATGATTATCTACACATAAATGTTCTCCTTCATGATCTGGACCAAAGTCTATGATTCGTCCTATTGTTATTCCATATGAATCGTATCCTCCATAAAGACTATGAGTCCAGCTGGAACATTTGTCTTCATTCATGTCAAAGATATTTCAAGAGCATTTTGCATTAAGCATCACAACTGTGACAAGTACAAAGAGTAGAAACATTGTATTTGAATTATTTGAGGGCTGATTATATATTTTTGTTACTGCCAACAAATCTCATGAAAGGACCACAACCAACAATGTGTTCAGTGTTAATCTGTCAATTCTTCCTCAGGCCTGTTTGTTCTTACTGAGGACATTAATGTCAGAAATACAGAGAAACAAAAGGCACCACTACAAAGACGTTTCAGATAACATCACTCAAACAGTTGTAAATAAAAACGTGGAATTGTTGGGGACTATTTTCAGGCAGCAAGTTCATGCATTAGCAAGTACAACAGGAAGAGGGTATTTCTCTCTCCACTATAAATCTATAGAATAGTACAGAAGAGTACAACTTTGCTCTTTGTCTTTGGTTTCATAAGCTTGTTAAATAAATTAGTAATAAAACACCATTTGTATAAGAAAGCCTTACAAAGAAAGGATTGAGTTTGACTTCTTTGCAACCAGGAGCATCAGCAGCAGAGTCATGTCATTGGCTGCATGTCCTCAGTCACCCGACTTTACCTGTCAGCACACCTGCCCCTCACTCCCCTTAACCTGCCACTGAGCACATATTCCTGCACGCCAACACTGATCGTCTGTTAGATGGCTCGCTTTTTGGATCTGCTTTTCACGTTGCTGACCTCTGTCTTGAATCAAGTAAACCTCATTTTATTCCTTCCCTTTATGTTGTTGAGTCTTGCTCTTGAGTTCAACCTACCAAACCACCAGAAACATTTCAATACAAAAACAGATGAGAGAATTAAAAAAAAATAGCTACAACGTCACTGAGTTATTTGTGGAGCAGCCGTGGCGGTGGGGGAAAAGTGGGTTTTGGGAGAGTTGTTGAGCAGATCAGTTTTCAGCTTATTTTAAAAATGTGCCAAAATGAGAATATACTGAAATAACACCAAGATTGATTTTGCAGACTGAAGTGTGATGTATGTAAAGGTAGGGTTACAATGATGTGAAGACCAAAGGTTTATTAAGGAGAATTTTCTCTTTTTTTCTTCCCGTAAGTTAAAAATCCTCCACCTCCAGACCTTTAGTGCTTGGGTCTCAAGAGGTCTCCAAACCACGGTCCAGGCGGAAAATGGACGACCTCGCTGAGAACATCTCATCCGTCTTCCAGGTCAGCCCCACATGTTTTCAATCTAGCCCTTAATTCTGCATGTCTTCATGCTTTACTGAGCCGTAGCCAGCCAGAAAACATGAAGGAGGTGCTGTAACCTTTACATGTGCTCCCCATAATGTGTCAGCAGAAAAACATATGTCGTCTCCCTCTGCTTGTTTCCGGGTTGACATATCTTTACTGTCGTGTGAGTGGAAATAGGTTTGCACTTTGGTCGTGTTTGATAATGATAACGGGTCGGTCTTGCATTATGCAGGTGTTCACTCTCTCCTTAATTTGTTGTGAAACTTTTAAGGTGGCTGTGATCAATCATGTTACATCAACAATGCATCAAATGGCAATGTGAAAACGATGTGATGTGAGAGGCTTCAGTCATAGTGACGAACCTACAGAGAATTAGCACCTCAATCTGCAGCTCCCCTCAGCTTTGCAAAGTTTCATAATGAGTTTAGCTGTTGCATCAGCAACTTCACTGTTTTGGTTCACTCTCTCATGGTGTTGTTTTCAACTCAAGCAGCAAAAAAAAAAAGCTCTAAAACTTTTTCTGCTCAGCACCAAACAACATACAGAAAAAATGATAGAATATTTGACATATATACATCAGATAAAGCAGAAATATGACTTGAATTGTGAATTATAATGTTGCTCCATAACTGCTGGACAAGTCAATATGCAAGTGTGTGCAAATAACTTCACCATATCACCTGAAAAGGGGATTATTGCAAGTTTATGATGAAATTAATTTTGTTGAGATTTATTTTGCTTTGTAAACAGTGGCTGCTGGTAGTTGTTAAGCCTGATAGAGTGAAACACCCTCAGTGAAAAGACACTTAAAATGATGTATTACTTCTGTCAGTCCTGAAGAAGCTATCCTTTTCCTTTTACCCAAAACCTAAAATAAGCAGTACAAATCATTTAAAGTAAACTACCAAGTGAATATAAATAAACATTTATTTCCTTTTTAGAGGGCTTTTATAAAATTAGCAGAAAAAAAACATAGCTGATATCGCTGGTAAGTCAAATCCTTACAGGCTTAAAGCAACCATGTTTAGCTGTTTCATAACATCAGTAAAATACAGTGTTTAACCTGAAACATTTTAATAATCAGATGTCAAACAGTGTGTTAACCTTTAACCTGTTTGTGTTGCAAACTTCCTCTGTGGTCTTTATAATGCTTATCTCATGCTTTAAATAAGCACCTCTCTCCCAGACACAGAGTGCTCCACCTTTTATCTCCACTAACGTCTCCTTCATTGAGAGACAGACACAAACAGTTCTATTTTATTGGATTTTACTGTGAGTAATATGTCAAATAATGACATGTTTAATCACAACCAAGCTTATTCGGTACAGGCTTTGGTAGGCTGTGATCTAAAAACTGTTATTTTAATGTTATTTTGATGACATGATGTCGAACATGCAACATTCACTGATGACAAGTAGATGGTTCAACATTAGGGAATTTCATCCTAGACTTTGGAGAATAATCACTACAGACTGCTGAAGCTTCAGTTTCTTTACACAGAACAAAACCAGTGAATTGTGTGTGACTAAGGACTCTTTCAGTGTACAAACTGTGAGTATTGTTTTGAGGCAGGCTTGAGAAAGTGTGAGCATTTCCTTTGACCTGTAGACCTGTAGAGTTATGGAGCAGGGATACAAACTCTATACAGTATCTGAGTGTATTGAAGATTCCTGCAGCGGAGGCACAGACTGAAATGTTTGTCCAGAGCAGACCAGGACAGGGAGGAGACAGAGGTTAGGCAGAGAGCGCTGGGGGGTTTGCTGTTGGTCCTGTTTAATGACTCTAGCAGTGAAAGTATGCAGAGCAACTTCTGCTACTGTCATTAGGGGCCCGACATCACACAGAGGGAGAGAAAGCCCATTCTGCTTCCTTTAGGTGAGTTCAGGGGGGAAAAAAAGTCACATTCAGATTCAAGGAAACTGCCAAGACATTTAGAAGTCAACACATTTGACTTTTAGGGAAGTAATATTTCAGTGTCATTACATCTTGGACGGCTTCTATAACCAGGAAAGGTTTACTCATTGAGCATGAAATTAGTTTGGATCACAGAAATCCACATCCCAACAGTGGCAGATTGTTATTACAATTAGACTATTAGAGATCACTTCATTCATCACATATTGAAAACAGCTGTTTGTCACTGTTTGTTTAGAAAAGATTACTCCAGTTTTGGTGTTGAACATACGTGCAGTGGAAGTATTTAGATCTTTTACTTATAGATATAGATATAGATAAAACAATACCACAGAAATACTCCATTAAAAGTAAAATTCAACATATTACTCAAGTTGGCGTACTTACGTGCAGAAATATGCACTTTAACAGTACGAAAAGTGGAAGTGCTCATTGTGTAGCCTGGCCCATTTCATAATAGTGTATAATACTGGATTGTAACTAAAATTATTAAATGAATGCCGTGGAGTAAAAAGTATGATTAATATTTGCATCTTAACTGCAGTGTATAGAAACAGATCCAAAAATGGAATTAAATGAGTAAATGTAGCTGTCGACCACTGGTGGAATGAGAGTAAATTCCTCTGTAGGTTGAATGTATTATTCTGTGCAGTCACTAATTTTTTAAAGCCAGTTTCACATCATTAGCAATGTGAAACTGGCACCAAAACCTCTGGATAATGAAAATGATTAATTTAGTAATACAATTCTACCAGATCTCCAGTGCTCTTGAGTTGGTGTAATCATATCTCATGGTGTTTCTGCATTGTTTGTTCATGTCTAAACTACCTCTGTTTCCGGCCTCTCTGGGATTGACTGCAGTTTGGTAACTGATGGCATGCCAAGTCAGGATGTTGGATGTACTTTTAGGTTTTGCTCTGAGCTCACGTAACAATAGTGCGGAGCCACAAATAAGAACCTACATATTTATTATCAAGAAAGAATGCTGCCCACCTCCCCTGTTAATGTGATTGGCAGGTATCCTCCACATGTGATAAAACACTCTTCTGTGTCAACCACAAACATGACAGGAATGTGTGCTTTGTTAAAGATATATTCTCAGTGATAGCACTGTGTCACACTATATTCATTAAACATTTTAGTATTCCAACATTGCAAATCCTTTCAGCCTCCTACAGACTGTAAATCTGGTGACTGTCGAACTGACTGACGAACAATGTCTAATAAAATATCAGTTTAATCCAATTAAGGAAGCCAAAACACAAGTGATGGAAGAAGTATCAACATCACTGAAGCAAAAGTAGAAATAAAATCTACTAAAACAATCAAGTAATAGTACTGTATTGTAAAACTTGTTTTAATGTGATATGGTAATCTGAAAAGTAAATAGTAACCATAGCTGTCAGGTAAATGTAGTGCCACTTTTCATACTGTGAAATGCAGTTGATAAAGATCTATGAAGAAGCAGAAAAATGGAAATACGCGCAGTAAAAATGCCTAAAGATTGCACTGCAGCAACGTCAATGGTCTAAAATAAAGCGAACGGTTGTACCGAACAAACTGGAAAAAGCAAAGCAATGAAACATCTTTTTGTTTGTCACATAAAATGTTTACTCTCAAGTAAAGTAAGTATTTACTGTTGATGACAGATGTTGCCAGAGGCTGAGTGAGCCCACACCTCCTGCATGACATAGTGCAGCTAGTTCACAAAATGCCAAAAAACGAAGCTAATAAAAATCACTTTCATAAAAATCGTCTGATTTGACGTAATTCAACAAACTTTGCCCAACATGATCTACTCGTCTGGAATCCAGTTGTGGACTATTTGTTAGAAAGTAGGCTGTGTCCGCTCCTGTTGCCACGGAGACCAAACTTTGTGTGTTTGTGTGTCCATTCTCTCACTTTCCCCTCCTCACATCATCACCCACCACCTCTGTCCTCCTTGTTTACAAAGACATAAAGTCCTTTGAGGGACTAAAAAAGTTCCATAAAGTTGTCCTGGCTGTGACGGCCTGTAAATGTTAGAAAAATACAGCGCTGTAGAGAAGAGCTGTCTGCTGGGTGGAGGAAGTGATGAGACATGAAAAGAACCTGACATCTGGAGTCTGTTGAATGTTTTTGGCCAGTGTATGATCTCCATAAATATTACTAATATTGATGAATTCACTTAGAATATAAATCTGTTTTACTGAAAAGTTAAAACGTCCTGTGCAATTACTTTCCTTTGAATTGACATATCAGTACCAAAGTATGCTACACTTGCTCACCATGAACACAGCATTATAATTAGATGCCTTTCTACCAGTTCTTCTGCTGCTGTACTGAAGAAACTACTGCATTGAGGATGCATGTGGCTTCCCTGGAGCATTGCTTTGGTCCTTTTGTTAACTGCCCCCTGATTTTACCACACGGACACTTATGTCCGCACACCAAATCACCTCATGCTGAGTAACACAGTAATTGGCAGGGGGAAAACATTAACTAAGGTTGTGCTTGTTGAACAGAATTGTTTTTCCCCTCTTCATGCAGTCACCTGGAGTCCAGGCACAGTGTAGTTTATGTATCCAGTAGCTGACCTAACTTTGCCGCTGACACCAGTCATTTGTCCCCTCACCTAGCCCAGGAACAGAGAGCGGCCTGGAAAGACGGAGGTGCAGCAGCAGCTTTTTATTCTTCCCCCTGCTGGGTGTTCTTTGCCTTGTAATTGACTCGATGAGGTCAGCTAATGAATGTTGTGTGGAAAAACAACAGATACTGACGACTGCACAGGATCTCTAACAGACAGGAATGACACAGGTGTATTTTTAGACTCTGCCTCTCTGCATCCTCTCCCAGTCTGCCTCTGCCCTTTGACAGTATGGACCTGGTGGATGAAATACTGTAAACCTACTGAGGTAAAACACTTTTGTATTGTTTTATTACACCCAACACTACCCTTAAAATGCATAAACATTGCAGGTGAATTTTTCTGTAAAAAGGCAGGAAATTGTGTTGCTAGCTGCATTTTGCCGGTTTAGCAAAGATTTGCTGTTCACTTTTCCAACATTTTCTAAAGCCACAGAAAAACCACACACACCTACACATTCCTCTCCACAAATATTTAACAAAATACTACAAGGGACATTTATTATTATTATTATTATTATTATTATTATTATTATTATTATTATTATTATTATTATTATTATTATTATTAT
>JBAJHX010000001.1:12037661-12060871 GCA_037176925.1 Amniataba percoides
TTATTATTATTATTATTATTATTATTATTATTATTATTATTATTATTATTATTATTATCATTATTATTATTATTATTTCTTTAGGAATCTCACCCACTTGCACTCAGTATGAAGTTATCTTTCTGTTAACCAAGTGAAATCCACACCACCTTTTCTACATTAACATAATGAGGCTTAGTGAGGTTTTGTGGGTTTGTGGTGCTGGTAATGCAAATCGCAGTCAGCTTTCCTCTTATGACATTAAGAAACAGCATAAAATCAAACTACCAGACAAATGTAACTGGTCTGTTAATGTTACATAACAAAGTGTATGTACATATAGGAGCTCGTTATGTAAAACTCATCAAAAAAAATGTTAACTCAAGTTCCACTTACTTAAGACAATTACAAAACCTGTCACATCGCTATTACAGATGATCTAAACTAGAGGAGATTATTTGATGTCATAAATGTCAAATATGTGACATTACAGCAAGACAAATAAATCAGGAATTAAACATACATGTTGTTCAACGCTGATGTGAGCTTAATTTCAAATAGATGAGAACAATAAAACCATTATTATAATCACATACTGGATCACCCTTTCCAACATGCTTTACATCCTGAATACAAAGTCATGCAAAGTGCAAACTGAGAGCAGAGGAGAGGACAAATACTCCGTTTGACTCAATCAGCATTGATCTTGGACACGGGAGGGTCGATTTATTAACACCAGCATTTGTCACTCAGGCGCCCTAACTGTCCTTCTTTCACATGTAACACCATCTAATAACCATTGGATGTCATGTTTGTACAATGAAGGTGATGAATTATAAGGATAATAGTGTAATCAGAGGACAGTGTGGCACTCTGCCCGAGAGAGGAGGGAGGGGTCCTGGAGGCAGAGAGGTATAAAAGAGACAATGAAGGAGTGTGTTGAACCAGAGTGAAGAACAGAGGAGGAGGAGAGAAATGTAAGAAAGAAATATAAGGAAAGAAAAAAAGAGGTAAAGAGTAAAGAAGCACATTCCTGTGCTGAAATCTGAAGCCAGGAGCTGAGAACCAGGACAGCAGCTTCAGCAAGAAGGTAAGAAAGAAATATTATAAACAAGTTAATGGTTCCATAGAAGTGTGCAGACCATTTACTTAATATAGGCAATATAATAATCTAAATGCAACTTATTTTGTATATGATTAAAAATGTACTCAGATAAAAAAGTCATTTGATTTAGTGGTTACAATATAAAATAGGTCACAGTGACTGAAGTACACTTCAGAGCCTGTAATTTGAATTTTATTCACGTTTGTAATTTTAATTATCATCTACAATACTACACTTCACATTACTGTCAGTGACTTGCATATCTGCTAAAATCTTTTATTGTAATCACTGTTCTTTCTGTTATTGTATGTAATCTATTCTGTCCAAGCCTAAATAATTAATTAATTCATCAATATGTTTTTTTGTTTAAACTTAAGAGCAAAAGTGACAAGTTAGTCTGTGATGTACAATTTTCCGAGTGTTTTTTCCCCATTTTTGTTCACAAATGTAAACCTTGTGTGTGTGGGTGTTTGGACTGTGTAGCCAGCATTTCATCAGTGGATGCAGAAATGTTTGAGCGTTTCAGTGACAAATGGTGATGGCTTACACAGATGTGTAATCCGAGTGCGGGGGTGTGTGCAGTTGTGTTTTTTTTTTCACCATAAAAGACAAGAAGGATGGAATCTATACTTTTAATATTTTGTTGGGAACTGCTGTTTTGTTCACTTTCGTGATAGTTCAATATTAATACTATATTCAATTATCAGTAGTTGTTTTTTACAACATATAATAGTCTCAGGCTCAGATCAACAAATGTATAAGAGGTATGTGCTGTATTAATTGTAACACTGGAACATTGCTTTTTGTTTTCCTTTTCATCTTCATTTCTCAGTGAGGCTCTGTGAGGACTATACTTAGTTTGGAGTTCCTGGTGTAAAACGCACATAAGGCGAGGTGAAAGTTCAAAGGTCAGACATCGCGGCAGTGTGTGAAAATGTCGGTGTGGCCACTTCTTCTCATTCTGGGAATCACTGCAGCCACTGTTGTTACAGCTCAAGGTAGGCCATTCTCAAAGATCCAGTCTTGTTTCTTGCACATATGTACTGAAAAAAAAACAATCCAATCCCCTAAAAATTACACATATTTCAGCAGTCAGATTGGGACACTTATGTATGCGTAAATGTGTGCACATCGAAACACAAGTGCACAGATGTGCATTGCAATGCAAGGTTGGAGAAAAATGGATAATGAGAGAGGCAGACTTATTTTGTTGTCTTTTCTACAAGCATCAATCTGTGGCTTAAAGTATGTTGGGGATTTATACTGAAACTACACTGGACTGTTTGTGGGAAATCATGTTTTCTAAATCAATGTTACCCCCTAATGATATTTTCCAGGATCCAGACCATGTTTTCTCAATCAGTCTCAGCCTTATGTTCAAACATGACAGAAAATCTGTGCTGGACAGCCACAGCTGAATTACAGTTTAAAGATGTTGCAGTGACACACAGCTACACTCAGATGTAGTCAGTCCAATTATATTTTCCTCCTAAATCATCTCTCTGGAACGGTTCAGTTTTAACAACCAAAACTCCTACGGTAGACTTGTAAACATTGTACTAATCACCAATATAATTTTAGAAATGTAATGGTTTGATTTGGAGTTATGATTTGTCTCTTTCAGGATCATGGAGAAGAGACAACAAAGAGTCAAACCCTGGCATATACCACTCTGATGGTAACTTTTATTCTAAATATGTATTCATAACATTACAGCTCCTTTTTTCTGGTAGATTACGTCACATTCCCAACTTGATGGATGCAGTATTGTAAATATTTAGTATTAGCTTGTACTCAGGTCAAGTTTGTTTCTGTATTGTGTCCAGACAATTATGACTGGACCACATGGTTCAATGTTGATCACCCGGGAGGCCGTGGAGACTACGAGCAGCTGGACGCCATTCGCTTCTACTACCGCTCCAGAGTGTGTGAAACACCCCGGGCAATTGAAGCCAGAACCACTGAATGGGTCCCAGCCAGAGAAACTGGGGAGAAGGTCCATGCAGACCCCACTGTGGGTTTCTGGTGCCTCAATGAGGAGCAGGGTCCTGATCGCAACTGCTCCAACTATGCTGTTCGCTTCCTCTGTCCTAAAGGTTCATTCTTGTAACACCTTTAATATTCTCAGTGTAAAATGTGATCATACAATCAGACTTATACCTGAAAACCCTGACTTCTGACTTTACTGGTGATGTGCATACAAATAAGAGTGTGTTCTCTTTTCCAACAGATAACAGTGTGATGACTCAGGGTACCTGGGGGCCATGGTCCGACTGGAGCCTATGCCCTGCCCTCTGTGGTCAGGTGGGGGTCCAACTTCGCTCCAGAAATTGCCAGTCTCACTCTTTGCCTTGCAGTGGGCCTAAAGTGGAAGGGAAATCGTGCAATGGACCCGAGTGCCCAAAAACAGGTGAGCTTACCCTAATTAATCAGAAAGATCCTTTTTCTGTATTTCTCCCTTTTTTAGTCAGGATGTGACTTTGCTCATCTGACATCCAGCATCTGCTAAATGGTTTACCTTATGTTATTCTCTGTACCCTTAGACTGCTCCCTGCAGTGTGTGATGGGGAAGGTGAACGCTGAGTGTGACACATGCATGTGTGAAGACCACATCCTGCTGGGTTCTGTTCGTGGTGCTGGAGGTCTCACTGCTGAGGGGGCCGCAATCCTTCACTCTGGCAAACTCCTTACCCTTACAGACCACAATGGGCATTTCCGCATCCCTGGTATCTGCCCCGATGGCAACACTACCCTGACAGTCAGCCTGCAGGGTCATGCCACCCTCAGCGTTATTGTGCCCCATAGTACTGATCTCACCCCTGTCCTCAGTGTCCAGCTTAAAAGAATAGGTAGAGTGGATTTCTCTTGATTGAAAAATAAATATCTGATTGCAGTTTACATTCCCTTTATAACCCAAATGTTTATTTGCAGTGTATATTATTGATGAGTTTATTAAACATGTAAGTGAAGGTTATTTTATCTCTAATTTTGATTTGTTAGAAAACCTTCATGTATTGAGCAATCCTGAGAGCAAGGCCAGGAAGGAGGGACAAGCTGTGGCCTTCTGCTGCAAAGTGGCAGGAACACCACAACCAGACAAGTACCAATGGTAGGACTTGTAATCATGAAAAAGTGAAAGTCCACAAATTATATCGAGTCACATAGGTGAATCTAGTGTTTGATAATATGGTATAATTAATGACTTTGCTTCTTCTTTGTGAACCAACAGGTTTCACAACAACAGTCTCCTGGAGAAGCAGTCTGGCAGCACACTGGTCCTAAAAGATCTGCGTGCTGAGCAGACTGGAGAATACTACTGCAGAGCAAGTGGTCCATCTGGGGCTATTAAGTCCAAACCAGCTACCCTCAGAGTCTTAGGTGTGTGCTCAATAAATTGATAAACACATATCAGATATACAGGAATGAGAATATATCCTCTTTTTGAGCATGAAGTAGAGTAATATCAGGGGTGTACATTCAGTTGTTTACTTAGCATTATGATCATTTTGATTTGTACATCTCTTACACAGGGAGAGATGAGCACTCGTGTAATCCAAAGCCTGAATCTCACCTCATCCGTCTTCCACATGACTGTTATCAAAACAGCACAGGCTCCTTCTACTACGATGTGGGCAAGTGCCCTTCAAGTACGTGTGCTGGACAGCTGGACAATGGCATCAGGTGTAATGACAAAGTGTCTTACTGCTGTGGTGTGCAAAAGATGGAGGAGAGACAGCTAACATGTCAGGGCTACCAACTGCCCACTATGGTGGTGACTGAGTGTGGCTGCCAGAAATGTGTAGACACAAAGGCAATTGTGCACGGTAGAGCCATTGCTGGAGACAATGGTGAGCCCATGAGATTTGGCCATGTTTTTATGAATGGAGTCAGAATCAGTCGCACAGGCTACAAAGGTACATTCTCCATCCAGGTTCCACCAGACACAGAGAGGTTGGTCCTGACTTTTGTGGACAACATGCAGAAATTTGTCAATACCACAAAGGTACTCCCATTTAACACCAAAGGAGGGGCTGTTTACCATGAGATCAAACTTCTGCGAAAGAAAGCTCCTGTAACTATCAGCTCAACTGAAACAAACACTTTGGAGCTTGGGGAGGTGGAGGGTCAAGAGGCAATGGTTCAAATCCAGATTCCTCCCCATTCTTTCTACACAGAAAAGGGGGAAGTCTTCACGGGTAATGTAAATGCTAGCATAACATTCCTTGACCCCAGAGACGTCTCCACAGCTGCTGCAGCTCAAAGTGATCTCAACTTTGTAGGAGATGAAGGAGATACCCTGCCACTGAGAACCTATGGGATGTTCTCAGTGGACTTTAGAGGTGAAGAAAACAATGAGCCCCTGAATGCAGGTGAAGTGAAGGTGTTCCTGGATTCTGCACAGGTGCAGATGTCTGAGCATCTCGATACCATGAAGCTGTGGTCTCTAAACCCTGATACTGGCCTGTGGGAGGAGGAAGGAAGTCTACATATGGAGAAGAAAAGAAGAGGCAAAAGGGAGGAGAGGACCTTCCTGATTGGTAACATGGAGATCAGAGAGAGGCGTCTTTTTAACCTGGACGTCCCAGAGAACCGTAGGTGCTATGTGAAAGTGAGGGCCTTCCGCAGTGAACGCTTCATGCCCAGTGAGCAAGTGGAGGGAGTTGTGGTGAGTCTTATAAATATGGAGCCCACAGCTGGGTACTCATCTAATCCACGTGCCTGGGGCCGTTTTGATAGCGTCGTCACCGGCCCCAACGGTGCCTGTCTTCCTGCCTTCTGTGATGAACAAAAAGCTGATGCCTACTCTGCCTATGTCATGGCCAACCTAGGAGGAGAGGAGCTAGAGGCTGTCCCTTCTGCTCCAAAACTCAACCCCAACCTCATCGGAGTCCCCCAGCCCTACCTGGGTAAGATGAACTACAGGCGGACTGACCATGAGGACCCCAGAGTGAAGAAGACCGCATTCAGCATTAATGTGGCAAAACCAAGTCCCAACACAGCTGAGGAAGGTAACGGACCAGTGTATGCATTTGAGAAGTTGAAAGAATGTGAGGAGGCCCCATTCAGCGCAGCACACTTCAGATTCTCAAGAGTGGAAGGAGACCGCTATGATTACAACACAGTGCCATTCAATGAAGATGACCCAATGAGCTGGACAGAGGACTACCTGAGCTGGTGGCCCAAGCCCATGGAGTACCGAGCCTGCTATATCAAAGTTAAAATCAACAGCCCGCATGAGATCAACGTAAGATCCCGCAACATGGGTGGCACCCACCCAAAGACAGTAGGCCAGCTGTATGGCCTCCGAGACACTCGCAGCATCCGTGACATGGATCAGGCAACGGTTTCAGCTGTGTGCCTGGAGTTCAAGTGCAGTGGGATGCTGTATGATCAGGAACGTGTAGATCGTACCCTGGTGAAGGTGATTCCACAGGGAAGCTGTAAGAGAGATCTTGTTAACCCAATGCTACAGGAGTATCTTGTTAACCACCTGCCTCTACCCGTCAACAATGACACAAATGAGTTCACCATGCTAGCACCTCTTGACCCTCTGGGCCACAACTACGGAATATATACAGTGACAGACCAGGATCCCCGCACAGCCAAAGAGATTGCACTTGGACGCTGCTTTGATGGCACTTCTGATGGTACATCTCGTGTCATGAAGAGCAATGAGGGCATAGCACTGACTTTCACCTGTGGAGATCGTGAGGCAACACGCCAGAGTGCCTTCCAGGCCATGCAGGGTCCCCAAAGTCAGGTAGTGACAAGTGTAGTGAGAGGAGAAGGCAGACAAAACCGACGCCGACAGAGGGCCAATGCACCACGGAACAGTCGTAGACGTAGCACCAGAAATCCTACAGGAAGACGCACAGAAACCAGAAGCTAAACGACAACATTGAGGGTCAAGGCTCAACATGTAGCCAAGTCACCACCTAAAATGGAGATGGGGAGTGGATACCTTGTTTTGATAAGAACATTTTTATACTGACATTCCAAATTAACTGAGTATGTAACTAAACAAAATTAGACCTATTTCTTGCAGCCTCTTTACAAAGAATAGCTGTATTTTTTCCTGTATTACATTTCATTTTCAACTGTACTGTGGTAAATATTTACTTGAAACTGTAAATAGAGTATTTATTTCTCATGTCTTAAACGTCAGTAATCAGTCAGGTGAAGTGTTATTACATCAGTTTCTTCCATTGATGCTGTAAACAAGAACAGGAACACAACTTGTACTTTTGACCAGTGATTTATTAAATTAGATGCTTATAAAACACTGCAGATGCTGTATCTTCCACATTGTATGTATCCAATTGTCCATGTAACATTGAAACTGGTCAATTGCTAGAAAAGAAAAAAGGAGAAATACGCCCCTTTCAACTGTAGCCCATATGAAGACATGGTGGGGTGAAGCCCATTAGCCCCCGCTCCTCATCACACTTGATACAAGCCTGCAGAAGCAATGATTAGGAGACCAGTCGTAGCAGGTTAATCCACTTGCCGGATCCATACTTTTTCTGCATTAGTAGAAATCAAATTAGTAAATTACATTTTTGTCATGCACAAAAAATACCTATAAGCACTCTTTGCTCCGTATTTTCAAGGATATTCCAGAGATGTATCAAGAGAATGGCTGTGAGGTTTTAAAGTCACATTTATTATATTTATCTATCCCTTTTACCTTACAGTGAATGTCATGTGCTCTCTGTAAAATTACTACTTACATTGTTGCGTCAGTCTCAAATCACCCACAATGCAACCTTTTAGAGATAAAGATGAATAATGTATTGAATAATTGTTCTGAATTTGGCAACCAAAGGTATAGATACTATATACTTTCCTGTAAGAGAACCATCCACAGGTAAGTGAGACCTATGATATATACATGACATTCTGGTTAAAGAATTTGCATAGAACCTTGTGTTTCTATGTCACTACACTTATAACTGCAATACTGTATCTGCCATTTTGACAGGAGCAACATTTAATAAAAAATGAGCCCCGCAAAACTCAGACAACAGCAGTTATAATGTATTCTCCATTGTGTGTGTGAGTCGAGGCTGAATGAGACAGAGAAAAGGCAATTCCATATGTATGAACATAAAGAGTTGGTGAAACTGGATGCTCCCTGGTATAGTCCCTCTGATCACTGAAGCAAAATGAAGGGGGCAACACATAGTTCAGATTTTCCAGGATGGCACTGGACAGCATGAGAAGGTACAGCTGCATTTCTGAGGGTTGAGAGGGGTAAAGGGCAGTGGTGATGGAGCCAGTGTCACATGAAGTCCTCATAGTCTTGGGTGTAGCCACCATCAAACTCTGCATAGTCAAGGTCATCTCTCATCTGTGCTTTCAAACCGCCCCCAGGTACGACACCTTTCTTCTTCTTCTTTCCTTTGTTTTGCTGTTAAAATCAAAATAAAGTGCACATTATACATCACAGCACATATACGACAAAATAGCTTTGTAATTTGGTCTGAAAATCATGTTTCATTCAGGCAAAAAAGAGGCATTATTTATTTCTCTTGAATTAACAAATATGTAACTGCCTAAGTCAGTATTGAAACAACATGAACATTTAAGGACAAACTACAGACAGCATACCACAGTTGATTTATACTATGAGAACATGTTGGGTGACATGGTGAACAGCACCCCCTTCTGAATATAAACCACAGCTAAGAATTTATCACTGAAAAAGTACAAGCGGTCAGTCACTTACTTTTTCTTGTTTCTGTTTTTCACTAAGTAGGACTGACAGAGAATTACTGATTTTCTTCAAGTCATCTACTTCCACTGAAAGAGGGAGACAAAAAATTGTTATTGGTCAATAATGATCAATAATGTTCAGTTAAATGAGTGTGAAAGGTGCCGGGCTTACATGAAATACAGAGTTCCCGAAACAATGAATCCAAGAAACTGGAATAATGCACAGATTTTTCAAACTGGGATATCTTTTCTTTCAGCAATTTCTCAAACTCTGTAAAGTCTTCTTTGGAAGATGGACACATGGCATCAATCCCAGTGACACTGTTTGAAGTGCTGCTGACACCTGAAAAGCAAGCAAACAAAAAACCTGTTTGATGTCTATTCTAAGGACACACAGAGTGACAGATGCAAAGTTTTGGAGCTCCAGTGTTGTTGCACTTCGAGCTCAGGGGTGTAAAGCTGGGCAGAATTATGAGGGTGCTAAGATACTGATATACAGTGATTAAAAACACTACAATTTATATATTAAAAAAACATTTGATCAAAGGTTTATGATTCTAAGATGTTCAATAAACATTTGAAACACTAAATTAGTTTTTAGATCATTGAATAAAAAACAGAACATTTGAATGATAATGATGTTGCTGCTTTTAGTGTCTGATCTAGAAACGGCACATTCCCACCGGAAAACGGTGCTGGGAATTCAGAAATACTTTCATGTTAAGCCAATCTAGTTACATTAATGACTTTGTATGTAAAAACAAATTTAACTGTGACAAGTATATTATGTTTTTGGAGGTTTTCCAAAGACCCTGAACACACAAGTGTACATACATAACTCAGCTAACCACAAGCACATGAGCAAATTTAAATGAATCATGAGTTGCAGTAACTTGCATTTACGTTTTGAACCATATCTAGGGAAAAGGAATAAACCGAGAGTGAAATTAAGCTAATACTTCTACAACATACTTCAGCAACCCAAGCACAATTCATTAAATATGAAAAGACATTGAAAAGACTCTTGTGAAAGTCATGCGGTAGTTGAAGTTTCATTTATGAAAAAATGAAACTGGTGTGTATTATGGAAGGCTACTAGACTTCTGCTATAACAAAATGAAGAGATTTGATTTTAGTTGAAAACTCACCAAAAGCATCTTTTGCTAGCTCCAAGTCTGCATCTTCCTGTAATTTCTTCACTCTTAACTTCTCTGCCAGTTGTTCTTCAGGGGTCAGCTGTACATCCCATGAAAAAGTGAAAAATAAAACATTATTGGAGAGGACAGAGAGAACAGGTTTTTTATTATACAGAGAATTGTTAACATAAGGTGTAAACAGCAACAAAAAAAACTCACATTTTCCTGCAATTCTCTCTCCCTCAGCTCCTGCTGTTTTTTCCTTAGTCGGTTTTCTTTCTCTTTGATCTTCTCACTCAACTTTTTCTTTTCAGACACTTTTGTCTCTGAAAATAATGGAAAAATAATGAATTTGAATAAAAACAGACATCTTAGCCACAGGCTGTCATAAAATAGAAAGCATCATGTTCCCCGGAGATATATGGCAATTAAATACACACCTATTTTTGTCACCTGTTTTTTCTCCTCTTCTTCATCCTCATCATCCCAGTTGTCCTGTGGATAAAAAGGTTAAGATGCTTGCCCTTTTATTATTAAATACACATAAACATGCATGTGCACAAAAAGATAAAAAACAGTCTTCATAACTGCAGTTCCTGTCCTAATTTCAGTTGTAAGGTTTCCAGAGAGCTTTACAGTTGAAAAGACAAATCATAATCACACAACAGGTACACCCCATAAGTATATAGTTCACTAAATAAAAAATAAATAAATAAAAGCAATACTGGGTATGTCTAAGTCCATATGGACCTATAAGATCCTGATTCTGAGGAAGGGCAATAATTCAATATCCTGATTTATCACATTTCAGTGAAATCAGATTGTGATTGGACAACTTTATTGCACCAGAAATTCTTGTTATCAAATGGATGAGTTTGAGGAAGCTGTTGCAAAAAATAATAAGCATTATAATAATCATTCAAGTCAATCAAGTCTTTGTTAAATACATTTTGAGAATCGGGTCTCATGGAATACTTCACAGGCGAGCATGGTTTGTTGCTTTGAAGATTAGTTCAATTAACTTATGTGTGATTTTAAGATCATCTCTTGTTACTGTAAACCATCAAAGGTGATCTTGAGAAGATGCCTTCAATTGTACCAGCTCTTCTTCACACTGTCTTAAGAAAGCAGCACTAGTTCTGGGGTTTGATCCAAAAGCCAAGTTCAAACATGATATTTGAGATCTGCCAAGTAGGTTAATCAGTGTACTCCAAAAATATCCCCATAATCACTGTTAATCATTTAAGTCTACCAATTACCTTCTTGCAAAAACAACAATGCCTTTCCCACAGTCACATCTGCAATATTCAGCACTTAAATGGAAAAACTTAAGACACACCTAAGATGCACATACACACTTTGCACAATGAGCTTTAACCAAGCAGACTGTTGTATTTCAGTATACTGTAAATACTTCATTAACTCAATCAAATTCAATTAAATGAGCAGGAATAAAATATGCAGGTAAGATTTTTCAAAGACACTTTATCCTGCTTCTGAATAAGACCTCATATTGTACTACAGAGGCCATGAAACCATCACTTTATTTTGTTTGGACACCATATGTGACAGAAAACTACACATTCAGAGGCCTCTGCCAGCACTTTCTCCTGAGTCAATTATCTGAAATTTCTGGACAATCAGGCAGCAACCACCTGTACAGCTGAGCTCCAGTGTCCTGCTGCTCTCTTGTTATGAAGCAAGAAACTTCTGGGCCTTTTCTCGGCTGAGTTGAGTCATCGACCCAGATGATGATTTCATCTGACTCTGGCTAAAGTCTGTTAGCGAGCTACCGCCGCCGCATGTTAACGAGCTATGGAAACTCAGGGCAGGAAACAAATGCTAATCTCTTGTAATCATTTATTGTGGGCAACTTTGGACGACCACGGTGTAATCTTTGGTACTGAACACACTTAAGTAAAATACTCCAAGTTACTCAAGTTAACGACGCCATCGTCGAAGTTACGAGCATTAAAGCACATTTTCAGACGTAGGCTAATACGGGAGCTAGCTAGTTAGCTTAGGTCGCCCGGTTAACGATTAGCCGCAAGCTACGTTATCTTAATTTAGTTTTCCTTACATTTAATTAATTAAATAACTATCACCATTATCACATTCGTCAACATGAGTGATAACATCAACTGAATTAACGGGGCATCACGACAGCTGAAAACCGGGTAGCCTCGCCTGGCCTAGCTTAACCTAGCCTGGCCTAGCTTGGTTTAGCCTAGCCTACCCAAACTGCAGTTACTAAACGCAATATGGTGGCGCCACATGAGTTAGCTTTCAGCTAGCACCGAGCTAACACAGGCTCTTAGGCTTGACAGGCAGCCGGGGAAACCGCGCTGAAGCATGGCACCACAGCGGGGGGGGGGCCACGGCGCTTCAGCCCGGCGTTAGCCTCACTGAAACCGGACCAGCACACCGCTCACACGCCGCTAACTTCAACCCACGATGGCAGCTCGCCGTGAGGCCCCGTGTTTATTCACCTTAACCTCTTCATCCTCGTCCTCGCCTTCCCATTTGTCCAGCCCCGCTGATGCCGCCGATGCCGCCGATGCCGCCTTTTTGATCGGCTCCTCCGGCTCGAAGTTGTCAGCGTCTGTAAAAACGACACCATGAGACTCGTTAGGCCGATCCACATCTACGGCACTGACAGCGACAAAATGTTCGCCTCGTTAAAAATCAAACGCAGCGGGGAAGCGGATACAGATAATCGATCCTTTCCCCAAGTTAGTTTCTCACCCCAGTCCGCCATGCTGGCTGTGTTGGTTGTGTTTGACAGGCTGCAGCCCGATGGCCACGATCAGAAACTGCTCCCACCTTCTGGACGTCACTCCGCGGGATTATCTCATGACATGACTTCCCCCCGCACCACTCCAGGAAACAGGACACTCATGTGGCATTTTTTATTAATCACATAGTGCACACATCGGGAGGAGGAGGAGGATGTAAGGGTTTGGATGTTTAGACTACTTTTAATGTCTAGCTTGTTAAATTTTTATATTATAATTATTCCATCAATACTACTCAACAGTATTGCCCACTTCTTTATTATTATGTATATTATGTTTTATTTCATTTATACTTACATCACAAATAAAAAGTTGAATGTTAACAGGAGCCAGACGTTTGTGTTAGCCTATTTAATGATAATAATAATTCAATAGCAATCTCATTTAGACACATATATCAGTGTTTGAGAAAGTGTGTTTTCTTTAAGTAAAACCAGTAGATTAAACACATTTACAAAAGTAGACCTACTTATGCTTTGCTTGACTGTTTCTATTTATTCTACTTCATATTTCTACCACATCTCAGAGGCAAGTTTTTTCCACATGTACTTGACCCTTGACACTACATCAAAAACACAATTGGATGCAGGACTGTTTTGCCTAATAGTACACAGTATCTGAAGTATCTAAATATACCAATTAACTACATTAAGACATACTCACATGTATATATATTTTTTTAAAGTAAAGTAGCTGTTAACTAAAACTGCCAAATACATGTATAAATTAAATTTCCATATATGTATTTTACTCTTGGCATTGTTTTGTCACTGTATTACAATTTTGAACATATCCACTGTGCTAAATATAAAATAAACTCAATTACAGACAGAATGATTCCCTTTATTAATTTAGGACCACATTAATAACACCAGAGAATGTGCACAACAATAGAAAACTCACAGCAAAAATAAAGTGAAGGTGACCAATACTAATGCAGTCAGGTCTTTCTGACCATTGCATACCTGTTATCCAGTCAAGACAACACGCGACAGATAGACAATTATAAATGTAGCAAACATTAAAGCTCTTACTCTGTCAAAAAAATATTATATAATTTCACAAAAATATATATCTTTGTAGGTTTGCAACACAACTTTGAATTGCTCATATATTTAAATTTTTTTAGTGTTTGGGTTGCTTTTCTGGGTATGGCGTCACATCCCTGAGAGAGGATACATCAGGACACTTGGGAGTTCGTAGAGGTTTATCAAAAAATAAATAAACAAATGAACAAAAATATAATTCTGTGGGAGTTAGGTGTGGTGGATGTGCGGTTTATACTGTGAAAATGTGTCATTTGTTTAAAAATGATCTATCCATTTGTTTCCTGCAGTGCTGAATGTCAAAGTGAAAGTTGCACAAGATTAATTACATTCATTAAATACAATATATAGAAATCCTGAAGTGCTTCTTATTTCAAGGAGGTATGGTATTGCACAGAAAATGCGATGATCATCTTGGTTATGTGGGTGAGGAGGAGGGTGTCTCCTGATTCAGCGGGGTGGGGGGGGGTGTGAGTGGGGTCATGTGCCAGGGCAGATGAGGTCAGGGCAGGGCAGGACGATCAGCAGCGTCAGCAGTCCCAGTATGAGACACAGAAGACTGTGGCTCAGTGCCAGTCCCAGTGACTTCCCTACAGGAGGACAGTGAAAGCAGTACAAATGTAGAGCAATGCACAATATGATCATATTGTAGGTCATCGGCGTCTGTGTAACACAACACAAAACACTGTAAAACAAAATTCTGATTATTTCATTACTCTGTCTGGAGTTGTCTTGTGGTGACATTCTAGTATTTGTGGTGCATTTTTATTTCAGGTTCTGTTATGACAATGAAATGATGCAACAAATTGAACAATACTTATCGAAAAGTGAACCTGTTTCTGTTTTTTTTATAAAATATATCAGAAGTTCATCATCTCAAATCGATATCAAAGAATGTATTGCAGTAATGTGAAGATTTTAGAAATTTGATGGTTTCACAAACTGAGTCCATCTAATAGATATATGTAGCTCTGAGATTGTTAAAGGATGTATAAAAACCACAGTTGTGTGCCATAACATGTCCCAATTCCACACTACATACTGTAATCAAGGCTTTGCGTATGAAATGCATTCAAATAAAAAAAGAGTAATATGAAATTTCCTTTAAATAAAGTGTGGAAAGTTCTACAAACTGTTCTACAAGCAAAAGCTTGTATCACATTTCGAACAAGCAGAGGATCTAAGTAGCCTCAAACACGTCTCTTTGAATTCTAAATTAGCCTGAGTATTTTGCTTATGCACAAAGGACATAGAGGGGCTACTTACAGCTGGAAAAAATCTAACAAATTGCAGAGGATGGTGAAACAGCTCCAGAATGATCTCAGACAAGAAAACACACAAAAAGCATTACATCTTTGGAGAAACAGTTCACACATTCTCTTTGTAAAGTTTACTTTTGACATGGTGCAAACATCAAGCAGTCTACGTCTTGTATACTATACTACAATGAATAGCAGTTTATAATATACTTTTGTATAAAGTATTAGTATGAAATTGGGACACAATTTCTGTTTAAAGCATTAAGAGAGGTTACTTTATCTTCACCAGATAATCAGAATTTTGTGAAAAATATCAGTGTTCAACATAAGTGTTAAAGAGCAACTTGCAGGTTAGAGACCACTATGAATCAATGCATGTAAAAAAGATGTTGGAACTAGATTTTGTTAAAAAAAAAAAAAAGTTTAAATACGCACTACAGTGACTTCTAGAGTCATTTTTGTAACAGAATTTTACTTCCGAAAGTTTTAGAAATAAGTATGTTTAGGGCCAGAATAATCCATTACATTGTTTAGTTCTTTCAATTATCTGACATTCTCTATGAATTCAATTAAATTTGTGGGCCAGTGTAATGGAGGATATACTGAGTGTTCAGCAGAATGGGGAGCAACGACTCCCTTATGTGACGTAATGTGATGTGGTGTTGAAAAAAAAAGAGCGTTTTTCACGGCTCTGCTGAAAATGCCCGCTTTTACCTCTGATTTCATGCCTTTATGTTTTGTTAAATTCTGCATTACCTTTTCAAATACTTATTTTCAAACAATATTAAGTTAAATCTAAAAAACCAAACAAAAATAACCTTCAAGTTTCTCTTTCAAGATTTCACCTCTGACATCTACAGGTCTGTCCTCCCAGGGTGTCAGCACCATGGCCAGAGCTGTTCTTTGAACATCTGACAGAGCAGCGAGCTGCTCCTCAGTCACCGCTGCAGCCTGCTCGTAGGAAAACATCCTGATCTGTCCCTGGTCAAACACCACCTTCAGGAGGAGACACAACGGACAAGAAGACAGAGGACCAGACGAATGTCACAAATCCAAATTGTTGTGAGCTTGAGAGAAATGTGTGAAATGAAGTGGTGGTTTTGGTTGAATCTCAACTTACAGCAAACTTATCAGGTGGTATCATTGTGATAGCCACAGGTGTGATTCCTTCGATTTGCTCCTTCACCAAAGACGACATATCGATGTCTCGAAGACCAGCTGTAAGAAGTGCAAAATGTTTCAGAGAGTGGTGTAAAAGCCATAAAGACAGGAATCCAGCAATGTGAGAGTGACAGGAAATGTTAAGAGGGTGTCAAGAAAAGAAATAGTAAATACAAGATGGCTTTAATTAAAGTTCTGACCACATTTAGCTTTTCACTGAGCAATACAGACAGATATTAAGCTATGTACGACTGAGAAGTGACATGTTTTTCCTCAGTAGCATGTAATTCAGTACAGCTGTCTACAGTGGTTTTAGTCACATTAAGAAAACATTTTCAAAGTATTAAATATTTCCATGATGACAGTGAGTGCACATTACCTGCCAGAACTCCAATCTCAATGAAGACATCTGTCTCCCATGAACTTATGGGCCCAAAAGCGAGGCTGTGGGTCAGCCGCTCGACAAGAGCCAGCAGCTGCTCCTCGGAGCAGGACAGCCTCAGCTGACCCAGCCAGAGCACTGCCTTGCTGCAGCCACCAGGGAGAGACACAGCACAGAAAGTGAAGGAGGGAGGGGACGTTACTGTGACTGCGTCTCGTCAGTAGCAGAGATTCAAGCGTTAAACATCAGGGCTCAAAATGAAGGCATTAACAAGTGTTCATTATCTGCTCACCTGAATTCTACGGCGTTGAAAAAATTAATCTCTGAGGTTTTTGCTCCACACACAATGTGTCCCATGGCCACAAGCATGCTGGAGTCCAGCTGGCTCGGACTCTGCTTGGTGGAGTTTAACACGGTGGTGAACAGTGTAGCCAGCTGAGATGAAAACAAGAGTTACGATCCAGACTGGCTTTTTGAACATACATTCAGTTTATTTATCAAGAGCACAAGCAGAAATTATCCATATGTAAAGTAATTTATGTGGGCAATATAGTAAATCTTTGTGCTGTATGTTACCTGTCTGTTGCTCCAGGTGCTGATCGCACCCATAGCAGCGATGCTGCTTCGCTCAGTCAGTCGGAGGCTGCTCAGCTCATCTAGTGACAGATCGACCGCTATTCCACCCAGCTGAAAGATCACAGACTGGGAGAAGGACGAAACAGGGCCGTACATCTTCACACATCCAGAAGGGCCCAGTAAAGACAGAAAAGACACAGTATTAGGCTCTGCACTGAGACACTGTACACAGCTTGAATTAAATACATCGGAGAGGTTGTTAAATGGACTGAAGCTGACGACAAATCTCACCTGTTTGACTCTCTTGAGCAGCTGGCTGCGCTGGTAGGTAGCAAGAAAAGGATCCTGACCCATCAGCTCTAAACAGTTGGAGAAGGCTGATGCAGACATGCTTGTGAGGCTGTTGGAGGTCCAGGCAGATGGGGCTGTTGTATGCAGAATCTCACAGCTAGGAACCATTGGAGTCGCTGGCAAAGGACACAAATATCAGATCAGGACTCAGTGTTGACACACAACATATATCTACGCAGTTCCTGAAGAACAAAACATGAACTTCTACTATGAGAAAAATATTTTTGTTTTACTTTGTGTTTATATACAGCAAAAAAAATCATAAGATTGAAAATAAGATTGCTGCGCATCAAAGGAATGGTTTGTTACTGGACACAAAGCATCCGCTGGTTGCCTAGCAATAACACATTGACGACAAGTCTCCAGGAAGTAACTGGAGAGCCAGGAGTGGAAATAAACAGCTGCTGGCTTACATAAGAGCAGATGTAAGATGTGATGCAACTATTCTTATCTGAGTCTTGATAAGAAAGTGAACAACTGTATTTCTCAAAATCTCAGATTATTACTTGTGTGATGGCTTATGATTAAAGGATCTCCTGGTCACAGACTCTGACATATTGCATGTTTCCCTAAATGTCAAAATATTCCTTTAGAGAGTATAACCAGGGTTATTTCAGAGATTTAGGAACAAATGTGTTGCTCACGTGATGCAGGATTTAGTTTGAGGAAGCCCAGGAAAAACTGAAGAACAAACTGCTGCCTTTCAAAAAATTTCCTCCTCTCATTCTCGTCTAAGCAGTACATCCCCACATCCCCACGTTCCCACCGCCGCTGGCTCAGAAACAGCTTCTCGAGGCGGCCCACGGTCATCAGCGCCTGTGGGAACACAAACACACATATGCGCGTGTAAAGACACAAACGCACACTGATGGTTTACGGAAAAACAGGAACTTCACCACCTGATCCTGACACCTACTGGAGATGTGACACCTGAGGGATTTATTTACAGCCTTTGTTGGCGTAACCCACCATAAGATCAAGTGACAATCCCAACGCTGCACTGTGGATTTCTGGACATTGAATGAATCTGTCGCTGGAACAAGTTTTTTACATTTTCCTCAAAATGTGAAGGAAACTATCCAATCTGAATAAGGATTAAACACCAAATGGATAAAAATGCAGCAGTAAACTCACGAGGGGAATTTCCTGCAGTTTGTTGTCAGGCAGGAAGAAAAGAAATCGGTCCAACTGACTGAGCGTTGTCTGGTTCCAGTTCTTGGCTGGGCTGTGAGGAAACATAAGTCACACTTAGTCATCTTTGCACAGTTTGCTGCAGTGTGAACAGCTGGTATGCAAATAGCTTTTGTCACTTGAAACCTCTCCTCTATGTATTTAATCGTTTTCATGTTTTTCCACTTAACTGCAAACTAACACCTGACTTAAACTCCCCTGTAAACTTACTGCAGACCATGACAAGGTTTATTTATTAAGCCAAATTCCCTGCAAATTTGAGAGCAAGAGAAATTAAAGAGAAATGCTCATGTTTAAAATTATATGAATTCATAGAACCTGTCTGTAATAACCTTTTTTATTTAAATTGGAGATGGATTATGTTATCTTATTTCTTATTTGTGTCTTATTTAATGTAGATGTATCTATTTAATTTAATTTTTCTTGTTTTATATTAATATAATGTGAATGAATATTTCTTTTTTTTTTTAAATTAATGATACATGTGCCAAGGACACATAATTGCACGGTTATACTACCTTCCTGTGTATAAATTCATTCCAACCCAACAGTTAAATAATATTACCCAAAGACAGCAGGTTCTTGGAGGATACGAGCCATGATGTCCATCTTGCTGCTGCTGTAGCAGAGGCCCCGGAGGAAATCCAGACTGTCAATGAAGAAGCTGCGGTCCAGCTTAATGAAAACCTCATCCACCACAAACGGTGCCATAATACCCAGTAAGAGAAACTCCTCCCCAGTGAACACCCCTGTGTACATGTCCTGCAGAGAAAGAGTCCGCAAAACAGAGATCATGTAGCAAATATTACAAACAACTAAAAAGCAACTCTTCCCATCTTCAGTGTGCTACTTTGCCCTACGACATTTTACAACACAGTGGATCCATGTGGCAACACTGACCATCCTCTGGACCATTTTGTCCACCAGCAACTCCTGCTTTGTTCTTGATAGCAACAGAAAATGACGAGGATCCTGAATAATCATCTTCCTCAGAGTGTCCATCGCATCTGCAGAAAACTTCTTAATGGTGCTCACCCTGTAACGCAGACACACAGGAACAAAATGTGAAAACTGAATAGTCAGCAATGCTTTAACTCACTATTCTTACATTGTAACACTCTAAATGTGTTTGGTCAAGTCACGGTCAAGTGTTTCTGAATGCTATACTTTCTTTTTTTTAATAGATCAAACATGATAAATGCATTAGAGCTTCTAATATCCTTCCTGTGCATGTAGGTGTGTAGTTATGTGGCGTGATTAATTCCAGCTTCTGACTTACGGCATGGACAGGGCAATCTCAGCTCCAAGATCTTGAAGCAGCTCAGAGAAGAACTTAAACTTATACAGCTCATCGATCACACACTTTTTCTGCCCAAAAGAACAAAGACACATGACAAAGGACACATCATATACAAACATATATGTATGTATGTACATCACGTGAATATAAATTGGAGAATGGCATCAATCAAACAGGTGAGTTTACCAGTGAGGTGTGAAGAGGTCTGGGCTGCTGCCTGAGGAAGAGCAGGATTCTTTTCACCGAAGAAGGTGAGGAGTCGGCTTGAAAACGTTCCTGTAAGACCTTGCAGCTCACGCCCTGACCCAGTGTTCCCAGACTCCTGATTACATAAAGAGTCAACACATGCAAATAGCTGTTACATATATTGTGCGGCTGCAAAATAGCACTCAAAGAACCAACTGAGTGAAAAGGAGAAAATGAGAGCATCTTCTGTCAAAGGTGATCTTTTATTCTGGATGCAGTCAGAATAGAGAAATATACAGTGTTCACATTCTGCATACACATTTATAACACAAATTAAATGTACTCACAGAAAATCTTGGTTGACTAGGTTTGGTTTGGTGTCAAGCACCTCTTTGAAAATTGCTTTAGCCTGGGGGAAGAAAGTGAAAAGATGTTGGATTATGTAGTCGTTTCTCTTGGCTGTTTTCTTTTCTGGTTTCCATGGTTAGAGGAAAGGGCAATCTGATATCGAGAGGGTTTTTTTTCTTTGCTGTTTGTATTCGCAGGCGAGTCCATTCACAATGTCAGTGATGATGACGTCTTTGCTTTTGCTTCCCCGCTCAATAATTTAGCAGCTAATCAAGACGCTGTCATACAAACCTTCTCATGACAAAGAGAGGAAGCATATTTAATCAGAGGAAGCACAAAGAGATCATCACAGTGTGTGTGAGTCACAGGTTTAGGGTTAGATGCTTTCTGACATGACTTCATTGCCCATCTGACCATTGGGTGAAACGTTTGCAAAGATCTTTGTTAATCTGTATATTTGCATTTTTGTCATTTTCACATTCAGCATTTTTAAATGCACTAAGAAGTTTGAAAACCACTGCCTCTGATGATGTGTGTT
Organism: Amniataba percoides; assembly: GCA_037176925.1. NCBI lineage: Eukaryota > Metazoa > Chordata > Actinopteri > Centrarchiformes > Terapontidae > Amniataba > Amniataba percoides. Next base: position 12,058,731 of record JBAJHX010000001.1, read on the forward strand.
ACCTGCTGTGTGTTCCAGCGTTTCGTGGCTGCAGTTGTGATGTTATTCACAAGCAGACGAGTCCTGGGCAAGACACTGAGCAGGGGCGTCGAATAGAGCAACGGCTCCACGTCATCCAACCAGCCGACCACTTCTGGGAAGCCCTGGTGAGAAAAGGTGGAGGACAATGTGAGAAATCATATCACTATGTCTTTTCAATCTCAATTCCACTTTTCTTTCATCTTCTGCTTTGACTCTAACAAAGCCAAGCTGAAAACACCTGAGACTGATAAAACTTGAAAAGTGAGATTCTTCAAGCGAATATGAGCATGTCTTCCCACTGTTTGTGTGAGTGTGTGTGTGTGTGTGTGTGTGTGTGTGTGTGTGTGTGTGCGCGTGGTGTACCCATAGTTTGGTGGAGACAGCGTTGGCCTGTGGCGGGCTGAGATCTGCTGTGTGTTCGGCCATGGCGGGCAGAGACGACAGCAGCCTGTCAGAGGTGAGGGACAGCAAAGTCTCCGTCTTCATCCCCACGATGAGAGAGCCGAGCTGCTGAAGCTGGCCTGGAGTGGTCAGCTGGGGCAGAGCGGAGGCAGGAGCGAGGATCAGGGCAAACATCCAAGACTGTACACTAACCTCACATTGTGATGTACTAAAAAAATAACTCACCGTGTTAACTGAAGACATTTTGTTTATAATTATGGAAGCCTGAAACACACACAGAATGACAAATTAATACAAATACCTTTCAAGTGGTCATTTTAACTGGTCAGCTCACATATATTCTGTATCTACTTGCTCCAAGCTTTGTATTACATTTAAGATTTCAAATCCAAGGTGCTGTCCTCACTACTTTTATAAGGATGGATCTGCCATGCTGCCTGTAGGTTTGATGGAATAACTCCCCTGATGACTCTTTGTGTCATATAAAAGTGGGGCAACAGCTGCGAAGCTGGGGTAAAAGTAAAGGGCTCCGGTTCAGATGATAGCTGAAGGTGAAATAAAGCTCAGGTCTTGGCCTAAGGAGCCATCTCAGCTCAGGGGTCACCGTGCTTAAGATCAACTGCCTGTCAGCTGTTGATCGGACCTACAGGCCCCGCCAGCTGCCAGGAAACTCAATCATGTACAACAAATAGGGTACTGAGCAGTGAAAGGGACTGACTAAACCCCCACTCACTGAAACCTGACCTTTATTTTACACAACAGAATCAGACCACTTGTACAAAAAAAAAACCCACAGAGGATGTCAAGTGTCAAAAGAATTCAAGTTTTAGATGATGACTCCGCTGTATATTACAGGGTGAGTTCGCCCTTCTACCTGTGCAGGGCTGAATGAGACAGAGTCGAGGGCCGGGAGGACAGAGAGCAGCTGTGTCGGAGTGAGACTCTGCAGAAAAGGCACACCCAGCGAGGGCAGGAGGTGGGAGAGCTCTGTCAGGCGGTCAGAGGTAAGCGAGGAAGGGACCTTTAATTCTGTGCTGTTCAGTAACAAACTAGAAATCTGGACAGAAGGTTTAGAAAAAGAACAAAGAGCACATATATGTTATATAAACTCAATGCAAAATTCAGTTGTTGAATTAAAGCACATACATGCAGAGAGTGAAAATTTTCTGTTCCTACCAGACGGCTGGGCAGAGCGACTCCATCACGTGTGCAGTTCATAACGATGTCGCGGATGATACTGAAGACCTCGGTGTTTTGGTACACAAGCAGGTCCTCTGGGTCTGCCACGCACGAGAGTTTGCCCAACCTATAATCACAAACACTGTTTCAACAACACACACTTGAGAGCAGATGAGAGCCTTCCTTCCAAAGAGCAAAATATAGATTTTGTTTAAAAAATTCAAGGTCTTGTCTGTTGAGGTATGGCTTTGAGATTAAATTATTATATTATCCATAGCTCTACAAAACTGTATTACGTGTACAGTGGTTTACAACTTTGAAATGTTTCTGCTGGGTCTCTGGATTACATAAATCTATTTGTTTGAATAAAAAAAAATACACGTCATTATAGTACTGTTATTTCTAGCAATCACAGGCTGCTCTAACATATGCAAAAAAAAAATCTTAGCAAGTTTTATTTCTTTTTTTGCAATTATTTGGTCACTGGATCACAATCACTGACTACAAACTGACCTTAATGCCATTTACCCTTTGAAAAA
>JBAJHX010000001.1:12060971-12110640 GCA_037176925.1 Amniataba percoides
TTTGTTTGAATAAAAAAAAATACACGTCATTATAGTACTGTTATTTCTAGCAATCACAGGCTGCTCTAACATATGCAGCTATTTTTTGCAATTATTTGGTCACTGGATCACAATCACTGACTACAAACTGACCTTAATGCCATTTACCCTTTGAAAAACAATGTCATTCTAGTCTGCTGTAACTTGTAACTGTTAAAACCCTTTATCACTAAGTGACAGGATATTTTAAGTTGTATGTATTAGTAGTTGTATGGGGTTAAGGGGAATATGTAATTATGGCAGCAAGGTACTAACAATGTGTTCGTATGAAAAATCAATACTTTATATTTTTAGATTCAACTTTATATATACTAACAGAGGTCAAAATGTATCTGAAAAAACATGCAAAATCAGAACAATATAAAAATATAAAAGGTGCCGTCACGGTGTCCAACCTGGTAAAATCCTGAGCCGTCAGGTTTCTGTAGGTGCCGATGATGTTGTGAGCTATGAACTCCTGCTTAAGAGAGGTCAGGGTGTTTCTCTGCAACACATCCAGCCCGTCCAGCAGCTGAGGATAAATATAATGACGAGATGTTTACCAGCAATTACAAAATATGACAGAAAAAAAAATTCAGTTCACACCATCAAATTGTATTTAAAGTCATTCAAATGGTTAGGGTTAAATGGTTTTTAATTTTTTTCACCTGCTTGCAAAATCGAGAAAAAACATTTTCTGCTCTGCGCCAGGCACAAATCTTTAAAGGAACAGTTACTACTTTTTTGGGCAATATGCTTTTTCATGTTGATTTAGAGAGTTAAATGGATACCCCTCTAATCTCTGTGCATGACATGTGACATTACCCCCTGCAGCCAGGTAGCGTAGCTTAGCACAAAGACTGGAAACAAACAAAATCAAGAACCTCTAAAGCTCACTAATCAGCTCTGTATATCTTGTCAGGGTCTGCATAAGCCAGTTTCCTTCTGGCTGCACAAGAAAGTGGTACCAAACTAATCAAATTACACGAGAAAGCAAGTAATCACATTAACCAAACTATTCCTTTAAAACTTTCTTATTACATTCATGGTTGTGTGCTGAAAGGTCAGTAACCCCTTTATCTTTAGGTCATCCTTAATTCATGTGTTCCTATCTTTACTTATTGAATATCGGCTACAAGCATATGACACACGCTGGTGGTGACAGAGAAAGAAAAGGCTGTCTGTGCTTTCCTTTGACCGGTATGTGACAAGTAGCTCTGCTGTGTCCTGGGTCTAATCGAACTGACAGTGTCCTGGCTTCTTGGGTTTCCCAGTCAGGTGTCAGAGCTCAGAGGGCTGTTACCTGAGCAGGTGAGAGGTGTTGGAAGTTGTGGAAGGGCAGGTAGGCGATCAGGTTTCCAGTGTCCCTAATGAGTGACTGCTGACCTCTGATGATGCTGGATGGGGGCATAACTTTGCTGTACCACAAGCCAAATGCATGCCGCTGGTCCAGAGTCATGTGCCACAAGTTTCTGTTAATGGTCTCCTTCCTAGAAAAAAACAAAATGTTTAAACTTGATGTCTTGTAATTGTTGCTTTGAGGTTAAAAGAGCTGTTTGACATTTCAGAAATTGTATTATTCACTCTCTTACTTAATACTGGATGAAAAAATGGATAACACTCTCATGTCTGTTAAGAATAAATCTACAGCCAAAATCCTTAAAAAGAATTGTAAAAGAGATGCATGTCTATTGTTGGAGTTAAAAAGAATATTTGGACTTCAACTATACTTTATCATACAGCTAACATACAGTTAACAGTATACAAGATAAACAGCATATCTGCACTGCTTTCCAGACATACCGTTCTGTTCTACATTCTTTCAGTATCAACAACAAATACCCTCCCATGTACACACACACATACACACACACTATAAGCCCTCCCCAGATTGAAATCTAGTCAGTGTAGTAATCAGTGTAATCTAGTTTCCTTAACTTGCTATGTATAATGCATGTTTCTGGCACCTCGAGGTGCAATGACACATGACTTCTCACAGAGGCTTGACACCAGTGCTATGTTCAGCTCGAGAGAACGTACATAGGGAAGTGAGACTGCATGATTGTGCACAATTGAAAAAAACTGCAGTGTTCAACTTCAAATACTCTGACACGGTGACAAGTTTATTTGACTCATATTAATACTGAGTAGCACAACATTCACAAAGGTAAAATTTCCATTTAGCTTATCCCTAAGTTTATAAACTCATTGGTAAATTGCCTTTTCCCATACAAGAGCTTATGGGCTTCATCATTCATCATTATGTGCCTTGTCTTAACTTGGCCAATGTTCAGGACATTATGTGTTATCAGTTTTCCAATGTGAAATGCAGAGGCGAGCTACCATAAACAAACAGTTTTAGGTACAGGTTTAATTTAGAGGTTTACACTTATGAACATCTCTAAAAATATATTTCTATTTTTTTATGAAGTACTCAGTCTAGAAATAAGTAAAGTTGGGTACAATATCTGGCAAGGTGCGAGAAGAAAGGAGAAAATCATGCAGATGCAAGTTCAATAACAGCATGCAAAAGGGGGGCAAAACAGTTTTCATCATTGACATGCACCAGAGAGATTAATACTGCTGTTAGAATAAGTGACACAATAATCATCAATAAATCCATCCATTCTCTATTCCACTTATCCTTAAAGAATTGTAAGGGAATGGAGCTAATCCCAACTAGTACTGTGCAAAGATGTGGTACATCATAAACCACTCACATTAACCACTATAGGAAATTTAGAGTCACCAGTGAACCCAACCTGCATGTCTTTGAACTGTAGGAGGAAGCGAGAGTATCTGTAGAATATGCCCTGCAGGAAAAGGGAGAATATGCAATCTCCACACAGAAGGGCAGCAGCCGGCCACTTAGTGTGCACCCAGACCCCTCTCACTGTAACAATGATTACTGATGTCATTACTAATGAGTACTGAGTCACTAGAATGACTAGCTGACATCAGGACTTACACGTTAATATTGTTCTGCAGCGAGGGCAAAGCTTGGATGTCAGCCGGGGTGGCTGTGGCCAGCAAGGGAGCCAGCTCAGGGAAGAGACTGCCATCTCTTACAAGGTGGGTCTGGAACAGCACTGACACCATGGTGGAAAGATACGTATTTGGCAGCTGGAAAAAAAAGAAGGAAATACCAATTCTGCATCAGGAAGAATGTGATTCAGTATACCGTGTAATCAACTAAGACTGAACACACACTACAGCAGCGAACCAGAGATCTGTAAATTCCCAGACGAAACAGGAAAAGATTTGTAAATGCGGTTAGTGAAGGTTTCAAATGGATTGGTAATGGTGTGTGTATTCACCTGCAGAGTGTCCTTATATCTGCTATAATACTGAAGGATCAGTCTGACGGTGGTGATATGAGCTGCACTGAGCACTGACCTCAGGCTGCTCAGTGGTATACTGAAGTACTCCTGCACACAAAACACAGTGAGAAATTAGTCTAAAAAAAAAAAATCAAAGACAATAAGGACAAATAATATGTGGATGTCTGGAAACACAATAGTATGTTACTGTGTCTGCATGCTAATATTTTCTCATGGCTTGTAGTTGAGAAATGTTACTAAAAAGCACAAACCCCACTGTAGCGTTAATGGAAAGTTAGTTGATCGCCAGTGTACGTGGGCTACATTGTCTATATAAAATGTTCAGCCAGTACAGCGAGTTCATGCTTTTTTACAGATAAAGCAAAATAAAATGTAAAAAAAAAAAAACAACTGACAGACAGATTACCAAGCCACTGGCATAGCCACAAAATACATCAGCGTTTCAGGTTTGGTATAAATCACCTTAATGACGAAGAATTCATCGCTGGTCACATCCCTCGCTGTCTGCATCAAGCTGGTTAAGACTCTCTACAGAAGGTAACCACACACAAACTATTAAAGAAGCATTAATGGCAAAACACAATCAGGGAGTCTGTTTTGACTCATTATTGTAATTGTCAAATCAACTGTAAGCCAGTAGAAGCACACCCCGAGGAAGAGATTGGATGTTGATGACAGGAGTGTAACCGTACACCAGCTGTACACTGGAGGTAAACTGCTATACAATGACACTAATGGTAACTGATAGGGATGAATAATTAGATAAACTATGAGGCTGGTGAATTGTTTCTACCAGAAACTGATTGAGGCAAAATGAATAAAAGATGAAGGAGAACGTACATTCACATGTTCTGATTAACCCAAAGTGCTAAAGCTTAATTCATTCCCATTGACCAACATATGCCTCATTCATTCACAGTAGTGGTAAAAATAATTACAACAAGCAGTGATGGAGTGAAATGTACTGTTGTACTCAATTAAACAATTGTGGAACTTCTGCTATACTTTATATTTATTTATACTTGTTTTAGATTAAAGTACCTTGGCATGAGAAAACTAAAATATTACGAAAACAGTCAAATTATATTTAGATATTAATCAGTCATAATGATTAAATAATAGAATTTAGCTGTATCTAGAAAACCAATTGAATAACCCTCTTTTCCTTCCCTTTCCACACATGTTGGAGAACCTACGGTGGCTTCCAAATCAACGTTAAAAAACACAGAGGGCAATGACATTTTCAACAATTTTAATTGCATTTGCTTTGCCCACTTTAAAAATGACCACAGAATCAAAGTACCTACCCCAAAGCACTGCAGCAGGACCCTCTTTTTATCAAAGTTGCGTTCCCTCTCAAGATAGCGGACGACAGACGCTAACATGCTCAGTCTTATGTTCTCTGTGACATGCAGCGAAGTGTTCTGGACCTCCTCCAGCGCCAACAGGACCACCACAGTTGTGCTGACTGCCTGCTCCAGCACTGTGGCCACAGGTGGAGTCAAGAGATCCTCCACTCTGGCTCTCAGACTCTCCACCCAGCAGCGCATCATCATCTGCATGGCCATATTCTGACTGGCCCCAGGCCGGCAGGCTGAGGTGAGGTCGGCCGAGCAGGTCCAGTTGAACCGTGACACCAGGTTTCTAGCCAGGCAGAAATCTGGAGGCTCTGAGGTGAAGTTGCTGCTGCTGCCGCTGCTGGTAGTGGTGGTGTAGTTGGTGTAGGTGTTACACATGCTGCCAACCCAGGCGCTAGATAGCTCCTGAGATAGCAAAAAGAGAAGACCAGCATTTGGACAGAGAGAGGAGACAAAATTGGTCTGGTCTTGCTCCCAGCAGAGAGTCAGGAGAGATGCGTCTGGAAGAGATATGCTCCAGCTGGAGTACTGGCACTGCTTGGCGGGGTGGAATCCAGTCACACCTCCTCCTTCTCCCCCATTTCCACCAGGAGACACCCCAGGAGATTTTGAATGGTTAGCACAGTGTTGTATTAACCAGGTGTTGTCCTGATTGGCCAACAGGTTCTGAAGGACTGTATCATTGATGCAGACTTTGGAGGTGAAGTTGAGTGGGTCCCTCTCCGCGCAGAGAGCGAGCTCGGTCATGTCCACGATGATAGGACGGGTCCACTCAGAGTATCTGCACACCTAAAGAACAGATGGCTGTGAATACAACATCAGAATACAAATTCTGTACAAATAACATTTAGAATAACATTTTAACTAGTTTGCTCTCATGGTTTCTTTTTGCCTCCGTCCTCCATGAATTGATTGAAACTATTCATGTCTCTACAATTACATGTGCGGTTGATGATCGTATGGCTTTTTTTACGAGCAAATGGTACAAATAACTTTCATCATTCTTTCTTTGTTAATACAAGCTGATCAGACAGCACGGATCCATATTATCCACGTAAAACACTCACCTGTGATAACACCGCCATTTCTTCTATTTCATCTATTCCTGCGCAGACTGACGTCAGCCATTGGTTCTGAGGGTTCTGTAACAGCTTTTCAAACACAGAGGTTTTGCAGCAGACATTTTTCTGAAAAGCAAGCTGATCATACTGCCAGCAGAGGCCGACTACTGAATCGTCCACCTGCCGCTTCCCCCAAGTGTGGTAGTCGCACCAGCCTGCAATGTTGAAGGGCACAGTTGGCTCAGGGGGCAGGAGGCTGAGAGAGGCGTTGCAGTGATTCTCAAGCCAGGCATTTGCCGGATTACGCAGCAGACTATTTAGAAATGTTCTGTTTGAGCAAACCTCTTTAGTAAAACCACTGTGATCGAGGCGGATGCACTGTGACAAGATATCAGTGGTAATTTGCATTATATTGCGCCACTCCGAGTAGCGACAAGAATCTAACATTAATGAATCAGTGTCAGGGAATGGTAGCGGAGGAATCATGTTTGTGCAGTTAGGCATGAACCGCCCGTTTTCTGGATTGGAGAATAAAAGCATGAAGAAGCCAGTGTGCTCGCAGATGAGTCTGGCCAGTTTGGGACCGTCCAGGCTCATGCAGAACTCCAGTAACGAGGGGCCCACCGGGACCGAGGGCTGCTCAATCCACTGCTCGTAGTCACACAGCTGACTCACCATGTAGGCAGAGTCTGCAGAGGAGTTGGCACAGTAACCATACAGCCAGCTGTTCATCTGATCTGAGAGCAGCTTCCTCATCAGCGGAGCGTTGTTACACACCTGCTTCACAAACTCCTCGCGTTCGTTGTCGCTGCACAGCGACACGAGGACGGCGTCCACCGCCTCGTTTTCTAACCAGGTGTTGTAGTTACAGGCCAGCTGTTTGAGGCTGGAGGCCTCTCTGGCTGCTCGATGAGAAGCAGAGCGAAGGGGGGGAGGAGTCTGAGAGGAAGGGGTGACGGCCGGGGAAGGCCGTGCATCCTCAAAACTGCAGTCGGGTGACCTGCCAAGGAGCGGTGACACCAGTGCTTGAATAACGTAGCACATGTTGCTCCACGCCTGCTCTATCTGGCTGGAGCTGAGGGAGCTGAGCGCCTGACAAAAGGTGAGCACAGATGCAGAGGATGCTTTTGAAGCCGCAAGGATGTCAGCACACATTGTGTCATTCAGCCTGGCCAGATTGCGGCGATCACAGCTTAGCAGGATGTCAGGGTTGCCATCAGTGTTGTCGTTTGCCTCCGCGATACTGCGTTGAAAGGAGACGCTTGGAGGATTCTGGCAGTCTGGCCCCGGATATGTGCACTGTTCTGGAGCCAAGAAGATTTCCAGGAGGATGTCAATGATTGAGCTGCCGAAGGACCAGCTCACATTGTTGTTTATTCCCCTAAACAAATGTTTGATGTTAATCAAAGGTGGAATTTTCTTAAAAACACACAAACATTATGTTTATATTCAGTGTTTCTCACTAAGACAGTTGGTCCGTTTGTTTGAGGTACAAACATTTAGAGTGTATTCCCTTTCTCATAATGCCGAAAGCTGATTTCCAATTTAATGTGCATTGTTTATATCTGCCAACAAAAGCAGTGAAGAAGAAAATTACAAGCTTGTAATTTTCTTCTTCACTGCTTTTGTGCGGCAGACAGCTGCATTGTTGCTTTGTGGAATAGAGATGTGAAGTGTTCTTCAATACACGTATCTGCATTTTTTAACAATACACTCTAATCTTTCTTAACATAAAAAAAACACTTGGATGACAAAAAAATCCTACAGGATCATGTCATGGCTGCTACTTTTAGATGTTTCAGCTCAATGTTTTGTTGGTGAATTCAAAATGTTTTGTCTTTGCAGGCTCATCCAAAACTCACTCAGAATCTGAGCATGAACTTTTTCAGTTGTGTAATCTTCCTGTTAGTGGTACACGAAACAGATATTTGGTTCTTTTTTTTTTTTTTCTAAGAAACTATATAGCATAGTAATACTGTAGTTACAGACCACAACAAACAAGACAGAGAGATGAAACATAAATAAATAAACATATAATAAACATAAATAAATATAAAAAACACATTTCTTCTTCATTGAATATTTTAACCTCTGGGTCCTTGACTGGATTTTTCTTGCCAAAATGCATCTTGGGGGTCATAGTTAAAGTTTATCCCAAAGTTTTTATGTGCATACTTTTGTACCTTCAAGTTTCATTAAACTATGTAAGTCATATAGAAATGTTTATGGCCACTGAAATAAAAACCAAAACAAGGAGCCGCTCTTTAAAACATTGCTCCATAGCACCACATGTGGTCATAATCTTCACAGGGTGACTGTAATATATAAAAAGTGTTACTAATGACTTACCACATAATGAGCTGCTTAAGATCTCCTGCAGAATAAATGGGACAAATGAATTAGTATAAGGAATTTGAAATAAACAGCACTAAAAAAAACATAAACTGAATTACTCGAATATGATTTAATTGTTTATACTGCAAAAATACAGTTTTACCTTGTTCACAGGTCTCTTTTCCATCTATAGATGGTATCCTAATTCCAAACTGTAAAGCAATTTTGATATAGTCCATTGGTACTTGGAGTAATGAAGCCATGAACGTTGAGACGTAGGACACGGCGGTGTCCACCAGGCGACTCACGGCATTCATCAGATTTCCAGAAAGAGGCAGACTCGACAGTATGTTTATGAATGTCTCCTGAAACCCGTTAACTGCTCTCGTCGTTGACTCCCCCATCCTGAGGTAGGCCCTCAGGAAGCCGTCTGCCTCTCCGTCCCTGCTCAGTGGAGCGCACGTCTGCGACCTCAGAGACGACACAAACGCCAGCAGTGGCTTCCCCAACTCCAGAGACACCGTCTTTGTCAGCTCTGCCTCCAGTCCACAGTCCTGCTTCCCAGACAGGATGCAAACTAAAGTTCTGGGAAGCTCATCTATGAATCTGTCTCTTAGCAGCGGTTGAAAGACAGCGTACAGGTTACTCAGAGCGCCGTAATATCCATTCAAGTCAAAAGCCTCCCCTGTGGAAGTGCCCGTGAAGCTGCGTCTGTTGTTATTCTGACCCGACAAAGAGTGGATTTGATTAATAACTTTCTGGATGTCTTCCTCTAACTTGGTGGCCTCGTCGAGAGTCGGGTCAGTCTTTCTTTCTATTAGTCTCGGCTGCGAATACACCTGCTTAAGATCACATACAATCCCTGTAGACAAAATAGGAAACAGAAAACAAGCAACATATGAATTTCTTTTGGCCCACGGTGACACTTGAGTGAATGACTTGAATGACTGTGTCACATTTATTTTGATTTTAAACTTCATTTAAGCACGTTAATTTCTTTCGAGGGTTTCAACCTCTCACAGATGTGACACAGAGAAAAAGTTTTAGTAAGAAAACAAAGCACTGGCTATGCTTGTGAGAAAATATAAATACATTTAACTGAAAGTACTAAGATAGCTGTATTTATTCTGTTGGATATTATGTGTAAGTCCACCAACAAGCACTTCTTATTAAGTTTATAAAGTCCTCTTACTAGTTTAAACTCTGGGATAATCTCCACAATATTCCTGTCTCACTTGTGGAGTGTAACTAAGTATTTTTACTCGAGTATTGTACACTTTAGAGTTACTTGTACTTTACTTGAGCATTTAACCCTAACCCATTTTCTGCTACTTCATACCTCTATTCCACTTCGTTTCAAAGGTTTGGATTAATAATATAAAATAGAATCAACAAATAAATGATATTATAAACATATAAAATGAGAAAGAAGGGTGGATTCACAAACTAGCAGTATATGAAGTAATACATAATACAAACATATAAATAAATTCCAATGAGTTTTTCCAGTTGTAATAATAATAACAACAACAACAACAGCAACAATAATAATACATTTAAACTCAAACATGGTTTTCTTTCTACTTTAGTTAAAGATCAGAGTTTTTAGTTAAACAGTAGATGCTCACTGGGTTTTACTTTAGCTTGACAGCTTTCTGAAATCTTATTTACTTACCAAACAGGATGCATATCAGACAAGAGGCTGCTGTCGACCACATTGTAAGTGCCCTAAATAATACTGATAAAAAGAAAAACAGTGATAATAATATCTAAATAAATAACTAAATGAATCAGCTGAGGTATTCAGCTGAGGCAGCAGAGCAGAGATCAGGCTTCATGTTATCTGCGCGCAGAGGAGAGCAGACCTTCATCATCAGGCCGCGCTCCCTGCACACTTCACGTCTGCTCGGCAGGTGGAGGCGCGCCGCGGTTCGGCTCCTGCAACCCGACACACCGCGTAATTAAGGACGCGGGTAAAAGGGGAGGGGGAAGGGGAGTAGGTGTGAAATGAGGGCTGTGAAACGCAGAAGGGATTTCGGGCAACGAGCCGGGCCGTCGGCGCTGAATTATTAACGGGAGCGTGTTGATGAGCTCCTTCTTCTGAAACTCGAGGCCGAGTCCGAGCAGACACTGAAGGCACCAGGCCGACAGCTGGAGGACTCACATGCGAGGCCCGCACACTGCAGGCTTTCACCCCAATTCAGTGCTGTTTCCTGCATGCTGTGATATCTTAATATTGATTTTCTTCACACTCTTGGTAGTTTTCATAATAGCTGGAAATTCAAGCTTCCCTCAAATAACCCAGTGAAAGATGAAGGTCCCTTCAGACCACAGACAACCAACATTTTAACTTGAATTTTCAACTTCTTTCAACTTTTTAGAACAAGCACCAGGATGTAGACTTCTTAATGATAAACTGAACCCTCCTCGTCAACTTTGCCTTTTGTTAAGTCACACCAAATGAGATTTTTTTAAATGAAGTTAAAGCCAGTCACATTAGCTGCATGTACAATAATGTCGTTCTTCTGGATGATTTCACTGAAATACACTGCAGATCAACATCACCCACTTCAATACTTTTAATCAACAATTAATTCTATCTAACACCAAGCCTCTTTAATACATTTTTATTTGTGTGTGTGTGTGTGTGTGTGTGTGGATGTGGAAATAACCAGGTGATCTGTAGATTTGTAAGCAAGCTGATTATGTGTGCTCGTGATTGCGAGAGGTTGGTTGTGTTTTATGGTGTGTGGACAGGACCTTGATACTTCCGCTTCATCCTCTGGTTACTCTGGCACAGACTCGATCGAAACGATGTCACCCGCACAAGATGGCAGCAGAGACACGCCTGTGATATTATAGTAGACCATGTAAAAGATTGTAGTAATACTATGCATGTATAGAATGTGCAGACCTGCTCAGTGTTCATCATATAGTGACCAGAATATTTTGGTAGACTAGTTCTCACATTTTCCCAGAGTTAGAAACCAATAAATGCCTCAGGACTAATCTTTTTGTATGTATTTGGCGTAATCCAGAATTATATCAAACAGAAATATTAGGCCGCCTTTTCTCAAATGTTGAGCATGTTCTGGATCATATAACAAAATCATAATCCCGTAGACACCCTGGAATTGATTTAAACCAAGCAAATAAACAAAGGAGAGGTGAGAAGGTGTATTTTTTCAAGCTTGGCCTGAGGGGAGGCGCAGACTCTCTTCTGCAGATGGCTGGTGACGCCTCTGGCTACAGAAAGTCAGTAAACAAAACATTATGCTGCCCAAAAAGATTACCAGTGATGGCAGTGTATGTATCTACATGCAAAACACACAGAGGGTGGGGACAGATAACACCACTATAAATCCTGTGGTTATACATCTTGTCTGTTTTCCATAAGAACAGTAAGTTTTAGTGTACAAAGTCTAAAAATATATTTTTGCCTCTTAAATAGTAAAGAAAACAGGAACACTTTACGTTTCTCCATTTAATATTTATAAGCATTACACAAACATCAATACAGCACAACACATTATGAGGATTATATGAGGATGTATGTCTACGTTTCTCTAGGTAGCTTAAATAGTAAGAATTTAGTACAGCCATATGTAAGTTTTTACTTCTACCTGAGCCTTTTCAATCATTACTAGATAGATAGACTATTAATTTTAATATATACTGCTGATTACATTGTCTATGTTGTTATTGTATTGTGTTATTAAAATGTGTCAAGACTGAAATAAATAAATAATTCATTAATTTATTCATATATTCATAATACAGTTGTACGCTGTTACCAAGGCATTTTAAGTGCTTATTAAAGTACATTTGTAGGTGAATAGAACTTCTCCAAAAACTTTTAATCTGATTACAACTGTTAGATATGTTGTCATTCATTATCTTTACTTATGGGAGATGTGAGCTGCTTAACAAACCACATTTGTTACATATTAACTACAAACCATCATTAAGTTAAATGTATGTTAATATTACATGCAATTAATAAAGTTAATTATTAATGAATCGTAATATTATTTTAACAAGGGTTAGTTATACTAATCAGCTCCGTTTCTGTTTACATTGAACAGCGGTTTTATTTTGTCATCAGCTCAAATTGAGAGCCATGGTCTCGCACAGGTAGTGCCGTTTGCCACCACAAACTAGATCGTCCCACGAGTTCAGCCAACCCTCCTGTTCAGCAAGTCTCGGTGGAACAATGGCAACGCAGTCCTGTCCTATCCTGCCTTTGTCCCAGGATGCAATGGCATTATTGGGCTCTAGGTACCTCCAATAAGTGAGTTCGGGAAGGATTTTGCTACCGCTGATCCAGATGTAGTCACCCTCCTTCACCATGTCCTGCAAACCAATCCACGCCGAATGGAAGTTTTCTTCGGGGTGCTGTTGTACGAACTGGAAAGTCATGTTGGTCAAGAAAGCCTGGTCATCCGCGTTCAAAACGACGGCCAGGTCACCGCCGAGGTCGAGGCATTGCCTGCGAGCAGCTTCCCACTTCTGTGCTTCTTGGGACAAGAGGAAGCAGCGCGAGGCGTGCTCGGCCCAGCCGGGCGGACAGCGCGAACACTCCAGAGTGTTTTTGTCGCACGATCGCCAGAGGAAGGACAGCTTGTCGGAGAACAGGATCGAACGCTGGTGTTGGTTTTCTGCTTCAAGCTGCACTGAGGTTTGCCGTTCGTCGTTCAGCAGCAGACGCAGCTCTTCGCTTTCCGCAGATGCCGTGCTGATGGTGTGCAGTGACTCGTTCAGATGCAGGCCCAGTTGCCTCTTCTCCTCTTCCACAAGGTGGCAGTTTTCCAGAGTTGAATTTAGAAACGTGTTGAGCTCTTTGTTCTCCGCTTGTAACTGTGTCTTTTCTTGCTGCATGTCCTTCAAAAGCAGGCTCAACTGAGTATTTTCTTGGGAAGTGTTGTTCAAGAGCAAGCTCAGCTGCGTCTTTTCTTGCAAAGTGCTGCTCAAGAGCGAGCCCAGTTCTGTCTGTTCTTCCAATGTGCTGTTCAGGAGAAGGTTTAACCGTGCCTTCTCCTGCAACGTGTTCTTCAAGAGCAGGCTCAGTTCAGTCTTTTCTTCCAAGGTGCTGTTCAAGACCAAGCTCAACTGTGTGTTTTCTTGCAACTTGTTTTTCAAGAGCAGGCTCAAATGTGTCTTTTCTTCCATAGTTGTGTTCAAGAGCAGATTCAGCTGCGCTTTCTCTTGAGACGTGTTCTCAAAGACCAGATTCAACTGAGCCTTTTCCTGCACGGTGCTGTTCAAGAGCATGCTCAGCTGTGCATTTTCTTGCAGTTTGTTCTTCAAGAGCAGGCTCAACTGCATCTTTTCTTGCAGGGTGGCGTTCATGATCAGGCTCAGTTGGGTGTTTTCTTGCAAAGTGCTGTTCAAGAGCGAGCTCAGCTGCGTCTGTTCTACCTCAGTGCTGTTCAGGAGCAGGTTCAACCGTGTCTTCTCCTGCAACGTGTTCTTCAAGAGCACGCTCAAACGTGTCTTTTCTTGCTCAGTGCTGTTCAAGAGCATGCTCAGCTCTGCATTTTCTTGTGACGTCTTCTTCAAGAGCAGGCTTAGGTGTGCTTTTTCCTCCAAAGTGCCGTTCAAGACCAAGCTCAGCTGTGTCTTTTCTTGCAAAGTGCTGTTCAAGAGGAAGCTTAAATGTGTTTTTTCTTGCTCAGCGCTGTCCAAGAGCAGACTCAACTGCGCCTTCTCTTGCAACGTGTTCTTCAAGAGCAGGCTTAGTTTAGTTTTTTCTTCAATAGTGCTGTTCAAGAGCAAGTTTGCCTGTGTCTTTTTTTGCAAAGCGTTCTTTAAGAGCAGGCTGAGCTGCGTCTTTTCTTGCACAGTGCTGTTCAAAAGCAGGTTCAGCTGCGTCTTTTCTTGTGACATGTTATGCAAGAGCAGGCTCAACTGTGTCTTTTCTTGCAAAACGTTATTCAAGAGGAGGCTGAGCTGAGTCTTTTCTTGCAGCGTGTTCTTCAAGCGCAGGTTTAACTGCGTCTTTTCTTGCAGAGTGCTGCTCAGCTGCGCATTTTCCTGTGATGTGTTCTTCAAGCGCAGATTTAACAGCGTATTTTCTTGCAAAATGCTGTTCAAGTCCTGGTTCATCTGTGCGTTTTCTTGCAAAGTGTTATTCAAGAGCAGGCTAAGCTGTGTCTTTTCTTGCAATGTGTTCTGCAAGAGCTGGTTCAACTGCGTCTTTTCTTGTAAACAACTGTTCAAGAGCAGGCTGAGTCGTGTCTTTTCTTGCGAGGAGTTCTTCAAGAGCGAGCTCAAGTGTTTATTTTCTTGCAGTGTATTGTTCAAGACCAGACTCAACTGCGTCTTATCACGCGTCATGTTATTTAGGAGCAGGCTTAGCTGTGTTTTTTCTTGCAACGTGTTCTTCAAGGCCAGACTCAGCTCCATTTTTTCATGTGCTGTGTTTTTCAACACCAGGCTCAGCTGTGTCTTCTCAGCAGACAGCAGGGTGAAGTTGGACTGTGTAGCGTTAATGAGCAGCTTCAGGTGGCCGTTCTCACTTCTCAGGAGACCGGAGGATTGCCGGCTGGAGTTCAGAAGTTGTTTCAGGTGAATGTTTTCCATTTCAGCATTCTTTGCCTTTTGCTGCCATTCTGCGGTCAGACTCTGCTGCTTAAAAAGGAGGAATCCGATCACACTGCAAAGAAGTACCACCAAAACCCCAAACACAATAACCTGCCAACTGGATTGAAGCCTATTGATGAGGTTGTTCTGTGTTTCTCCTCTGCCTTCTTCATCTTGACCTTCGATTTCCGCTGGTTTCTCTCCTGAATTTACACAAAGGAGACTAAGAGCAGAAAAGTAGAAAAAGAAAATCCATCAAGACACGTTACAAGAAGAGTTCATAATCAAGGCCTATGAAACTGAGATATATTCTTATGTTTTAAATAACATATGATTTAATATAAAAGACATTTTCAAATAATCTAATCACCTAAAATGTTTATATACTTATTTTGATTGGACTGAATTTTTTTGGGGAGTTCTGGAATCATCTGACCATCATCTTTACCAGTTACCTGGTTTCAATCTCCTCCGGTTCAGTCATTTCTTCTTGAACTTTAATTTCTGCTGGTCCCTCATCAGAATTTTCACATGGGAGACTGAGAGCAAAAAACACGAGAAGTGTGCTGAGAGATGTTACGGTAACACTCCATAATACGGCTACATATCATATAGTTAGTAATGCATAATGCATGACTCAGGATGATTTACTGCATGGCTTAATGCAAGATCATGAATTCATGTTGTTCACTATTAACAAATGAGGAGATCACAATGACTTTATGTGATTATTTCAAACATTAATCATCCTTTTATTAGCGAGAAAATGTTAATGCAGTTATTTCATACCTTAATTAATACACTGCTATGCAAATACATCAGTCTGAAAGAAACTTTCTGGAATCCAGATAATTTGATCAATTATTCTGTGAAGTAACTGTGAAGTAAAACTCCTCAACTGATTATCTAATAAGCAGGAACTAATTAGTACGAAGAAACCTACACATATAAAATAGGAACATGTGACATGTGATCATTTCAGACCTGTCACATTTCATGCATTGTCCTGACATGTTTTCTGCACTTTAATGTAAAGAGTTGCTTAGAGACTAAATTCTTAACAGCTGCAGATGCAAAGGATGAGATTAATTGTTTATCACTAACCATAGCCGCTTGTTTCTCATTTCTGAAATTAAAACATCGGAAAATGCCTCCATGCTCATGTTTCTAACGTATATAATTTATACAAGGATACAAATAAGCAGATGTCTGAGTAGATTAAACCAGATTAAAAACAGTAAGTGAGACAATTGTGCCCATATAAATAATCTCAATATCAGATTCTTAAACTGCAAGTCTCCACCAAGCCAGCCATCAAGGGAGCATTCCTCATCTGCCAAACCTAGTTTTTTTTTTAATGAAATTAACATATATTTGTGTGTATTATATAAGCATATCTATGCTTATATAATACTTTTTATTAATATTTTATAGTTTACATAATAAATAATGTTTGTATCTTTTACTTTGATTTTTTTTTTGTCAAACTTCTACAAAGTGCAGCTCCCCTCTCTTCCTCTCAGATCTTCATTGGCTAACATAATGTAGGGTTACTGTATCAAACTCCCACCTTGCCTTTCATCATCATCACCCACTGTGCACACACAGATTACCTTGTTATGTTATTAAGTCCCTAAACAAATATAAAAAAAACATCACACAGATGACTCTAAACCACCCCTAACGTTACTCTTAATTTCATTACCTGGCCTGGCTCTCCTTTGGTTCAGTCATTTCTTCTTCAGCTTCAGTTTCTGCTGATTCCTCATCAGAATTTTCACACGGGACACTGAGAGCGAAAAACATGAGAAGCAGGTCGAGAGTTGTTACGGTAACACTTCATAATAAGGGTATAAATTGTGTACTTAGTGATGCATAATGCATGACTCATGATGATTTAATGCATAGATTCCTGTTGTTCACTACCAACAAATGAGGAAGAAACAAAAAGTTACTCTATGTGATTAATGCAAACTTAAATCAGATAGGGATGTCAATTCAGTTACTTTTTTTTACACACTTACATGATATGCAATCAAACTTTGATTTGAAAGTTTGATTAAAAAAATAACTTGAGCTGGGCAAATCCATTCATCTGAAACAAATTTCAGTATAACTGGCATCCACCTAATTTGGTCACATATCAATCAATGTATGAGGTAACTGTAAATTAAACTTTCTTAACTGACTATGTATTGAGTTGGAACTAACTAATACAAAAAAAAGTGTGAATTAGATAAATAATTAATTATTCTCACAAATGAACACATCACCAGGAAAGTTACAATCTGCAGAACCACTCTCAACATTTTTTATATAATTAACATACATTTGTATGTAGTATACATGGCTGTGCAAGAAAAGTTTATTCTCCTATCTTCAATTTTTTTGCAAGTCACCTTAGATTGAACTGGATTTTGTTTTTCAAATTTTTCCAACTTCCAACAACACCTTCTCTCAGATTTTCTGTAACACTAAATTTACATCAAACACTCACTTAACTAGCTGGCTCAGTATTATCACCCAATACAGCTACACACACTTTGTCCTGTAGCTACAGTATAAAATATCAAATAATTACAAATTGTTAAAAAAAGTAATCTAAATCTTCCCTAAGTCTTGATTTCATTACCTGACTTGGATCTCCTCTGGCTCGGACATTTCTTCTCTTTTTCAGTCTTTTTCCTCTGTATTTTTTTCCCCCCCGAGTTTCCGCTCGTACAATCAGACGGAGCAGCTCACTGCTCTTCTGCAGTGGCTCATCACAGCAGCGCAAAGGTTGAATGTGGAAGCATACCGACAGGCCCCTCGTGATGGCAAATGTTCCACTTTTTACGCACTAATACTAAAACATCAATTTTGAAAAGGAATGTGGTGTAAAATTTAGGCACACCATCACAGTTTAGAGAGCTGAATGAAGGTAAGCTCATGACGAATTGTATGAAACATGAAACATGTGAAGCACCGCAGGCAACAGCAGACATGATTCTGCTGCTGCTGTCTGAGATGTTTGTTTGAACCCTTTAGGTATAAATGGACATAAATGTTCCTCCTGAATCCTACGATTAAATTACACGGTACAAACCTTGGTGAAACGAATAGTTAAGTCATCACAGTTATAAATAAGAAAAACACTCACAATCTTGTAGCCTAACAGAAACTGGTGACACTGATAGTGTCTATCCCTGTGTAAGGTGCCATTAAATCACACCATTCCTCTTTTCTCAAATGATCATCACCATCATCACCTGAGGCAGTTGAGAGAAAGAAAAACAAAGAGCATGCAAGAGGTTTTTAACTTTAAAACTTTGTTTCAGAAATTCAATGTAACTGTATATACACTTTACAATAGCATTTAGCCTGAAGGCTAACAAAGATGTCTTAAAACATTTTAAATACATCTTCAGCACAAATAGCAATTCTTGCAAGTAAAATGGCTTAACGGATATTGGAAAAAAAAAATCATTAACACAATTGCTCTTTTCTGCAGAAAAAGTGCCATGATTAAAATTTAATTCAGGACTTTTCCACAAAGCAAGCTGTATTCTCTACATGCTAAGTTTAACAGTTCAGTAACATTGCACTAAACTAAACATACAGATATTTGTAAGAAAAGAAAACACTCCATCTGAAGTAAAGTTAAATCTTCATTAATACATTTAAAAAGTAGATATGACATGCCTTTTGAAATCAAAAATACAAAAGATTTTCCTTACTTTAAGGATTTTTTTAAACATGAAGCTGCATGTATTGTACAACACTCAGTGTACAATAAACTGGTAATGCACATAAAAATGAGCTGGATGAAAAGTATCAAATGCCTCCCACGATCCTTCAGAAACAAGCCACAGCTGATAATTCGAGTCACACAGCCCACTGAGGAGACAAGCACACCTGGGCTACATCACACACTCGCGGTGAGGCTTGCATACTAAAAGCTGGCAGTCAGGAAGGTGAGAGGTCACGAGGGGAGGGCCGGGATGGGGGAGGGGGGGCTACCATGGTGGGACCTCAAGACACGTTTCCTCTTTCGTGCTCTTCCTTCCAACTTCAACTTTTTTTGTTTTTAAGTAGCAGACACGGGCTGCCATCGCTCCTCGTCGTCTATTTGTTCGAGCTGATGAGGAGGGAACACAACGAGGAATTTGGAAAGACACTTGAGACTCCCCCATGTACAATTTACATTCATAGTCTGGACATGTGTGCTCAAGACGTTACGTCTAAGTTAACACAGTTGTGCCCTGTAACAATTTTAGGTGAATACAAACTAATTCTAATTTCTGGGGGGGGCGCAGGCGGGAAAGCATCGCTGAACAGAACCTGTGTGGAGTGAGCAGCAGGGAGTGTTTGGGCAGGGCACAGCAGGGTTCACCTGACAAATTTACTCATGGGGGCGAGGAGGGACGGGGTAATTACAACTCAATGGAATCACAGTACACAACACATACGGCACACTAAAAAAAGATTTAAATAAAAAAATAGGGGAAGGGCGGGTGTCTCCATGTTTCAATATCTGTAGAGCTTTTGAGGTCTGATTGTCTCTTTCCATCTATGCGTTTTGGGGGTGGGAGCACAAGAGATGCCACAGGGAGTGGGGAGGCGGGAGGGTCGTATGGCACTGTACAGGCAACCCAGACAAATCCAAACACTCACATTTGCTTCAACATAAAATGCACTTCGATTCAAACGGAAAAAGAAAGGTTTCTAACAATACATGCCAAATTGTCAAGTGAACTCATTGCGGGTTTGGGCGGCGACAGAAGACGGCCCTGCGCGACTGACGGACATCTGAGCTTTCTAACCCGGGTTTAGGCGAGCGAGGATGCCAACGCAACATCTACATTTCTGCCTACTGTTTTGTTTCAGCGTTAAATAAATCAGTAAAGGAGTAAAATGTCAGTTTGGCTTGAGTGTCCAGGCTGAAGTCGGGCAGATACACATTCATATAGTTACCATTCTTAAACACGATGTGTTAAACTGCGCTAAACATAAAAAGAAGAAAACAAAACAAAAAACAAAAAAAAAAAAAAGTAAAAAGTATGAAACAGACAGGTAGACTAACAGCCAGTGAAGCTGACTGTTAAAACAGTATGTTGCTGGTGCCAGAGATGGCTGGTACAAGGTCTGGCCATAGACTTCTACCATGGGTAGACTTCATGACACACTGGCAGAGATGTGCTACATTAGTCATAATGCTACGGACATAGCCATCAAATCACACATTACAACTAAAAGAAACCGAACTAGCCATTTAGCCAGAATACTTGATTAGGAATAAAAGACAATACTGATTATAGACAAATGAGAAATCAAATACTATTATTAAAGAAAAATGTTGACGTTGACACGTGACTTTGAAAATGAATGCCCTCAAACCTTTACAATGCGTCAGATTTACAGGTAAGAAGATTCTTAATCCTAAACATTTAATTAAGGAGCCATGTTGTGTCCACAGTGAAGCCAAAACACTCATTTAAACTTCTATTTGTTAGAACGAGAACAACCTACATTTAAAAGTCCTGGATTAACTCCTTTTCATCTGACTATGCAGTGGACTGTCTTCATTAACATACCCCCCCCCATGTTCTCCTAAATAGGAAAAAGGCTTACAATAAAACTTACATGACCCCTTTTAAAATATCATATCTTACAAATAGAAGTAAAACATTTTGAAAGGCTATTTTCTTTTTTTTTTTTTTTTTAAACGATGAAACACCAGTTTTACCAGAAAAAAACTGCAAACAATAGAAACTAGACTCAGCTACGGAGGAATGCATATGATTTTAAAAGGCTACAGATTGTATGTTTGCCAAACACCAAATCAGTGAGCGTGTGTGAGTGTGTGTGTGTGTGTGTGTGTGGCTGGGAGTAAACATACACACATGCACAGATTGATTTACAGGCCACTCATTCCTGCTGAAAATGGTCTGTAGCCACAGAGTGTCGTTATTCGTCAGTGTCAACAGCGTGAGCACCAGGGGGTTGTTGTAGTTTGGGTTCAGGGACTCTTTCAGGGGTGGAGTTCCTCTTTACCAGGTGGCATTTTCAGATCCACTAAACCAGCACCAAGACTTCAGAATTTAGTGTGGAGGAGATATCCGGCTCCACAGCTGGAGAGTCAGTCAAAAAAGAGGAGTCGACCTGGGCTTGTTCATAGTGTGTGTGATCTCATCTCTACATTTACATATTTAGAAAATGTCACCCAGATCTTTAAAAAGGTTTTTCTTTTGAAGTTTTCTTTTTTTAAAAAGCAATGGTGGGTTTAAAAACAAAAAATTGAACTAAAAAAATAAAGAAAAAAGGTTAAAATTTTAACAGTAATGGCAATGTTGTAGTTTGTAATCCAAAGAGGGGCTTTTTACACGCATGTTGTTTTCAGTCTTTTCATGTTGTCCCGTTCTGAGACTGTGGTCAAGTTCAATCAGGGGGCAACAGGTCGTGAAGCCGGAACCTCTCCCGAACATGCGGCCGCACATCCTCATTCTGACGTACAGCGAGCAGGAGACCCAAGACAGAGAGAGAGATTAAAAGGACAAATTAATTACATTTAGTGAAGTAATATTTCTCTGATGCAGCTCTAACAGGCCCTGCTGTAACAGCTGGAGAGAAAGACATCTTACCATCTCAACCAACTTCTCCAGGAAGGGCACCAGCTTCAGCAGCTCATTGTCATTCTTGTCCATGAACCAGCTCTCTATGGGAATCCCATTGGACAACTGACGGGACAATAAAAACATGTAAATTACGTTTGTGTGTAACATGTTTGTGTTTTTAACTGATGTCAAATGTGCCTATCTAATGTAACAAGTCAACTAAAATCAAAATCCACATTTTTAAAAAGGATCTCATCAAAATGATTAATATTTCCATAGTAGATAACAGTAAGTAGTAAGTAAAAAACACCTCCACTTATGTCAGAACTTTTGTGAAATACTGTATCGAGCTTCAGGAAAAACAAGCTGGGGAGTTAAAGCACACAAAAAAATGCCACATATGTAATGAGTCAGATGACTGTTCAGATAGTCATCTGGTAAATAAATTGCTTACAAGTGGGGATCTGTGGCTGATTCAGCTCAGCAGGATACAGTGATTAATCACCAACGTCCTGTGCCTTCTTCACAGAAATTAATAGAAGCAGCACATGACAATATCAGGGTTTTAAAGGAGAAAAACAGCTGGTCAGTCAAGATCCAGTTGGGATGTGTGAGACACTGGTCAGACACCAGGCTGAGGTTAGTTTTATAATCATCACTTGACATTGAGATTTGTTCAAAGCTGAACTTTTATAGAGACTTCATATTATTTGCCTCAATAACTGAGAGTCATTTTAATTAAAACCAACTACAAACTTTGAACTAGAGCTGTAGTTACGCTTCCATCAACTAGTCAAGTTGCATTTTTAGTCCATATCCGTCCGGACTCATAATTTTCAAGCAATATTGCGTTTACAGAAACAGGATGGATAGATGGATATCCCAAAAATCATTAAATGAAATCTGATCCATGTTGATAACCAGATGACACAAACCCTCCAATGTTTTATTTTGTTTCGAAGTTCACCTGGTATGCAAAGGCTTGTGGTGAATTGTCGATGATGATGGTCTTTGACAGATCTCTGCCTAAGATGTTGAGGTCCTTGATGTAGTTTCCCTGGACACAGACACAGTGCTCACGAAACAACCTGTGTCTACAGTTACAGTGGGGAATAAAAGGAAAGAAGGGGAGGGGAGCGGAGGAAAAAAAAAAAAGATCAATCAGTGACAAGGTCAGAGCAATCAATAATTCAGAAAAACCACAACATTGACACCTTAACAGCAGCATAATGCCAACACCGGTGCTGCATGCTGCTTTTACAGCTCCATCTCTGATCTTTCAGGCTTGTATTAACCTTTTAAGTTGCTGCTCATTACAACTAACCATACCTCACTAGCTGCTTTTTAGGATCCAAGATGTTGAGTAGTTTGTCTGCATACACCTTTTTAGAGGCTGTAAAAAGGATGATCTGGCAAAAGGGAGAAAATAAGG
This sequence comes from Amniataba percoides, assembly GCA_037176925.1. Taxonomy (NCBI): domain Eukaryota; kingdom Metazoa; phylum Chordata; class Actinopteri; order Centrarchiformes; family Terapontidae; genus Amniataba; species Amniataba percoides. Next base: position 12,083,691 of record JBAJHX010000001.1, read on the forward strand.
ATCAACATTTTTAAAATCAGACTCAATTCAGAAGAAATCACAAGAGTAGCTAAGTTATATTTACCTCATAGATTTGAGACATGCGTTCCAGAAACTCTCTGAAGAACGGCCTCAGGCGCACATACACCTGCAAATGACAACACACCACAGGTAAGAAAGTGCTCATCAAAATACAACAATTCACTTTGTTGGTTCAATTGGACAGTTCTCCAACTGCATGTCAGGATAGTCTGTTTTTTATACAGATGGGACTTTATTGCCCTCTAGTGGCATCCTGAAATACTGAGAGAAACCTTCTTGGCCGAGGGGGCAGCTTACCTGGTAAATGACATCTTGAAAGAGGACAGGGAAGGTCAGTGCTGCATCCTCCAGCTCATTTAAACTGCAGTGAACCAATGTTTCATCCTAATGAACACAAAATAAAAAAATACAAAGAAACTTTTAGATTTTTTTTTTAATCAATCATAATAAATTGATAAATAATTTGTTGCTGTCTCCTGTGACTGACCAAGTCTAGGACCAGAGAGAATTCAGGCGTGCTGCGTGTCTTTAGTGGCAGGGCCGGCTTACGGGTGAGCTGCTCTTCTGTCAGTGGAGGGACGTGCTTGATGAAGAAATACCTACAAAACAAATCATCACAGATACTGTAAGTCATAAATTCATCCTCCACACTCCACCATGATTAACCGTTTTTGTACTGTGTGGGTGTAAAATAAAGGGACTACTATTTCTTTATAAAACTGTGTTGTATTATTATAATAAATAAACCCTTAAAATTGGATTGCCATTTGATTCTACTTGTAATTAAAATCCTGCAGTTGACCACTTTCCTGTTTATATTGTGTCAAACTGGAAACTTTCGAACGTGTGCTACTGGCTTTGTTGCGTGATTGTAGGTCAGGGTGTCAGGTAGGTGGTCTGGATATCGTTTCCTTCAACTTTAGTTTTGACCTGGTTGAATCAAATGTCTCACCGTGCTCCACCCATCACCCCCATTTCCAGGAAGTAACCTTACTTTTCAAATCTTATCCCATGGTTTAGCTATTCCACCTACTCCCGACCTCTTCTTGCTCTGGTTTTGTTATAAATTGTGTTTTTTGAGCTCTGGCTTTCTGTAACTGCAGTGTTTTACTCACGGGTCAAAGACTTCCCAGTCTTCCTCATAGGTTGCCTCTGGTGGTACTGTGGCAGGAGGTGAATCCACATATGCCATGTCTGGACTGGAACCTGGAGCTTGGACCACAACAAGAAAAAGGTGAAAAACAGTAACACAAAACAGCTAAATAAGCCTTGCAAGGAGGCTCGCAACCTCAACATGAAGTGAAACGCTAAATGTTTCAGAAGCTCGTGGTCTTTACTCCTGTGTCTACCTGTGAGGGGTGGAAGGTCAGGGTCAGCCTCCAGCTCTCCCTCTGCTGCTGCGGGAGAGACCTCAGGCATGTGGGGAGGTCGCAGAGGTGGCAGCTGTGATACGCTGGAGTAGAAGTTAGTGGGGGCACACACTTCCTGCGTGGATGTGGCTGTGCTGGTGGGCGTCTCCACAGCCTGCTCCATGTCCAGCTGCTTGACTATCTCCTCAGCCTCCAACGCCTGGTCTGGAGAGTCTGAGCCAGAAGAGGCTGAAACACACACACACGCACAAAGTACCATTTCAGTGGTGCACCATCCTGACACAATGGACACAAATGACCGTATTTTATTTGAGCAAATATAAACTCTGAAGTCTGAACATAGTACCTGTTTATGACGCTAGCCATGAATCACTCAGGCTTGCCTGGAGTCTGCTTACCATTTTTAGCTGGTGAGAAGAAGTTGAAAACAGGGGAGAAGATGGTCCCAAGCAGGGTGGTTCTAGGAGGGCTGTTGGCCACCTCAACGGCCGTCGTCTCCTCCAGACTGCCATTGGGCTTCTCCTTACTCCTGTCGTGATTGGTTGCCTCTGCAGAGGAGAAGTAAAAGTTTTTACAGAATTAACAGGGACTAGTGGAGGAAAAAAAAAGAATTAAAAAGACTAGTGAGAAGTCATTTTCTTTGCCACTCACGTCCATTGAGGGAGCCTCTCCTGCCAACCCTGCTGATAGTCTTGCGTGGGGTGTTGGTGTTCGGGGTTGTGGAGGTGATCAAGTTGTTGTCCACATCACAGTGGAGACGCGTCTTCTTGGCTGGGCTCTCCTGCTGAACCTTAAAGGGAAGACGCCATGCAGTAAAACAGTAATTAAGCAAAAACGGTCAAAAAGTTTAAACAATACAATACAAACAGTAGTCCTAGATGTATCCATTAGATTATTGAAAACTTTACTGACTACACACACAGCATGTAAAAAAAGGCATGTCACCAAGTAACTGCTAATCAGTACAGATGAAGTGATGCTGGCTAAGGCGACATCAGGCACCATTTTAAATATGTTATAAAGATTCAGGGGGCTAACAAATAATGAACAATGAATCCACAAGCTCTCTGTTACCGAATAGTGTAAAGGCCATAATATCTCACAGAAATCTAAATAACATTTTTTTACCATTACATTACATTACATAACCATAATATTTTAACAAGCTCTTAAACAGTAGGCACAGTTAGGCAAAAGACTGAAGCAGTAAGCTTCATCTCTAAAATAGGGACTTAACAGGGAAATATAGAAATGAAAATATTATGTAAAAACATTAAAAAGCTCCTGTATCTTTCCAGAGGAAAAGCTTCTTTTAGCCGCGTTGACTTTTCCACTTGTTACTACCTCCTGTCCCTGCACACCAACTCTGTGAGCCAGAAGCTAAAATTAGAGGCGAGTCCGAGTTCTCAGACAAGCTGCTGCATTCCAGCAGACATTTCTTGGGAAACATGACACTCTGCACCAAGAAACACTGTATTTAACTCAGCGACCTGGAGAGTACAGTGCCGAATACAGTTTTTAAACAGACAGGTGCCAAACAGATTAAGTGACACTGCTGAACCAAACACACCAAGAGGAGGGGGACAACTTCAACTACAATATTTCAATGCCCCGAAGGGGCACCACATTCATATTATCATTTAACTCAATGACAAGGCAGGGTCAGTTATTGTGATCATACAGGTAATTACCTTGACAGCATTTCCTCTGATGAACTTCTTGATGGTGGAGAACAAGCCCCTCCCTCCACTTGTAGGAGTGTCCTCTTCTACTTCTGAATGCCTCCGCTTGGTACGGGACGGGCGGCTGGCCAGACTTGGGTTCGGCTGCTGAGACGCCTTACGCATTCTCAGCCTCATTGTTTTAGCAGTCACATGTAAGGCTGTTTCAGAGAAAGGTGACAGATACAGAAACAGAAACAGGAAGTCAATATGACTGTACAGTCAAGGAAACGCATCAAAGCAAACTCCACCATTAAGTTGGACAAACAGGTTGCTGTAACGGTTTGTACTTTTAGAAACGCATGAGTCTGAGGGTTGTATCTGTATATGTTGTGGAGTAATAACAACTCATTTTCTGCCAACATCTGGATGCGTTCAAGATCCCATTTCACTTACATCACAGCGGATCGCAGCAGCCACAGCTGGCTTTACTTCCATCCGTACAGTAAAAAGGGAAAAAAAAAAACTTTGCCCAGGATCTTACTATTCATACACTTTCAAACTTTGCTCTTGTCTCGTACGTACATGCAATATTAACATTAAAGTTGACGTACCAGTAGCTAAAAAAACATCACATGCACAAAATGTTTTAAAAGTAGCTAATCTAAACTAAAAAGGATATCCTCTACAGTTAAGTCATTGTTGTCCTGGAGTATTCATGGGGAAAACTTAAAAACTATTCAGCGAACACAAATTGTCAGACACGCCAGCCTCACGCGCTTACGTAAGAGCAGCTGGCTGAAAATGTGTCTGGACATATCCACAACCTGTCAGGAACCCTAAACACACAATAGCAGCCTCTCAATATATACTGTAAATGTCCTTCACTACATCTGCTTTACATTTACACAGGGTTGCATGCATTCACACACACGAGAGGTGTGCGTGCTGTTGCTCAATCGTGCACACACAAAAAAACACCATCATGCTTTTAAACAGCGTCAAAGCACACGGTAACATTAAAGTAAGTGGCAGGCAGGAAAAGTGGGACAAGCCTCAAAGTTTTGACTGTTCCAAAGTAAATTTGCAGAGCTAGAGACATGAATGAGTTTACATGGATGTCTATGTAGTAGTTTGAAGAGGATACACCCCCTGATTTTATTATAGAGTGCAACGTGCCCCTCACATCTAAAACGTTTCTGATGTGGTGGTGAAAATTTTCAGCTACACTACAACATTTACCAGGAAAGATTTCACGACACAAGATCATTTGTGTATTAAGTGTACCACTGAGTTTTAATCCATCCAAGAAAGACTCTGTTTTGCTGCCTTCAACTAAAAAGACACTGATCTTGGATACAGATTTATTTAACTTTATTTTCCCTAAAATAGCTTGTTTAATTTTATTTCTTTTGCCATGCAATGACAGTAAATGGAGGGGAAAATAGATTTCCTCAAAAAAAGTCAAAGCATTTTGACCTGGCAGGAACCTATGCAACACAATATTTAGCTAATGTGTAATACTGCATTAAATTATCCACTAAATCATTATGTTGGATAAGCTGACCGTAAACCAAATATCAAGAGAAAAAAATCTACCAAGCAGCCTTTTCAGGTTCAGGTTTCTTTAGTACTTCTACTCTTAAGCCCCTGTAGAAGAGAATACATCTGTAACATACAATCAAAGCTATTTATAGTTTAAATATTGACAGCAAAGCACTAACACTGTCCTTATTAAAATAATTAATCATGTCCACATTAAGCAACTCTGGCAAAAACATACTATTTCTGCAATTCAGTGCTCAGTGATTCAAAACATGCTTTAAAAAACTACTGTGGACCCAGTAAATCTTGTTTACATTATATAATACAGGGAAACATTACGTGCTGCCGCGGTGGTGCTCCTGTTTAATGTGAAATTATTTTCTTTACCCAAAAGCAGTAGAGGGACAAAACAGGAAATAAAACATCAGAATGCTTTAAATATTTATGTAAATATGCAGGTGAATCTCAGGGCTGTGGGGTTTTTTTTGTAAAGACAGTCACATGTGCCAATTCAGCTGCACATATATTTCAGGTCACAGTATCATTGAGGAAATACCCCAAACCCCCACAGGTTGTCCTATATCAATATTGCTGATGGTCTACTTCTGACCACAATTTGTATTTGACTGTGTGCATTTGGTTAACGTCCTTACTACACTTCCTACTCGTCACATCACATATTAAACAGCTTGAACTGTGTCGCCTCGTGAGCCTACAAACTTGATAGAAAAATTGCAGATGTGGCAAACTGATATTATTCCTGTTTGTTTACCTCATGAGATAAACATTTAATATGATTAATTAAAATCTATCATTTGTAGACATTTTTGCAGAGTTGTTCAGTACACATAATTAAATTATATCTGCTGTTATTTGTACTTTACCTGTTTCTTAGTCCTATGAACAAGTCATGGGGTTTTCAACAATAAACCTCCAAATGAATTGCCTATTATATTTACTGTGTGATCAGTCCTCGTATTGGCAGCAACCACAACCATCACCACAGCTGCAAAACATTCACCTTTCCATGCAATCGCCCACAAACCATGGATCCTGCACACAGCTAGGTACGAGCAAGTGAGCGGGAAATAGGAAACATGCATGCAGCTGAGTCTGTGTGAGTTAGCAGGCAAAACGCTAACAGAGGGAGAGACGAGAGGGAGGCCCCGTGGACAGTCAGTCCAACCTGCAGAAAAATATTGAGAGGATAATATGATCGGCTGATTGGATTGGGAGGTGGCTAAAGCACGTATCGTTAAAATTTAAAAAAGCAGGCAGGTGACACATGTGGTGCAGCTGCTTCATGCACCGGGGTTCGCAAAAGCTACATTAAATCGCATCAAAAGGTGGCTAACCGAGCAGCTACCTAGCTCCATGAAGCTAATGCTGCTTAAACGAGTAACACGAAACTGAGTATTAACGCCACATACATAGGGTTTTGTTTGTTTAATTGCTGTCGTTTTTATAGGAAATGTCAGTCTGTTAATGTGACTTGTTACTCCAGTTTTTTTTTTTGCTTAACAAACAGCAGCGTTAGCATTTCGAAGCGGGCTAACTCGCCGCGGCATCGTAAATTTTAGACAAACAAGGTTAAAATAATGAGCTAAAGTGAGGATTATTAGTTAGTTAGCTGTAGTAAAGTTTGCCCAGCCACTTGCCCGGACTGTCGTCCTTGATTTGTGCACATCTAGTCCCGTTTTTTATGTAATTTGACAGCAAAATTAGCCAGTCAGTACAGACATCAAAACAGCTAGCTAACGCTGACTGTAAATTCCGGTTAACCTCAGCTTTAATTCGAATAACACTGCAGATATTGAGGTTTATTTAATAAATTATGCTGTAGTAAAGAGATCTAACTCAAGACTAAATTGAGGGTTGTTTATTAGAAACATAAAAGACGGCTTTGGCTTACATTAGCTCATGCAAAGGTAGCAAGATTGTGTTGAGGTATGTGTTAGCCTCGGCACAAGCTAAAACGCTAGACCAGACCTGTTAATTGCTTAAATATGATATAAGCAGTTTATACGAAACGATTTCTAGCAGTGTTGTTTATTGTGTGGTTCAGTTTGAAACTGTAATAGGCGGCTAAAATTAGCTTAAAACGCGGATGTGACCAGGAATTAGCCAGGTCCGCGACAGGCCGTGTTTTAGCTGCCCTTAGCTTAGCACCGCTAGCCTAGCGGTAACCCCGCATAGCCTTCTCCAACAAAAAAAACAACAACAGATAAATAAAAAAGGGCACAGGCGAAGGAAGGCAAATAATTATCACACAGTTACCCAACATAACATCAAAAACAAGCCACGGTAAGATAAAACACGGACATGGTTGGTTAACGTTACATCGACTTACTTTACGGTGATCCCGCAGTTTCTGGAGACAACGACTCAACACCGATGGACCATCACAACAGAGGCAGTGTTTAGTTTTCGCGATCCGATCAGACTCTTTTTATTTTATTCCTTCCCTCCCACTGTTCTGGTGTATATATATGCTCACCAACCGTCTCCGAAATGACACATCGCCGTGTTACCAGGCGCCATTTCCCGCCTCTGCTCGGTGTCTCCGAAGCAGATACCCGTATGGACACAGACACACCCCCTTCACCTCTCACAAACACCAGGCTGCAGAGAGGGCTCACTAGATCCCTCACAACTTTAATTAAAAAATAAGAAAGGTGGAGAACTGCTTGTTTTTATATCCTCCTTTAAAAATACTGTCTTAATGCCTGGATAATTGTTTATGATCATCTTGCTTTATATGCTGTTTTATGTTATAAAAAAGAAACAAAAAAACAGGACACTACAAGTAAAGGCATTCACTTGTGAGACACCTATTTAAAAAAAAATGCACCTGAGTAATCCACTCACCGCTCATGACATAACATTTCCACATCAACATCCATATCAAAACCCGAGGAATGACATGAAGCATCACCTTTAATAAAATTAAATTACATTCAATGTGCCTTTCCATGAGAAATTGAGTTTCCCGGCTGCACAAACAGAACTGATTTCATGTTCGCGGATTTCCCTAAAAGGTGAGGAATTAGGTTTCCTCGGTACAAATGGTAACAGTTCAACTACAGTATGTACAAGAGACCTCAGTAATGGAAGCATGTGTACAGTATGTCAGCTCCATATGTGCTTGGTTAATCTTTGCACACTGTGGAGGATACTAACATCGCTCTAAGTATTGCTTAAGCATCAGTATTTTGCTCAGTTTGATTATTATTAATAATAAAAAAAAAAAAACGTTTCAAATGCATGCAATGGCATCATAAAAAAGAAAAAACAGAATGAGGAATACTTTTGAGTGTCTGTCACAAAGAAAAGAACTTGATTTAGTAGGCCATGAGAAAAGTCCTTGGCATTGGTAATGCATTCCCACTCCTGTAAACTAAACAAAACAACAACAAAAAAAAAATACATCTTCCATGTGAAAGTCCCAAAGTTATGTTAGAAAGGCAGAATTCCCAATTGGTCTCTTTGATAAAACATCTCAGGTTTTTTTTATATCAAGCAACAGCAACCTGAAAAGAAAAGTAGCAAAAATAAAACACAGTTCAACCTTGAAGTTCAGGTGTGAGTCAGCGTGAGACAACTCTTGAGTGAACTGAGGCGGTCATCAAATAACAAAACTCCATAGTCAGTGTACAGGATATCATCTCTACTGTCATAACTTAGAACCATTAGCAAAATCAACAGCAGCTCTGGACAATGCCATGATTTTTTTCTTTGTATTATGATACGTTATTCAGAATTAATTAATTAGTTGCAATGTCTGTTTTTCAAAGTAGTCCGTGACATTGAGGATGCACCCTATAAATTCTTAAACATACTGATGTTCTAACTGTTTCGTCGAGAGAGACCTTGGTTGAAGAGGAAGGTCTGAATATTTTTCATGAGTAACATCTGTACGAATTCCCATTCAGAGAATGTCAATGGCTTGATGTCTTTTCCCATAATCCACAGCTCGGTCTCCCTGCATGTCTCGATCGTCATCATCTGGAACAAAAGAAAGCAACACCAAGGTTAGAGATTGAATAGACACTATGTTTCATGAAGTGCTGTGATCATACTCCATTATCATATAAGAAAACTGATATTTTTATATAGACTATGTCCTCACTATTAGTCCAATTAGCATGAATAATATATTTGTCATTGTTTTGGATATACTTAACATTGGATATTAAATAAGCACTCCTCATGGCGAGGATGAATTTAAGTTAGGGAGGACATGCTTACCACATCAAAATAATATATTATCTTCTCTGCTGGTCATATTAACAAACATTTTATATTTTCGTTGAAATCAAGGGCCATATAGAAACTGAACACTAAAATAAAATGAATACAGATATTCATAGCTAAACTGTCCAGACTGAAATGACTGAAGCAGAGTTTTTTTTTTAGATGGATGAAAACAAAAATTACATTTTTAAAATGCAGTATTGTTAGACTCATCAAATATTTAAACTCTTATCTAATGAGCACTCACAGGTTCAGGGCACGAAACAATAACGAGAACAAAAACAACACTGGCATGCATTTCAATATTTCAAAAAGGAGAACACAGACACATTCACAAACACAGTGAGCTATATTTATCTACTGGTCTAGATGTGGGTCAGATGTTTGGTGGGCACAGACAGGTGGTATAGCTAAAATGAAGCACAGGCAGGAGAGAAAACACTAGATGGCAACTGGATTACTCTCACAGAACCGTAAGTTCCTGGGTCAAGTTTTTGCTAAGATTATTGTGTCTATGCAGTAAAAGAAATGCCTGACACAATTCAGTTACTCATGCTGAACTGCGCGCACAGCAGTCCTGCTTTGACCCTGAAGGTGTTTAGTCAAAAATCTTAAATATCTGTAGCTTTTGGTGGGTTCAAGGACCAAACTCAGGGTACTGTGAGCTCCTGTGACTGTTGGGACAAATGTAAGTGGGAGGGGGGTGGCAGCAGGACAGGGTTGGAGGGAGGTAGCAAGGGAGGAATGGTGGATGCACATCTGGACAGTCAGTCCAGTCCCCCGACCTGGCTCACCTTGGACGTCTTCCTCCCCACCATCACCATCCTCTTCCTCATTGTAGGCCAGCTCAGCCTGCTTGTCGGCCTCATACTCACCCACGTTCCCATCGTCCCCATTGTAGTCCGCTAGCTTAGAGCCGTGTTGCGGATCTACTGGGGACTCGTTCTCATCAAAGAACCGGCCTGCAGGAGGCAGAGAAGGGCCTCATCAGGAAGGGAGGGAAGCGAAGGCAGTTGTAGGGAGACGGGGAGGAGTGTGTGAAATACTGCATAATGGATGCATGAAGGAACGAGTGACCGCATGAACAGGGTGACAAAAGATAAGGAAGATGAGGTGAATGGATACACGGTGGCAGGTTAATTAGAAGACAAGTGTTTCTGAAGAGTGAAGGAAAAGTCAATCAGGGACTTGAAAGCAGAGAGACCAGTGGAAACAAATGCAAGACGCATGTAATGAGGGACTGTTTGAAGTTAGGAAAGCACTGAGTGCTAATTGAGTTATCCGTTTAATCATTGGTATTACCCAATCAATCAAATACAATACCCCTGCTGTAAATCCTATCTTATGTTTTTTTTGTGGGTACTGAAAGGTGTTGATACCATTTGAGGGTCACTTTTATGGCCATAATTACAGTAAGAGTGGTGTTACCGTAAAGTGCTATATACAGAAGTATTTATCATATTTTTCTACTTACTCTTTATTTACTGTTATGCACCAACATAGACAAGACAAATTCCTTGCATGTGGAAACGTTATTTAGTAATGAATGTGATTCTGATATAAAACACTTAATGTGTCTTAAAATACAATAAGCATTTTTAAAAAAGGCAAGGATTTGAGGTCTTTCTTGATATTGTGGAACAGTTTCAAATTTGATCATTTACAATATGCTTCAATGTTTTGCATGATTTATTGCTGAAGGGGAAGTGGGGATTTCCATTGCTACAGGTGGCCACTTTGGAGATGCGACAACTAGTACACTTAACTCAAAATAGCGCTTTTACTCTCTGATCTGTAATGGCTGCCTAATCCCTATCAAACGAGTGTCTGAGGCAGACACTCCTACAGATTTTTAGATGGCAGTGTTGATCACGACAGGGCTGGGTGGAGACTCCAGACGCAGTGCTAGTGTCTAGTGAGCACCAGACACTGCCAAAATCGAGACATCTGGTGGGTGTCGGGTGTTAATTTGCCATAATGGGATGCAAGCATAAAGAGATCAGAGGCAGAAGATTACAGTGAAAAAAAGGGACGTGAACTGAATGCAGTTGGTGTTTTTGGCAGCAGAGCTGCAGAGGCTGAGGTGAATATGTGGGGGACATGAAAGAACAGAACATACGAAAACGGAGGAGAAGGAGAGAGAAAAGGCAACAGAGCAGAGCAGAAGCCAGGCAGCAGGAAAAGATCATCTGGGAGCCAGGTGTGTGTCATTTGTTTCCTCTCCTCTGCAACTGAGCTGCCTCTCTATTACCTGACATTGCTCCTACCCATATGCAAACATGGCTTATATTCAAACAGATGAAAATGTGTTAAATAGAAGTACGGGTGGAATCTGTTACCAACGGACAAAACTCACACCGCTGGCATGTCACCGAACTGTATTTTACTCTCCGGGTTGACACACATCAGAGAGCTGGGCGGCAGCAGCTAAGCACAAAGGCAGAGCTAACAAGAACAGCTGTCACTTTTCATGTAATATGTTATCTGTTCCCACCCCCTCAAAATTCCCACCCCCTCCCTTGCAAACTACAGTACTCCCTTTTTCAACAGGTTTGGAGGAAACTCACTTTGGCGGTGATGAACTGGCTCTGCTGGAACTTGGTCTTTGGCACGATGAGGCTGGATGGGGTTGGGCACCTGGGCAGGGTTGGGGGGCAGAAGAATCCCGTTCATGCGTTCGTTGTCACCCTTGACATTATCAGGAGCTGACAGGGAGAAAGAGACTCAGGTCCTGTTGTCCAACGGCAGACTAACCACAATAATTACTTGGATGTGGTGCATTCTGTACCTCGAAGCTGTCTTTGTTGCTCTCCCAGCTCGTCTGCCTTGATACCTGCCTTATTGTCTTCTTCAAAGACGATCGGCTTGTCTGCCTGCTTGATGACGCCTGGAGGTGCAACCACTGCCGCTCTGCCCTCCACCCTGTCCTGCTGGAGCCTGGGCTGGTCCAGGGACAGGCCCTGGCCCCCGGGCCCGTCAGCTGCCCCGACCCCTGGTCCAGCACCAGCTCCCACAACCACATCAGGGGCGTCATCGTGTTTCTGAGTGATGGCTGGTTTCTTCAATGCTGGAGATAAGTGAGTAGAGTGGCAAAGTGAGAAAACCTTGGAAAGTGAGACAAGTTTTAGTTTCAACTTCACCATTTTTAACTGACAAATTAATGTGTTGATAAAGTTTGTTTAGAGTTGTTGGAGTTTCATTCTCTCATCGCTGTTTGCAGTCCCCTCAAGAAGGGAAAGTTCAAAATGATAAATGGGTGTGTCCATATTTAAAACTAAATCGGAATTGGAATCATCTTTATTATTGTTTTGCCTGACCTTCTCTTCCCATACTGCCTTAGAAATGTGCCCAAATGTCACTGTAAATGTATATTCCTCCACATAAATTTCCTCACTCATTAATTCACTGAGGTTGTTTTTAAAGGTTTAGATGTGTTGCTTACCAAATTGCATGTCATCGATTTTTCCCACCTCACTGTCCTCAATACCAGGCATGCCAGCATCACTGCCAGGCTTACCCATCTCTTCTGTAACAGAGCAGAACATACGCGACTTAGAACGTGGACGCAATTACACTAAAACTGTATAACTGGGCAAGTGTGCAGCAATATAAGCAAAACAGTGAAGTGAAGCTTCAGCGGACACCTCCTCTTCTGTACCTTTTAAATCTGGACTGTCGTGGCGGCGTGTGGCCACTGTATGGCGCTCTCCAGCTATCTCCACACCTGGTGCTCCATCTCTTCTGCCTGCCACTACACCCTTTTGGCCGTCCATTACACTCTGAAAAATAATCAAAAAGGAGCATTTGGAAAATGGAGAGAAGACACTCTGTTTAATGAATATGGAAATTTAAAAAGAAATAGAGGCACAGAAGGGAATTAATTAAGTCTAATTAACTGTAAATATTTGAGAGTTATGAATACATGCTGCAATGCTAAATTAAGCAATATGTGTAAGATGGCAGGGGGTTATAACTACAGTCTTTTGCTATGCTCTGAAGAATGATTGCTATCTTCTTCACAGTTTTTATTAATACTAACCTGTCTTAACTTTGATGTCTCTTCTTCCAGGGTCTTTTTTGTTTCTTCATACTCATCTTTCAGTTGTGCAATCTGACGCCCACACTGTAAACTGGTTGACACATATTCCTTTTGAGTTTCATCAATACAATGTGGCATTTTTGCCCGTACTATAAACTTCATTTGTGCAAACAAACAAATATTTATATTGCATAACTGCACTGGGCATATTCTGAATGTCTAAGAAAAGCCAGGTTAAGTGAAATATCGCTGTGACTAGACCAGTCATTTAATGAGAAATGGAAATGGAAGATTAAGATCAGTGATAATGTCATACCATTTGATTAGAGTAAAATTTTCAACTGAAAAAACAGTAACAGGTATAATAATTAATAACTTAAAATGTAAAAATCAAGAATTTGAGAAGCGGTTTAGCTATTGTGTTACTGTTCCTCAAAAGTAACCCATAAGGCCTTATGAGTAACCCATAAAGGATGCAAACAGGAAGTTGTAAAGATTGAAATTACCTCTCATACTCCAGTTTTCTTTCCAAGGTAGTGCTATTTTTCTTCACTTCTCTTAGCTGCTCTTCTTGTTTCATGAACTCCTGCTTCAGCTCCTTGAGCTGCTCTGTTTGCAGAAACACAAGCATGCACACAAAAACAGATATACACAATCCACATGGAGAGGTTTAGTTCTTCTCTGTTAAATGAATTACGACAGTATGAATGTGTCAGAGCCCTCTGCTGGCCAAACAAGGATGACAACCTACCTTTCAGCCTCTGGATTTCTGTCATCTGGGCTGTGACATCACCCTGCAGCTTCATCTGCATAAAAGACAGAGATGAAAAAGAAAAACAGGATCAGAAATCCTGTCAGTTGAGAAAAAGCTGTATGCCTTTTGACAGAATTGAAACCGGTTTAAGTCTGTTAAGAGTTGCCCCGCTTTGCATAGATGACTAAACTGCACAACAACCTAATTACTAGGCAGCACCACCATTAACCCCAGGGGAAACAGGTTTGTCTTGTTTTTCCTGTGTAACAAATGTTCACAGCACAAGGTGGTGTCACCCTGTGTGAATTTTCATTTAGCTGCCACAACAAGGCAGCCTGTCAAAACCATTGTGGGGTATCAGACGTTAAACGAATGTCTGGGTGCTGATCTCCGGACGAGAAACAATTACAGGTGGACCGATGTATCGAAAATTGCATCTCATTTGACTTAACTGACCAAGTGCCTTTGTTATGTGCAAAATCCAGCATGGAAGCTGACAGCTCATACATAGCTGACTTATAATTTCTTTAAGCGGGCTTCTCTTATGCACTTTACCTGTGCTGAGAAATCCCTGTAATACAATCCAATAAGACACCTCTGTAATAACGCGGACTGGTGTGAAAATGACACAATACCTGCTGCACACACACTGTGATATTATCAAGTGACACCGTTGGCTGCTCTTTATTTTGTATTTTTAATGAAACTCTCACTCTTGAAGGGATGATGAGCAAGACTGACACAATTCCTGCTCCAAAAGAAGTAAAGTAAAGTGCATTTAGCCATTTTTTGGCAAAACAATGACTAACACATTTGGTACATAAATGGACTGTGGTGAAGAGAACTATTCTGCAGGAGGGGTTTGATAGTTTGTTTTACCTTTGGAGTCTGTTGTGCTTGTCAAATGAGGTGTAACTGACTGAAACAGGAGGTAAGTGAGGAGAGAGCGGACAGGAATTACAGAATCACTGACAACTGTTCAGACAAAAGCTTTATCCTGTCACCCACTCACTGGTCGCTAACGGTTTCCCCAAACTGCCTGCTGAAACTGTCTGTACAGACGACCACAGACTGTACAAAGAACTATTGGCACAATTTCCTCCTGCACATTATGGGTAGGAGACTGTATACACTGTACTGTGTGGAAGCCAGACTGTCACTGTTTCTCTCTGCATTGCAGGCCTCTCACTGTAAGTAGCATGCACTTCTGTTGAGACAAGGTTGGGCTGTTGACAGAAGAAAGGAGTGGAACAACTGCCATTCAACACCTGCCTTTATCTTGATTACGGAAACAGGAAGCCGGACACTAAAGTCACTACCAAGAAACTAAGAAGCTCAGGCCCGTCTTTATTCCAAACTTAATCATCTACACTCGCCTCAGCAACAAGCAAAAAAAAAAAAACAAAAAACAAAAAGCTAAGCTCAGGCCACATTGTATAAATGAAATCTCTCACATAGACGGTTTAGTGACAGTATCAAACTATTTAGCTGCCAAGAGGGGTTTTAGTAAACAGCAAAAACATTTCAGTTTGTGGAAGATTAGATGGTGCCAGCCTAACGGGCAACTAAACAGAAGGCTAACTGTTACAGGGCCATTGTTTTGCTCTGATTTGATTTGGCCACAGCAAAGGGGATTTGGCTCACAAACACAGTGTGTGACGGTCAGCAGAAGAATGGTTTCAGAGTGGGAAATCATTTGCTAAACATCCCAATTAAGCCGAAGGGTGACTCTTGTTGATTTATCCATCTCAGATTCTCTTTATACAAAGGGACTTTTAAACAGCATTGTCTGGTTTTAATTTGAACCGTGATTGCTGTATCCGTTATGTATATAATTATGAATGTATGACTGATTACACGTAATGTTATCTTGCCAGAAGCTGTGAGGAAGTCTGATGTGTTTTGGTCAGAACTTGATACTCGCAACCTTCCTCCACCCAGATATTACTGCAGATTACACTGCAAATATATTTATGGGTCAATAGTGTACACGGCATTAATTATCAATGAACAGCGATAACATTCTCGCACAATAAGGCTTTCTGTGATCTCCCAGGCAGGGATAAAGTCATCATCTGCTTCCTGTCTCACAGCACCAGAGACATCACGCCTAATGTGTCCTGGTTGAGTTCGACTGGATGGAGGCTACAATGGTGCAGAATACAGATACAAATTCAACAAACGTATGTACTCCCGTGTAAGACTGGATGCAAATTATAGGAAAACCTCCACCTCATCTGTTGTCTAAACACCCCTCAGGGCAGCTGGACACACAACACAGTGAGCTGCTGGCTGGGCCACTGTGCAGGGCAGGAGGTGGAAATAGCTTTGTGTTAACATACAGAGGGGCTTCTCACATTGGACACATAAAGCCCCACAAATGTGGGAAAATGTGGTGATAAAATGAATCAATAATATATGGCAGAATAAGACCATTTTTTCTATTTGTTTTTCTCTGCAAGAGCGATCAAGTCCTTTATTTACCCTGTTAAGCATTGGGAGATAGGTGGGAGTAATGTGTGTGTGGGGGGTGGATTTTAAAGAGCTAAGCTCAAGACTAACAGTGCAAAGCAAAACCACCAAGCAAACTGACTCATTTCCAAAAATCTGACTGTGGACTGGCTCAGCTTAGCTACAGCCATAGTGTAAATCATGCAGCGCTGACCAATGCAGCCTAAAATCCATTATTTAATGACGGTGTCATCAGGCTCAGAGGCATGGGCACAGTGAGACACCATCATTACGCATTTTTTGAAACCCTGAAGGGATGCTTCAACACCTGAGAGAGCTACGAGCTGCGATCCTTCAGATAAACAGTGTGGCGGTGGAGCAGAGTTGAGGTGAATGAAATCGTGTGGATGAATGAGTTCCCTGGCCAAGGACGAGGTGCATGCATCATCTGCTGCCTTGGTGCCACAGACCGCATGAGCCAAACCTTCGCCTCTTTACAGCAGATAAAAAAAAAAAGAAAAGAACTACAAAAACCTCATCTCCCTTTATCGGGAGTTAAGTTCTCAAGCACATCTGATAAAGAGCGAGAAGATGTCAGGCTACTGTCGTAGTGTGATGTGATTGAAATAACGTCTCGATACTTTTTATAAACTTACCTGACTACCTTACTGAAATTAACCATATGCCTGCTTTGTCACCATGACTATTTGCTTTCTCTGAGAGCAAGTCTCCCACCCCTAAACTGAATATGGTATGGGAAAGGAAACAGTTAATATTGAGTTCACACAGAAACTGAAGCACTTTCTTCTTGACATCTGACAGTTCTTTTGTCTGTCTGTGAAAACTTTGGCTGCCTGTAACACGTGTCCTTCAGACCAGTTGTCCAGCAAGCGCGCGCACACACGCACGCACACACACACCAGACATCTGCCTCTGTACCTTCTCATCAGTGCACTTTTTGATGAGCGCCTCCCGGGCCTGCAGCTTGCCCTCCAGGACGCTGTAGTCGCCATCCTTCTGGTCGATCTGCTTCCTGTGTGAGTCCACCTGCACCATCAGCTCCGAGTTGCGCTTCTCCAGCCGGCTCCGCGCCGCGTCCGTCCGCTTCACCTGCGTCTGCACCTCGGCCAGCTCGTCCAGCAGCCGGCCGTGCCTGCTGGACACCGTCCAGTAGTTGAACGACAGCACGGCGATGATCACCATCAGGAAGATGAGGATGAAGGACGGAAGGCGGCCTCCCCGTCGGTTTGCGCCGAACCCGACCATTTCCACAACAAACAAACAAACAAACAAATAAAAAAACTAAGTGTAACGTCAACACAGATCTCAATGAGAGGATCCTCCGGCTGAAAAACACATCCGTCTACGTGACATGCCGCGTGTATGCGGCAGCCTCTCGGAAAACGCGAACAGCACACGGGCAGACAGTCATGAATGTTCAGGACTTTTTTCACATTTTCTGCCGAGCTCTACTCTCCTTCCTCCTTCCGCACACAGGGCATCTTTCCCCCGCTGCTCGTCGGCCGATGTCACTGTGCGAGCTGAGGTCCGCCCGCAGGGACGTGGCCTAGCTCAGCTGGCGACGTGAAACAACAAGAGAGACGTGGACAGCGCACACACACACCCTCACACAGACAGACACACACACACACACGGAGAGCACACGGTTAGCTACACAACCTCACAGATACTTCGCGGTCATGTTTCTCCGGTGCTGAGTCCAGCGAGACCAAAACGTTCAGAGCCTCGCAGCTCCGTTAGTCGACATTAAACCGGACCGGTGCTGCTTTTCGGCCCCGACATGACGGCGGTTAGCTGCCGTTGACGCCGTCCAGCTAACCGCCGCTTCACCGGCAGCGACAAAAGGCGAGGAGACGAGCTGCAGACAAACGCAGAAATACATGTATCGTCTGCAGTACGCGGGCGTACTCCTGGTGATATCGTCTTTAAAGTCCCACCAGACGCTACAGGACTCGGGTTTTGTATGAGACTCCTCGACTCGCTGCTCATTAAACGTGATTTTTTTTTTTAGCTGGGCAAAGCTAGCTGCGGTCAGGCAGCGCAACATCCGGTTTGTTCCAGCGCTTCAAAATAAAAGTCCCAGTTGAAGGTTTGGGAGCACAAGGAAAGAGAGCGCGGCTTGATCTTTATCGACGCCCGAGAGACAGTTTAGTAAGATTTCAGGTTTACGCATGTGTGTCAAATGTTGAATGTAAATCGGTGGCTACTCGGTGAAAGCTATTCACGAGAATATAAAAAAGGCGACGCACGTATGGCGAGTAGCGCCGGAAACACTTCTCTGAATGAAAGAAGGCTTTACAGTTGCAAGAAAACCAGGTCCAGATTTAATTACTTATTCATATTTTGGGAATTAAGTAAGTGTTGGGTGTCAGGCTTGAAAACAAAAGCCTACAAACGCATTGGTACGGGAGTACTTATTATATGTTATATAAACTAAACTCAAACACTTGCATCTTCTTAGCCATTTTGATGTGTTTTTCTCTTTGCACACGAATATTATTCATGCACAAGAAAGCAATTTTTGTTCCCTGTAATCTAACTGTAACCATTAATCCTCATGCAGTCTTGCTGTTTATGTAAAGATGACCAGCATTTGACTAATTTGTAAATCAGGGGTTGTCTGAATTCTTTTCACCTCCATAAATTTCTTTGAAACTTACCTGAAAGTGAAATGTTTCCTGATCTCTTTTTAAGCTCACATATTTTTAGCACATATTTGTATGTGCATAATCTTTCTTTTATCTATTTTTGTTAAGCTTCATTGTCATTTGTTCTTGGGACTGAGTAATTACATTGAGAGCAACAAAAAAATCTAATCAAATTGCCAGTTGAGCAATTGCAACTTATCAATTACTATGTTTTTTTTCTTACAATGTAATTCTGCATGGAAAAGTCTGAAAAATCATGATGATAGTTGCCCTGCAATGACAAAAAGATGTCACAAATAGGCCTACAGCATCAACCTCACTAACTCAAATTACAAAAAAACAAATATTATCTATTAGCTTCACCAATTTTGACCAGTGTTTCTAATATTCTGACCAGCCAATCATGTTTGAAGAGACCAGATGTTGAAAATGTTACTGCCTTCACACTGACATGCATGATCCAGAAACATCAAATGAAATAAGAGCACAAACCACAACATATAAACTCATATTTTATTGTAACACTGATAAGAATTGTAACACAATGAGGTAAGTTAAATAATCCACATCTGTGATATTCTTGAACCAGCGGCACCACAAAATATTCACCACCTTATCAGTAACAATTCCACAAACTCTGCAAACAATGGCTTGTAATGCCCTGTCAGTTCACAGTTTAATACAAACATATGTCTTTCTGGACAAGGACAAGAGGAATACCGATGACACAATGTCCTTTGTCTTGCAGTCACAGATCCAAATTTACCAACTGTGTATTTGTTCCTGTTTTTTAGAGATGAAACTCAGTAGAAAAGATCCCCTGAGGGAGAAACATTCTTTTGTTTTTCTGATGAGAAAGAAGCCACTACAGACTCTGGCAGGCTCAGTCTGAGTTTGCTACCATTTCTGCTGATGACTTGGCACAGTCTCACAGGGCACTAGGAGATACAGTATGAGAGCATTTCAGTTTGCCTGTGCTGCAGTCACACTGTGAAAATAAATGATCTTTCAGTGGTGGAAGAGTTATTAATTGCTCTACAGACATCTGCTGCACAGCACAGCCTGGCGGCAACATCAGCAGCCTGAAATGCCCTCAGAGTTTTGATCCGAGTTCTTGTCGAGAGAGCGGTCAGAGAATAGTTTCTTTGCACTCAAGGCTTTGTTCAGAGGAGGGGGAGTCCAGTGGGTTGGTGGAGGCGCTGGTTGTTTGTGGGAGGTGTTTTGGACGGCGCATGGAAGGGGATGAACTCAACGCTCCACAGCTCTGAAGGTGAAGATCTTCATGGCCACGCTTCCTGGGGCTGCCAACGATGCGCTGGGTCATCACCTGTACAACAAAAAGAGCAAAAATGAATAGTTAGTCTTTCTGTTTTTACACAATAGACACACGATTCAACCCAGCTGAAATACACAATATAACTACCCAACAAAGGTCAGCATGTTTAATTCTAATTGAATCAAGCTGCATTTTGTACACCGTGAAAGGCTTGGATTCCTATATGTCTGTATGCAAGTATCACAAGGCTACAGCAGTGCTAATTTCTATGAATGAAATTTGCTCTATAGTGAATTTATTTACTTATTTACATCAGGTCCATCTCATCAACACCACCTTACTTCACTGTCACTAGCAAGTGCTGGTTAATGTCAGCGGTTTCTAATAATTGCATGATAATAACATGCATTTAACATGCTATTTGTAGGTGCACTACCATGCTTCACAGCTGAGCTCAGCTGTACAGAGGATGAGCTTTTTTTGATTTGGATAACACCATGCCTTTTCTTGGATGTCACCCTTTTTGTTCCACTTACGGGGTAAGGCTTTTAAGATATTAAAGTTGCCCCTGGATTTCCATCCATCTGACATGTTGGTTGATGTGTAATAAGCATTACTGCCTCACCGGACTGCTAGCCTGATATCTACTTTTAGTCTTGTACGCTCACCAATAAAACCAGAAATAGGCACACAGACTGCCGGTTCATTTTAAACTATGACTGGACATTTTATACCATCTGATTCAATTACCTGATCTATGACATTGGCACTAAAAATGGCCTCCTCCATGTGTTTTTCATCCGACTTGATGACACACTTGATGTTGTTGACGACCTGCTGGACTTCAGGAGGTAGACTGCAGCTCGAATGCTCCAGGAACTTGGCCACCAGTATTTTGGTGTCTTTGTACATCTTAAGGTCAGCCAGGGAGTGCGGGCGTTCATGGGAGGAGTGCATATGCAGACCTCTGGGTTTAAGGTGGATGTCCACTTTCCTGCCTTCCTTTTGCTGCTTTCTGACACACGTGCGACTGGGTTTGGCCCCAGCTGTATCTGCTGAAACATCTGTTGGCTCTGAAGATGAAATGGAGAATGTTTAAAACACATTACGTCACAAGAATCACATGAAAACATCCTCATTATCAGCTCAGTTAAAACTGACTAGGGATGACCAGTTTTGTGACGATGCAGTTTTTCAGATAATCCATATAAGATAATGACCCAACTGAATTTTAAATGGTTTATTTGCCTTTAACATGTGCTCAGACAATAGAGAAATGCATTGCCTTTCAGTTTAAAAATAATCTGATTTAGAGATACACCGTGGCTTTCACTGAACATTGGGGATGACTCACATTTGTTTCAATAAACTTTGTTAAATTAGCTCCCTGTGTAGATGTAGATATATCTGGTCTCATTGTTTTGCAAATTATGATATGAATACTGTCAAGCAACAGATGTTCCATCATTATATGATTTCACAGTTTCTACAATAGTACCTTGCTCTGGTGATGTATGGGTTGAATCTTCAGCAGGTGGGTTATTCGCAGAGGCGCAGCTTAAATTTTCTCCTGTAGAGGGAGACAAGAAACTTAGTGAGGACCTTAGTGAAGCTGTTGCTGGCTTGTGATCAAATAATCATTCTTGATAATAAGTGGCTTCAGTGCTGCCACAAACAATTAGTTTCATTATCAGTGAATCTGCCAATTATTTTCTTTCTTAATCAATCATTTGTTTAGTCGATGAAATGTCAGAAAATACTCCATCACCGGTTCTCAAGAGTGAAAGGTGATTGTTGATGTCTTCAAATGTCATTTTGTACAATCAACAGTCGCAAACCTAGTGATAGTCAGTTTACAATCACATAGAACAGAGAAAAGGAGCAAAGGCTTGTGCTTTTTTGACAAAGACTATAGACAAGACAAATGATTAAGCTCTAAAAGGCTGATCAATTTATTAATATATAGACGGAGTATTTAGGCTGTAGTATGAGTTGTGTGTAACAATCTTGGTGCACTCACTTCCTGTCGTAGAGGAGCAGGAGATGGGGTCACTGGTCGAACGGACAATGCGTGCCAGTTTGCGGTACCTTCGGGCTGCTCGGAGCACCCGAGGCCTCTCGGAGGGCGAGTAGCCACTCTGCGCTGAGGTAGAGGGGGGTTGTGATGTGGAGGAGGGCGACCAAACACTGAAGCACAGCCGGGGGCCGCGTGGCCTGCTGGGTGGGGAAGGGGAAGGAGATGGAGCCATGGGGCTGATGGCTGAAGTTCCACCAGAGGAGGCCACAGAGGTGGGTGAGCAAGGCTGAGGCGGCGGGGGGAGAGTGACGGGTAGTGTGAGCTTCCGGCTCATCATTCGTGCTTTAATGAGGGAGTGTGTTGATGGTTTAGGTGGCTCCTCTGGTAAATGTTTGGCCGATGCAAGCTCATCGCATATGTGCATCGAAGCTCTGAGTTCCTCGCATGGATGTGTGTTGTCTGCGGAGTCCTCCTGGTCCAGATTGCTATAGTTTTCTGAAGACCAGTCCGGAGAGCGTTCCAGAGACTCCTGGGTTTGCGAGGACTCACTGTATCCCGTGTCGCTGGGGCGAGCGTCAGTGTTAGGCAGGCCACGATGGCGTGCACACAGTTCCAGGCTGTTGCAACTTCCATCCATGGGGGCGGTGTGCGGCGTGCCATAGGGAGAGGAGTCCGAGCCCTGGACCTCCAGGGAGCACAAGTCCTCTGATGAGCAAGTCTGGTCCTGATCAGCCACCTCCGACACCATCAGTGAAGCACTGTCCACCGAGGCTGAAAACGGAGAAAGAAAAGGTGTCAACACCGTGACTGTTAGTACACACAGACATGCAACAGTGCTTCGCAAAGTCTGCTGCAGTTTTCAAACGGTCTTTACCCTGAGTGCTGAATCCTGCAGTGGTGTTTCTCTCACACAGGCTTGATCCAGTGGCTTGTTGCTCATTGCTGGTGGTGACCTGTAGAGAGGAAATTGTCAGTGATGGATGGATGGAGAACATGGAGTAGCACCACTTGAGTAAAACAAACTGAGACGATGATGAAGATGAAGAGATCAGTTCACGTGGATATTTTGTGTGTGCTGTGTGTTGCATGGAAGTAACGGTGCGGTGCAACAGTTTGGTCAGTAGAGGGCACTATAAAACCACAACACACAAAGAGACAGATTAGAAGAGAAAACTACTCTATCACAGAGAGACTTTAAAAGGAAGCTTTAATTAGATTCATAATGGTGAGGTTTGTGACGTATATTCGTTCATATACTTTTACAACATGCTGTGTCTGAAATGTCCAGCTTAGTGGCCTCTAGCGTATCCTGTCCTGTCTGCTCATACGATCAATGTATCAATGCCGGCAACCCTTAGTTATTTACAGCAATTGCTAATGATCCCTTGCAGGTGAGAAAACCTTCTGCTGTTTCCTCTTTGAAGGACATTGTTCAAAATGGATGTGAAGAGGGCTATGGATTTAACATGTATAATGGGAGTAAGGGATTAAAAGCCTAAGGTGTTAAATGATGCTGAGAATATAATGGAAGATAAAAGGATTTGCTTGCACATTATACAGCTATTTTTAGCTGCGAACAATGAGATGCAGCGAAGCCTCAGCCCTGAAAAAGCTCTGATCAGCTCAATATGACAGTCAAGGGAGACCGCCTCGGTAAGTCTGAAAGTGCAGACGTTACTCTGATTAAGACTGCTGTGGTTTTTGCCTTAAAGCAGCAACTCAAAATACAGATCAGGGATGAACACTCCAGCAGAACCATTTTGACATAAATAAAAAAAATGACAAGGACAGCTGACACATAAGTTGTTTTGGTAAAATGAACTTTTTTTTCAAGTTAGTCATTCAAGACTTATTTAATCAAAATTCCCCCTCTTCTTCAGTTTATGGCCCAAACCCTGCTTTGCTAAAGACATTCCCATAAATCTCAGCTCACATATATCAGATATATCAGATACATCAGATACACCAGGCCAGCACTGACAAGCTCAGGAAGAGCTTCTATCCTCAGGCCACTAGAATCCTAAATGAGGACTAAGACTATTTTAATTACTTATCATTCATTGTTTTACATTTAATTTCTTTTCACATTGAAAAATTATGATTGATTATAACCCGTATGATTATAAATATGTGTTTGCAGTGAATTAGGTTTTAGGATGCAAGTCTGCTGAACTAACATGATAGATGTGGTAAACATTCAAGGATACCTGCTCGCTGTGAAGTCTTAGTATTCTTACTGCTGCTGCACATATGTGGAACATATCTATGTTTAAGATTCAATGAGGGAACCGATCTGTGGACCGTCCCACTCTCTGCGGAAACAAAGAAATGAATGTACTGTCTCATGCCTAACTGCCCACACAGGGGGCCTGTGGAGAGAGTGTTGTTTTAAGGTCAGAGTCCAGTGATTCGCCTCACCTGGCTTGCAGGAGTCTGCCCCACCACAGACTCATAAGGAGGAGGCAGGTCAGTTGGGTACAGTGTCCCTGGGCTGTTGATGGGCACCCCGTAGATGGCACTGAAGGGAGAATGGGGAAAGTCCAGGTGCAGGCCTCTGTCAGGGGCACAACAGCAGAGTTTCAACCAAAAAGAAAAGCCTAATAATCCAAATAATAACTCGCCTTACTGGAATACAAAGAGCAAAGAGTCACATACAGCAAAGTTTTAAAAAGACTAGCACAGAAAGTCAAAATCACAATATGTTTTTTATTAAAAACGTAAGGAAAGACAGAACCAAAATATTCTCTTTTCCCCAACACTCTGATCCAGAATATATACAAGTAGTGTATTATTCTCTGTGCACTACCACTGTTTTATATGGCGCCAATTAAGAATAAGCAGCCATGCGTGCAGTCATATCTTTTAATTACAACCCCATTCTCCTCTAAAGTGGCGGAGCATGAAATACAACCGGAGAGTTTCCACCAATCATCTGAGGCATGATGATGTCATGACACATCCCTGGCCCCGGGCAGGGACACCATAAATGCTTCCTCTGCCTTGTTGATATTTATGGCATAATTGACAAACAGATGTGGCTTCCTGCCAAATGGCTACATCAGCAGCACTCTCTCTGGCAAGACTGAGAAAATGGAGGGAATGATGAGGGAGGGGTCCGCTCATCCCTCACAACAGCTGAGAATCATGGATGTCACAGCTGCTTGACGAAAGAAAGTGCCCCGAGCTGACTATGGATGATAACACCACATGTGATGGTCACAGGCAGATAGTAAACAGACATGCCGTTGCTGCTTAATATTATGGACTTGAATTGCTTGAATTGGCATCAATATATACACCTCATCTAACTCATTATAGGGCGGTCGACTGAAATGTTGTTTCTATTTTCTGTACCACATATATATATCTCCAGTCTGACTATTTTCAAAAGTCTGTGGAGGAGCAGAAATGGTTGAAGAAACAGTTACAGGTTCTAAAAAATGAATCCTTTACATCTGAAGTCCCCCTTTATTTCCTTCAAAGTTATAAATGCCACTGAAAAATGGGGACTAACAGGAACTAATGATTATTTATTGGCTCATTGGCGCATTATTCTACCCTTAGTACACATTGAAGAAAATGTCGAGAAACATGTCTATAGCTCTTAAAATGTATTTCAATGCTCTATGTATCTGTAAGGAAAGCATGCAGAGCTTTCATACCGCATTTGAAGTGTTGCCACAGCAAATACTAATTAATATACAAATACTAAAAAAAATTAAGAGTGCATCTCTTAATTTCACTTAATGTGATAAATGTTGTGATTTCCTAGATTACACTGTACTTACTTTGCATATATTTGATTATTGATAGCTGTTTCATGTGTGTACATAAAATTGATGTCACAGTTAATTGAACTGTATTGTTTGTAAGCTGTAAAACCAAAGCTGCTGTTTTTCCACTAAGTGAGAGAAAGTTGCAGGGATTACTTAAGGATTTTTGGCTAAAAGGCACATTTACATTTTTTTAAGGGCATTCTGATTTATGTGTTGAATGACTTTATCCTGTAAGCCATACTTGTTAGCAATTAGCAAACTGCAGTTCTAATTGTGTCCCTAAACATCCCAGGACATATAATGATACCTGAGTCTGAGGAGCACTGAGCCCCTCCTGATGGCACTGAGAAAAGCATGTGATGCTGATGAGTGGTGTTTTGGCTCTCACCTCTGTCCGTCCATTGAGGGGGTGCAGGTGTACTCTGGGGGGTAGTATGGTGGTGGAGGAATGGGGGGAATAAACTCATCAAAGTCCAATGTTTGGTGGAGGATGGTTCCATGGGGGGTCATACAGTCAGCATTCAGGGCCCGTGCTCTGTGCGGCATAAACTGAAACACAGCATAAAACAATCATTATCAGGCCTTTATTACCTTCAATACTTAGCTGTTTATTAATTATTTCAGACAATAATTTATCCAGGGATACATGACTAAGCAAAAGCGTCTATTCACAGAAGCTCTCCGCTGTTATATCAAGCTGTTGTAGATGTATTTCCATCTGTGCTGTTGGCCACTGAACATTTTTCACTGCCTTGCTAAGGGGCACCTCAGCAGCAGTCCTGAAAGAGCTGTTCTTTTACTTTCAACACTCTGACTTTTCTAAGTGGGACAACTTTCCAGCCACAGCCAACCTGCTTTTCTAATCTCCAGGCTGCCACTGCTGCTATTGACTTGGCCAAATTTACTGAGCTAAATAAAAGGTTAGCACCTTTTGTGGTAAATGGGAAACGAGGCCACTCTTGGAAACTCTGCAAGACTTTTGTCCTTTTATTTATTCAGCCGTGTGATTTGTCTGTTTCTATTAGAGCTTTTATTCATTTTTAAATTCCATTTTCTTTTCTTTTACTTTTCTTTTAAATGTGTGTGTGTGTGTGTGTGTGTGTGTGTGTGTGTGTGT
>JBAJHX010000001.1:12110740-12123826 GCA_037176925.1 Amniataba percoides
GTTTCTCATATATATTTTCTTTCTTCATATATATTTTTTCTGCCTTTTGTAAAGCACTATGAATTGCCTTGTGGTTGGAGGGTGAGTACAAATCATCTTGCATAGATGGTGTCTAGATGACACTGTACCTGCTGGTGTACTTTTCTTTGGTGTTTGCATTTATCACATACAGTAACCGTCTATTTTCATGCATTCATATAGTGTCTGCCAGACATATGGAATAACAGAAAAACATAAAATGAACATAAATCAATAAATATAATTCACTGAATTGAAATGCATTTATATCTTCATCTCTCCACAGGTCCAGATAAGATGTTCTGAGAATGAAGTGTTCAAAGCTTTGATAATCTGAAATTGGGCCACTGAAGCAGGGACCACTGTGAATTAAGTCCTTATGTCTACCTGACCATTTTTAATAGCTGGGTCATTCAAATAGCTTTGGATTAATCATTGGTATGTCTCCTCTTAGACAGTCACAGATATAAAAGAATAATAATCTTATTTCCAGGCTACTGTCCCAGGGACCCCCAAAAAGTACACATCTATGTTGTTATCACTGTTTAAACATGATTTTTTGCCATTTTACAGCAGTGGAAACAAGATGTATACACAACACTGACATGCATCTAATCACCTTGTTAAGTTGATATGTTGCCTATTTACACATGCCACCGACATGGAGCAACATTTTATTCACTTCCAGCTGTGTTTCTTGTCATCTAGTTAATTTAAGTCCAATATACAGCTTGGTTTTCACCAGCTCCTGAAGTAAATTACAAGCTCTTCAGCAGCTAAATGGTTAACTATGTTTGTCTGCCTGCTGTTTGGTGCTACTCGGGTAGTGAGCAGTTGATTTATCAGAGATCTTTTTTTTTTTATGAAAACTGCTGAAGCTGCATGCTGCATCTGGAGACAGCACTGAGAGTGAAGTTGAAGATGAGGCTCATAAAACCAATGCAATGAGCTGAAAGATTGTTAGGTTGAAAATATTGATTAAAGCAGCTTAATCATAGTGATAATAATGAGAATGACCACACGTAATCATTTTGGTAGGTCACATGAACATTTCCAGTTGACCAAATAAAAAGTCACAATTTATTCATTTTTGTTGAGTGTGACATGATGGAGGTGAAACTGAAGTATTTATACTTGCATTTTGCAACAGATATTACTGCTAAGCTATTTCATATTAGGTACCACATTGGCAGCGCAACCTTTCCAGTTGTTGATGTGTTTAGAGGCATGAAATAAGTAATGTTGGTGTGAAACACAAAGGGAGCTTGGCCATGCTAATTTCCCTCATGACTCAAACCATTAAGCTGTTGGTAATAGTTTCATTGTCCCACATTAAATGACAAAAGAGGGTCATACTGACGATGTGTGCCTTTGAGGAAAAAAAATCCAGCGAGATGTTGAGCCATTTCCTCCAAACACAACAGATTTTTTAGATGCAGCAGGACACTGAGAGAGGTCCTGGGGCAATTGACCTTCACTGTGTATGTTTGAATTAACTTGTATTTACCAAGCAGGGTGAATCAACCAAAAACTCTATTTTACTCTCCACTATCTTAAAACGGATAAAGCCTGGCTCATCATTCCTGAGCTGCATGTGTTTACCTAACCTGAAGATAGCGATCTTCAGACTGAAAATGATTTTTTTTCTCTTTTTTTTCTACTGCAGGGTGGTCACTGAAAAGAAAATAAAGTCAGCCATTGTTGCCGTCCGCTCTTCCATCACACTCACCATCTGCAGCACATCAGTTGAAACCATCTGCATACAGCACATGGCAGTGGCTAGAGCGCACACAATGGTGGAGATGACGTTGAGGGCGCACACGCTGAACAGCAGCTCCTAAAGGAGACGGAGGGGAGAGGAGGAGACTGTTAGAGAAGCAAGGGAACGAAAGAAAAGGACTGGAATGGAGTGAAAAATAAGAAGTGGCAGATAAGGGTGCGGGAGACGAGAGGGGAAGAGGAGACAGTCAATGTTGTCAACATTAAAGACGGGAGAAACAAAAAGATGTGAATGTGGAACAGGAAGAGAAAACGCGGAAAGCACTGAAGGTGACACAAACGGCGTTGACGTCACCAGCAAGGTAACCAAGTTTAGAAAAGCACAGACGGGCGGCACTGCAGTGAGAGAACACCTCTATAAATATCTGGTTCGGTAAGACTGCATTGTTAACATATTCAGAATACATTTAAAAAGGTTGAAATGCTGATAAATAGAAATCTGATGTCTGCTTACATGCAAGCCTGGCATACAAACTCAATAATAGGGAAAATAACCTCATAAACATCCAAGGTTAAATACGAGCGTATACACATTCACACCCGGGCAATGCGGTGAACAGCGAGCAGGAGCAAACCAGTATTGAATCTGTCAGCAAAAATAAATGTGCATGCTGGTGAAATACTAGCCCGGTACCCTGAATCAGAGAAAAGACTTATGACTGCGGTCCCATCATTGCTGCTGTTTGTGCTATCCGTCTTAAAGGTAGGAAATCACCTTTAAGTGGCCCCATTTATTAAACCACATCGAGTTTTGTGCGTCCAAACAAATGAGCCTATAATAACTGCACTATATGAATTAATTTCCTGGAGAAGAGCAGGAACGGTATTACCACCTGGCTGGAAATTGGCTCTGGGAATAGCAACTGTCCGGTACACAGAGGGGAGGAGAGGAGAGATGATGATGGCGGTTCGTACTGCTGCTGCAAAATGTGCAGCCCCCTCAGATGTTTGAATACAGTCAGAAAATATACGCTCTTCTTCTTCGGTATAAAGTTCAAAACCTTCGTCCATCACAATATATTCACTTGCACGAACGCTATGACGATGCTATTATTAACAGTGTAAGACAAAGGGTGAAAGAATGGAGGATGAGAGAGGGCACAAACAATGTGTCACAGAGATTTTGAATGTTTGAATCAAAATATCTCACAGCAAAACGACTCTGAAATTTTCCAGCTCAAATACAAACTTACTCTACATACACACAGATGCAAAATATTTATGAATGTAAGGGTGTCACTCTTTCAAGACACGAGCAGGAGAGACTTTTCTGCACCAGCATTACAACCTCACTACACTCCTTTTTATGTTTTGTGGACATAAGCTCCCCAGTCACCACAGAAAGTGTTTTCCGGCCTGTCACACAGATTACTCACCGGGTTCAGGAGGCACATAATTAACAGTGACATTACAAAACCGCACTTGTATTACACTGCTGATAATCCTCAGAGATAGCAGCCATTTCCCCCACTGAGATCTACCAGGTAGCAATCTGTTGTCAGACTTAGTGAATTCTTAAAAAGGAAGTTCATGCAAACAGCAACTTTTTTTTTTTTTTAACAACCACATCCCATTACTCACATCCACTCTTCTTGAAGCTTGTGATAAAAAATGCATCAAGTTGGCATCTGATCAGTTTAGAGTTGCCAGCCCTGCGACTGTTTTTCAAACATGTTTCATGTCCAGTAACGAGCTGCCAGAGATCAAGTCTGAGTGAGATGGAAGTTAAAGCAAAGACGAGCTGGAACCAGTTGAAGTTGAGCAGTTCCAATTATAAAACACGACTAATGCATGTTTGCCTTGGACAAATTTGGAACATGTTTTGTGTAGGAGGAGAGTCTGGAGGACTTGTGGATGGAGCACAATGTCTCTCTGACATTTTAAACATGGAAAATCACCACCATTAAACAGAACTGGTGAAAGGAGACTGTAATTGCTTTTAACCTGGTGAGAATTACTTTTTTTTTTCCACTTTTTTTTCTAAAGAAGTTTTGACTTTTGGCAGACTAAAGAACTTTTCAGTTTCTATGCAGAACAAAATGAACTACAAAGAGATCCTTAGGTTCATGCCATTGTATCTGCATATCATACCTGTTTGAATCTAAAATAAATTTCATGTCACTACTGCTGACCTTTTTCCAAAACAAGTCATAGTGTTAAAGATCGACATGAGGTGGGGGGACTGACTTGTATGAAAGTAAAACATGAAGTATTAAAATTTGTATTGTATTGTTTAAGTGCTTGAAGGCAAAATATGAGAAAACATTTGGGGACACAAAACAACAAAATGTGTCTAAGAAGAGTTATGACACTCTTTAATTATGATGACCATACATCTATTGATTTTAATTCACTTCAAATGAACCTGCAGAAATCATAGTAAACGTCACATGTAGACAATTCAATCTTTACCTGAGTAAAAAAAAAAAAAAAAAAAGCTGTTGTGTGGACTGACCACAACCTTATAGCAGTAGACTGTAAAGCATTCTGGGCTTTACGGAGAGCTTAATGGATTGATACTTGGCTGTTGTCTCCCAGGCCGTGAAGTTCTGTACATGGACCTCCACTTGTTGGCCCCTCTTCCTCCCAAAAGAGCGACAGGCTCAGAGTAGCAAAGGGCAGCGACCTGCTGTGCTCCGGACCAACATGGAGTTTCTGTTGATATCCTGAGTGTAGGGCACAACACTGATCTCTGCTCTCTTTGGCATCCTCAAGTAGCCCTTTACAGCATCTGACAGAAAACCCCGCACTTCCCTCAGGAAGCCCTACAGCTGTTTCAGGGGGGATCGGTCCAGACTGCTGGCAAAGCCCTTTAG
This sequence comes from Amniataba percoides, assembly GCA_037176925.1. Taxonomy (NCBI): domain Eukaryota; kingdom Metazoa; phylum Chordata; class Actinopteri; order Centrarchiformes; family Terapontidae; genus Amniataba; species Amniataba percoides. Next base: position 12,115,354 of record JBAJHX010000001.1, read on the forward strand.
AGATTTTCTAACCTCCAATGACAGGAAGCAGCAGATGCTGTAGTGCTGTGATGCCACTTCTCATAAAGTGCAATATGTACACGCTAAACCTTAAAAGAGTCTTGACCTCCACACACAGCTAAAATGGTCCAATAGTGGAATAAACAAAAATTATTCCTTTTTGTGTTTTGTCACAGTCTGAAGTTGGAAAGATTCTTCCCTGCAGTCCAGGTGCGTCACACCCTGTCTGTCTTTCTAGATGAAAAACAACTCATCCAGTGACACCATAATCAAAAGAAGGTCCATCGTTTCTGGATTTCTACCTGAAAGCCATTACAGAAAGCTAATAATCCCTCAAAAGTTCTTTTCTTTTTCATTCCGTCCCTGACAAAGTGTGATGTGTTGCCAAAACTAAACCAAAAAGGTCAGTAGTCTGTTTCTGTTCGACAGAGAAAAAGAAAAAGATACCAGAGAAACATTCTCACATCTTTCACTGAGACTCTGACAAACGTTTCATCGTTTGCCCAGAATACAAATTGAGATGAGGCCTGAGAATATGGCCTTGCTTTCCTGTGAACGGATGTTGTCGATCAGTGCTCTAACTCATGGAAGATAACAAGGCAGAGGAGAAAATTACGCAGAAAATTCAATGAAATGGAGGAAATCATTGATTCTCGAGGCCGAATTACCAGTGAGGCAGTCCTTTTCACACCTATCCAGCAAAATCAATCGTCAGAGCAGCTGCTGATTTTAGACTGGAGCAAATGGCGTCAAACACACAAAACTGCAGGCAACAATTGGCTGATAGCATGCCAAAACAAGATCAGAGCTTCGATACAAAACAGCAACTTCCAAGTCTGTACGCTATTTCTACATTTAAAAAAAATTCCAACTTAAATATGTTCACTGTCGATCATTTATACATCCTGCTGTGCAGCTTTGACTGTGAAGAATCTTTCCTTAGATAAATCTGACCTCATGCGGCAGTACAAATAAATCTGTATGTAACTATTAACAGTCTAAGTAAAAGTCTAAGTAAAAGTAAAAGTACTTTTGCAGTAAAATGCTCACTGTCAGTGTTAAACTTTCATATCTGATGTTTTTTTAATATTGTTATCAATAAATAAAGGGGAATTTTATTGCTGATGTTCAAGATTGTGATTGTAAAGTATTTTAAATAATGTTGGATAGATTGACCTACAGCAGTGCATCATGGTCTGTGAGATAGTTATATGTTTGTAGTGTCGTTGTCCTGTGAGAACCATGTATCCCTGAAAAGTCAACTTTTCATGTGATAAACAGTCTGTTTTCAGCTGTGTGATGATGCATTTGACAGCTAATCCAAGGGGGGTTTAAACTGTTTAGTTAGCTCAAGAAGCAAAAACATTTTCTCAGCCCATAGAGGAACATTTAATCCGGCAGTTTATCAGAAAAATTCACTAAAAAAAGCCACCAGAAGACATGTAGGAAGAGTTTTAAAGCTCTTAATCTTAAAAAAATCAAATCTTTATTAAGTAACTAAACCTATCAGAAAGTATAAAGGTGCATAAAATGATAATATTCAAATAGTATAAGCGCAGTTCTTGAGTGAATACAGAGCAGTTATGATATTATATATAGAGGTGTATGCAACTGTTGCTATGTGTTCTGGTGGTATAAGGGAAGTATAGTTTTTTTCAAACAGCAAAGCTAGAGATGGAAAGGTCTACCTGCCAGCATAAGGCAAAACAAGAAATATTCATGACATCTTCATTGGAGTTAATTTTTGTTATGGGAATGCATCTGCTGTGCAGATGCGAGACGGTGCATTTCTGTGATTTCCCTTGTGACCACAATGTACATAATGACCTAATAAATCCTACCAGGCAAAGAAAAGTAATAGCACTGCTACAAAAACTGTTTAACATGCCTGCTCACCAGATATTTAACCTCCAGAAGATACCTTGCCCCAAGCCAACCAGGTTAGCAAGCAAGCAAGGTTACACACATCCACCCCCTCACAGGAAATCACAAATTATCTCAATACTCTCTCCCACTGATAGTTTACAGCCTCAGGCAGTGCATTGAAAAGAAAAAATGCAGTGGAAATGAAACACGTCTGCAAAGAACAAATGGCACACACTGGCTGCAATGTGCATAGTGCTGATTGCACTTTTACAAAAACAAAACCTTTAAACGGAGAATAGCTGCTGCTGAGCCTACCTGCTGTGATAACTCAGTCCTCCCCATATGCGGTGTGTTTAAGTGACAGGGGAACTACACGGCAGCTGCATCATGAGTTCATTAGAACCAGCGAAGGCCTAACAGCCATCTGAAATGGCCGAGGACTCCAGGGACTCGGGCATGACAGCTTCCACTTACACATAACTCAACACATCTGACTACTTTGGCACTTAATAAAGGTTTACAGCACCAATTCCACACATCTCCTTTAATGAGCTATGATCAAAATGACAAATGTGCTTGATCTTTCCTCTTTTCAGAGGCATGCTTCATCCTATGAAGTCTTTTATTTGGTTATCAATGTTTTATAATCAATCAGGGACATAAAATGAATGGATATGATTGTCGTTATCCAATAAAGGCACAGTGGCACATATTGTATATCATTCCTGCAGACACTTTGAGTCAAGATAATCTACTGAGATCATGCACTCACAAACTAGAGCCAGCGCAGGCTCGATACACATTGCATACTAAGAGGTCTGCCTCTTGGGGAAAGACAAATGCTGTTGCCATTCTCCACTTCCTGCCCAATTAATCTGAGACTGAACACTTACATTTATTTAGCATTTTCTACATCATTGGACTGCTCTCACATATGATATGTTACACAGTGAGAGAGGAGACCTGGAGACATCAGCTTAGATTTAATGATCGTCGCAATTTCAAGACCATTATTTTCAAGTGGCTACTGATTGTCACTCAGGTTAATGGTGTCATTGTGATTAGAGATTGAACAAATAACGAGTCTGCAGCCATGCTAGCGGCTTTAACATACTAACAGTGATAATGCTGATGCTAACAGGTATGATGTTCACCTTGTTCTCTAGTCCAGTTTGTTAACACGCAAACGTTTGCAAATTAGCACTGAATGCAAAATACAGCTGCGGCTAAATAATGTTTTGCATGTATGGGCTCATAATAACAATATTGGGCAGAAATTTGCATTATGATACATGAACTTAATGCTGAGAAGGACCGCAATGTTGAAAACAAAATGCATTTCAATATATTGAGTACTTTTTGGTGATACTTCAGTCTGGACTCAAGTCATGGACAGACCAACTGACACTTCTACCCATAAAGCCATGCCAAAGTAAAGTATGAAATGTAATGTCTTTTGATAAAAATCAAGTAGTTTGGAGCACTTAATAAAAAAAAAAACAAATACGCAAGTATAAATAGATACATAAAATCCCATTTTTGCAAAAGACAAGGTGGTAGGTTGTGTGATGAGAACGGCTTTTCTTGAGTTGTCAAGATAACACGGCCACTCAAATGGACTTCAGTCACTTAAAATAGTGAAACATGGCTGCATAAGTCAGCATTTGCCACTCTTGACTGGTGCAATAGACCATGTTGTACTGCAATCAAATATTGTTACAGCATGAAAAGCATGAAAAGAAGATGCATTTCTACAGTTTTCTTTAAATTGGAAAATACACCTCAGGTCAGTACATATAGTACATTATGTTGTTACCATAGCTACCAGTTACCAATCCAATTTATCTGCGGTCTGAACAATTAACTTATGTAGGATGATTTTTTTATATATGTATTAAATGATCATATCTCTCACTATCAGCACATTACGAACGCATGCTGGCTCACACCCACCTTGAGACGTAGGCGAATGGTATTGCAGTCCCTCAGTGGATTCAGCTTCAGCGTCTCTCCCAGATTGTTGCAGCTTGAACTCTGATGCTGCAGCTCGCAGCACACACACACTCCATCGCTGTCAAACTTGAGCTGGGGGGGAGGAGGGGAGAAAACACATCCACACTCATGCATGAACGCCACATACACAGAAACACAAACATACACACGTACAAATGCGCACACACACACACACACACACACACACACACACACAAAGAAACACGCACAGATCAGACCCGGGCTTGGTGTTGTGATATACTATTGTCCTTAAATTTAATGTGGTGGAGGATACTGGACGTGAGCTATATTCTTGAGAGACACCAGGGAAACAGTCAAAAAGATGAACTAAATACACATGAGATACAGAATATAATACAACATTGTGATTGAGAAAGGCAGCCGCACGTGTCTGATCAAAAGTGTACAACAAAAGAAGAGAGGCTGACAGATATGAGGAGCTACCCAGAGAGAGATGGAGGTAGAGCATACCTCTGCTATGTGTCCCAGATTGAGCGAAAGCAGGACATGAACCCAACAAGTATGGGTTAATTACATTGGGGAAAGGAGATGAGAGGCATTAACGTTTCAGTCACGACTGGGGGAGGGTCTCGGGGGAGCCAAATAAAGCAGTGAAGTTGGTCTACTCGGCTGGTCCCACTTGTGTGAGGAGAAAAGCTGCTTCTAATGTGGAAGCAGTCGGGTTAGTGGGTTGGGTGCTGGATGAATCACGAGGGGCTTCTTCAGTCGCGAAAAAAGATAGAAACCCCTGGCAGTATAAATTCAGCTTAAAAAAAAAATCAGCTTAGCGTCTTATGAAAATGTGAAGACTGAGTGTTCTGGGTCCAGCTACTTGTGATCACCAGCTGCAAAGACGAAAAGCTTAATGTCCGTGTTTTGAAGTGTGCGGGAGTCTCATATTTTCTGTGCTGTTAACACTGCTGTTAAGTGTAGAGACTGTGGATATATGTTTCTTTTTTAAATGTTAAGCTAAAGTGGAATTCTATCTATTTAACACAGGTGAGCTCTTGGTAGCTTGTCAAAACAGATGTATAACACCTTGTTGTGGATCTGTCTGTGAGACTTTTTCATGTCGGAGTAATCAATCCTCATGATCTCATCAGGGGGTCTGTGCTTCAAATTGGAGTTATGGAGTTTGATATGGAGGGTGCTTATACGGATAAGGAACATTTACAAAGAGCAAAACTCCATTAGATGTCTTTTTATAAGTGAAAGATCCAGTGGTTTGAAGAATGAAGGAACTAACGCACCATTTATGCATATGGACAGGAAGCCATTTTTTATAAATTGTACCTCAGAAAACATGCCAGCACCGCCTGCCATTACTCAGACACCCAAAAGTTGTCCAGCAGTACAACGTGGAGAAAGTTGTGAAAGGTTGAGCTTTATATAAATGTTGTTTTTATTGCTTCCTGACACTGAAGCACATAGTTGTTTTCTACACCACCCAATCAGGTAGAAGTGTTTATAGCAGCTGTTCAAAAGGCCACAGCATCAAAGACAGCGGAGAGTATATGGGAAGGGGAGCAATATAGAGATGAACTCCAAGAACTATTAAAAGTGTTGAACCTGGCTATATGGGCAAAAGTGACAGAAATTGTTGTGTAAGGAATGAAAAGAGGTTGTAGAGAAGTTCAAGAAGCTCTTACTTTCTCACCTCGATAAACAGGGAGAAACTGCTGTGAATGTCAGATTTAGAGTTTTGGAAAGTTACAATAATGATCAGGCACAACACCCCCAGTCCCGAGAATGGAAAGGTGCAGAGTGCAGAGAGTTTCCATAGCTGCTCCCCCATCAAAGGCGCACTTCTGATTAGGTATGCCAGCCTCTTTAATGTATCTGTATGTGTTGAAGTTGAAATATCGTGGCCCCCGCAGCTTTGATTTTGACCACTCTCTTTAGAGTCAACCTTATGGAGCAGAGCTTAAGCACTCTATCAAAGTTGTTTATCTGTATTTTAGCTCTCTTTGATTCTGGCAAAGATGGATGTGATAATCACGAGCCATTAGTCACTCACAGACAAATAGTTCAGTCCACTTTTATGTTGACTCAGTGCTACAGGCTGCTCAGAACAGAAGTGCTGCCTGTCAGCCTGCCACGTGCCGACAGTCATGAATTTAAATGCGGACTTTCACACAGATCACGGCGGGCACGTGCCTATTACTCACTGACATTAGAGCTGCTGGTTTTTCACGGCTGATACCAACTACGACACAGAATTCAACATGAGTCTTGTCACGTCTCACGGTTTCTGAAGTGATCCATCTCATTGCATCCATAAACCCTTTAAACCCGTTTTCACCTTCATTTGCATGCTAATGGCAGATTCACTACCTGTGTTACTAACATCATGCATGCATTGTTATTTTCAGAATAAGCTAAATTAGAATTATGTTGGTGATTGTTCGTAATGTCGAAGAATGCACAGTTAGTGCAAAACATAAAAAAGCTACTTTTAAAGCCTTTATTTCATGACATTTTGGCAAACCTGCACTGTGAAAAGTCATAGATTGTGATGTCACTGAAAAGAGTAAGTTGTCCTGATTCTATCAGTGTGTGAGATGTCCCTGAGTTATTGCTGAGAAGAAGGGGTGTGACTTTTGATGCATATTGCATCAATCAGATTCAGACATTTGATTCAAGAAAATGCATAAACATGCCGGGTCAACATCTCTGTTCATTTCGTCCACTGTCAGAGAGATATGTGAAAAGTTTTCAAAAACTGACAGCCAGATTGAACGACTTGTTAAGATTGACATATTTTTGTCCACGCATATATAGCCAAGCATAAAGACAGAAAGTGGATGGGTTAAGGTCCAGTTGGTCTCACCAGCTGACAGTCTTCCAGGGAGTTGACCAGCTGAGCGTTTTGGCAGGAGAGGATGGAGCCTGCCAGGTTGAGCATCACACACACAGCTGACAGCAGCATGAAGAACGTGATCTGTGACAGAGAAGGAGAGAGAAAAAGAAAAAGCACAACATAGCGTCAGATTGTTGTCGCTCGCCAACACTGATTCAGCTCTCGCGTCTTTCTGATACTGCGCCCGAAAGCAGCTGTAACACCAGAGGTGCGGTGTACTTTGCTAATGAATCGTCACTCAAAGTGATTTCAACAGATCACCAAAGAGGAAATTAGCACTGATGTCAAGAGAAATCAATAACCTGTTTCTCCCCAGACCCCCAGAGACTGAAGGCGAGAGGAATCATAATTACAGAAATGCGTTTCACCCAATAATACAAGAAAAGCTCATTGACGGATGGAAATTCTCAGGCCATCATTTTTTATTCTATATTCCTCAACATCTAAACAGTTGTGAAGCAGCTAATGCCTTTAGCTCAAAATGAAACACACACAGACCTCTTGTTTATCAGTGTGTCTCTATGCTCCGAGCTGATAGAGCTGGCTGTTTAGGCCTAATGTTCTTTAACCCCAAATGTCCCCATGGCCCCTTTTTCTCAGAGTCAGGACTTTTTTTTAACGTCCGAGCTGACAGACCCGTGGATATCAATCCCGTTAGCAGAAAAATGGCTACCATTTTTGGTACTTTAAATTACAGGTCAAGCGTGACGGAAAGAGTTTTAAAATGAAGCAAACACCAGCGCTCTGTGATCTGACTCCACAACTCCTGATTTTGTGAAAACATGATGAGTTTCACGAGCTCCCGGCTAATTAGAATATCATAAATATAGCCTATTTTCACATTTTTAATTTACAAAGTGTTAAAAAGTAAATCAGTGAAACGGTGCTGGAGGATGCTTTACAGTAAAGGGCAATAGTAGGAGGAGTCTGACAAACGCTAACGTTGTTGAAAACACACATACACAGATGGAGAGGAGGAGAGAGGACCAGGGAGAAGGGAGGGAAGTGGAGGTGGCATGTAATAAACAGATGGAGTGATAAGTTAAAGTGCTTTTCACTGTGGCAGAAAATTGAAAGATTGAGAAGCCGATGGGTGGGTTTTAAGGAGTACCTATTTGGATGGCAAAGAGGAAAATCAAATGAAGAAGGAAAGTGGAGGAAGATACAAAAAAGGAAGAAAAAAAAGGAAAAGGAAGGAGACATTCATTAATAAAGAGTGAAGATGACGAAGAGAAGACAGACACTGAGACAGACAGAGCAAGACTCTGTAGTCCCTTGGTACATCGATGGGGATGATGTGTAGATCAGATTAATTAGCATTTCAATTGAATGTGATATCAGATGTCTAGTTCTCTGGTTCATCGGCTGCATGAGAATGCAATCAAGCCCTGGACAGTGGTTTATGTATAGTGGACACAGTCAAAACTGACAACATGACACAAAATGGCCATTGAAGTCACGGTATATATTAGAAAATAAGTAAGTACCCCAAAAACAACTAAGTCATCAAGCTCCCTTTTCATTGACTGTCATGAAAATATGTCTTGATGTTTATTAATGGAACATCAGTCTTTCTCTTTGAAATACATTAAAGATATTTCTTGATATACATATATACATGTAAAGTTTACAGTTTTATCTAAAAGGCACAATGAAAAGGGTTGGGGGGGGGGGGGGGGGGGGGGGGGGGGGGGGGGGGGGGGGGGGGGGGGGGGGGGGGGGGGGGGGGGGGGG
>JBAJHX010000001.1:12123926-12141148 GCA_037176925.1 Amniataba percoides
AAAGATGTTTTTGGACATGCAGATAGACAAGGAAATTTGAAAATTTTATCTAAAAGGCACAATGAAAAGGATTACCCCCCCCCCCCAAAAAAAAAAAAAAAAAAAGAGAGAGAGAAAAAGAAAGAAAACTACTGACTCTTAATCATCACATGGTATGTGTGGTAGTATCCAGCTGGCTGACAACAAAGATGAAAAGGATTTAGCTACACGTAGAAAGAGCCAACATTGCTGAATTACTTGTGTCATGTTCTGTTAAGTAAATCTAATTTGCATTTGAAAACATTGTGGGCTTGCGAGGAATATGGCAAATACCCCCCCCCCCCTCCTCATCACCTTGACAGAAAATGAATAGCATTTTATAAATTGGATGCTGCTGTACGTGAAGATACGACTGATTTTATGGACACTGTGATGAAGTTTCTTGCCCAGACCGATGTGATCTGCCGGTTACTGTTGGCCCATTTGAATTAATGAGCAGTGTTTCTCTTCATTTATAGTCATGAGAATTTTTGAAAGTCCCCAACTGGGATTTGTGAGAAGCAGAAGCTGTGAAATATTGCTAATGCAAGAACATCTATCCGAAAATATTCAGACAAGTTTCAACAACGAGCAAACCTGAGCTCCCTCACATGTGAGAATTAGCTCGGTATATCAGAGGAATACTGTAACCACTTTATCCCCGATATCCAGAGAGAGAGAGGCAGTCTTTAGTCATAATGTGAGACTTGCTCATATAGTACAGATTACCGTGTGTGACGGTAAAAGTAAACATTTTCAGGATGCTTTTCTGCAGATGGGAACGAGCAGGAAGCATCTCCATTGGTTCCCTTGGGAGTGCAGAAGCGTTTAACTCGATTGATGCCATGACAATAGCTATCAAAATGAGGATATTGTGATGCACAAACCAGTCACAGTAAAAGCTCCTTCCCTGACACACACACGCAATAAGTTGCATTTTAATGAAACCTCCCCGGGTTTGCCTCGCCGCCAGCTGAGCCAGTCGGACACAATGCTGTGTCTCGAACAATAACCAGCCACAAATCCAACTGAGGGAGACACAATCTCTTTATCAAAGCTCCAGTGACTGCCAGAGCGCAATGCCATAAAACCATGCTGCTTTAAAAGGATATTTAATTTTTTTTGTTGGGTGCATTTGCATAACTCCTCTATAAATCTGTGTCAGATATTCCAATTACCTTTTATTGTAATTCTACAGATACAATAAAAGGTCCATGACCATGAAACAACAGAAATGATGCCATCTCTTCCCTGCTGACTGAAACAGACACGCTGACTGAATTGTGTTTTTATAGAACAATGATGGAAAAGTCCCACAATAAATCCTTTTGATGTCTAAACAGTCCCCTCCAGGCCCGAGTGTCACCTGTGCACCCTGCGTGCTTTCTCTGGGCCGAGCGGATTGTCACGCCTGGCCCCACACCGATGCCTTCTCATTACTGTGTAGGATCACATAGCGCCATTTAGCAGCTACTCATTAATTACTGCTGCGCTGCCCTCTGCATGTCAAAGAGGAAAAATGTGCACACACTCGAAAAGCTACACACGTGCACGCTCGGGCCGCCGTAACAGATTTACGCTGCGTGTCATCATCACATCGTTTAGCACTCACTGCGGAGGACAATACACCACAATGCAATCACCATTCATCTCCATGACGCACACTCATAGATTAAAATATAAGACCCGAGGTTCAGGTGTATCACTGTAATTCTCCATAACTGTCACTGAGGTGAAAATCACTTGGTTTTAGCATTGTCTTTTCTATCCTTCATCCAGCTGCAGCACTTTGTCAAACTGCAGAGAAAATGGATGATGGTATGTAGTTAAAAAAAATCCAACTGGTGGTGTAGTGTTGTTCTTAGGTGCACTACAGTGTATCAGGCTATGATCTTAAAGGTACCCTGTGGAGTTTTTGTCCACAACCTAGCACTGTGGGGGGAAATATTTTCTATGGGTGTCCCACTGTTTTGCTTGCTCTTGTGCCCGAAGACACAAACTGTACGTGCTCGCAAAAGCACACATGGCAGGATTCACATTGCTGCCAGCGGTTTTGCGTTATTCCAGCAATCCAGGGTGGTGATATTGCCCCAAGAAATACAGAAACATGTCAACAAACTCGGGGGAAGACTGCTCACTGGTAAACCTGAAGGTAAAAAAATACCTACCTACCAGCATATGTGTGAGACATCAAGGATTCACAGAAACTTCATTTCCACAGGCTACCTTCAGAGTTTGACATTTTGAGAAATACACTTGCTCTCTGGTGGGGGAGTAGATGAGAGGATTGATACCACATTATCTATCAAATATAATGCTACAGTCAGCAGATGAATTGACATAGGTTGTCGATTAAATGAACAATATATAACATCGCAATTAGAGTTTCAGAGGTATGTGTTGTTGTTTCCTCCTGTTCAAAGTCTTTGTGCTAAGCTAAGCTAAGGGCTGTTGACTGCAGCTTGACATTTAATTGACAGGCATGAGAGGTGCATCAATATTTTAATCAGACTGTCTGCTAGAAATGTCCAAAATGTCAGACCTCTCCTTTAAGGAGTTTGGAGTTTCAGTGGATGTGGAAAATAATGTAAAACAGCAAGTGTAAGCATCAGCACTTACAGTTCACCTTCAATAAATCTGCCTAAACAAACGTATAAAAAAAAAAAAAGATGCATGCCTGTAATTCAAACACGTCTCATCTTTCTTTTCCAGAGCTCTGCCCATCTGTCTGTGCTGCCACAACAACAACAAAAAAACAAGCTCATTCATCACCTGTGTTTATTTAAAGAAGCACGAGTCAGAGATTAGATAAGAATCTCAGTGGGGAAACTGGACTGATGCAGGAAACAGTAATAGGCTTTGATTCTTTCATTATAAGCCAAACTAATAGGAAATTCAAAGATATTTAATAGAAATACAGAGAAAGAGGAGGGTGGAGCCCCATATATCATCAAATGACAATTTCAGCAGTTTTTTCAGCAGAATTGTATAAATATTTTATTAGGAGTATATAGCCTGATACTTGCACATATGCTCTAAACTGTGATGTAGAACAGGTCTTTATTCACATGTATGTCTATATGCAGTCTATATGTGCATATATAACTGGGTGTTCAAGTTATTAATTAAGGGCTGCAGGTATATATGTAGTGCCTATTTGACAATGTGCAAGATGCATGTGTCTGCTGTATTATTATAGTGATAATACTTTTGTGGATGACAGTTCAGAGAGCATAAAAAAAGATATATCACTATAGTTAACTGCAAAGAATAAACACAATGTGATCGAGTTGTTCAGTAATTCAGTGGAAACACACACTATATTGTTCGTAGATTCATGTGTATTTTTGAGCATCATAAACAGGTGCATAAAAATAACCTTCACGCATCCATTAGTTCCACAGATTATCTGCGTTTGCTTCAAGGAGTAGACGCAGATGGCAGATGATGAAACTCCAACATACTCGAAGGGCTTATCAAAGGTGCATGAAAAGTACAAACCACAGCATGTTATGCAATGTTGAGCGCATCTCTTTCTCACAAACGGCATGTGTAGCATATTTAGTATGAGGGACAACCATTACAAACCTATAATGTTGCATATTCAATACAATATTGAATATCAGGACTAAAAGAGCGTATTCTTATCCGGATTGAGGCTGTGAGGATGGACGGTGCCGTACACTATACAAATCATATGGCTCTTTGAGACTAACTTGTGATTTGGGGCTGTATTGTTTATGATGCTGTTTCCCTGCTGCCTGTCCTCCATAATCCCTTTATATCATTTTTAAGGCGGGGGGGGGGGTGAAGCCAAGGGCAACATATCATCATGTGAACGCTGGAACAGAAAGAATCAGGAAAATGACTTTTTCCAGCACAAAATCAGTTATAAGTCTGCCTTTATCATTTTTTCAATTAAGAAAAGCCCAAAGCAACCATGACCTCAAACTGCAAGGACAAATTACACATGTGCCTGTAAGAATGTCAAAATAATTAGTGAGAATCACTCAAAATGTTACTAGAGAACTGCTGAGGGTTATAAAAATGTTGCTATTTACACATGAATACAACCCTATGTATAAATGCAAGAAATTAAAGAATAATACAATCTATCTACTAGTCAAGTGGATTTTATCCCGAATCATCTTTGTGCCATCTTTTCATTGACAATCTGTCTATCTATGCATGACTGGAATATTACCAATCCAGAGAAATATTTCAATTGCAACCTGCAACAAGACCCACAACAGCACATTCAAATGGTCATCTCAGCTTGTCACTACATGATATAAAGTTATGATTTAAGAAATGGAAAGGAGAGTTGACAAAATAATCTGCAGATAAATGAATCATGAAAACCGTTGTTAGTTGTGACATTACTAAATCCCACTTCTTAAAGACCTGCTAAACCCAGTGTCAGGTAGAAACAGGTGTGGCTGGATAGCTGCCTAAGAGAAGCTGAATTTAGTCCCACAGTGGCACGTAATGCTAATGTGGTATGACAATGAGATGTGGGCTCTGGCTGTAGAGTTCCCAAGTAGTAAACAGTGACCAAACTACAGCATATGACAGCATTCAAATAAAAGACATCATGGCATATAGCTGGGGTTTATCTCTTTGGTGTTGCCTCAGGGCAAAGTAACTAAACACTGGGCAGCTCTGATCAGATGGGAATTGTATAAAAGGAGAATTTGAAACGCTGTTAGCATCCTTTGACTGCGGCACAAATTAGTATTTAGTCTGCAGCAGCACTGCGACACAAGGCTGTTTATTTTCAATTATCCCTGAGCCACGAGTGTCGGAAGCAATGTGTTGTTTTTGCTTCTGCTCAGCACATCACAAATCCTGTGATTGAGTTTCCCCTCTGACACTGTATATCAATCCTCGCCTGCAGAGCTCAGAAACATCTGTAAACAAAGGACGCTTTAAGGACAATAAGGTCATTAAAGTATATTGGTAATGAGGAAACAAGGTCATATATCGGCATTTGGAGCGCACAGATCTGGTAAATTGTTTTGCTGCTTTAATTCATGTTAAAAATATGTTAAAATACAGACAGTGTGGGGGCCACAATCAGTAGAGATAACAATGTGTGTCTCTTGCTGTCCCTCCTACTGACTTTATAAACACACGAGTGAAAGCAAATCCTGCAACAGCTGGTTCTCATTGATTCCCACCGTTCACTGAGGTAACTTTCTACCTTTCTGACCCCTCCTCCCGCTGAGGGCCCTTGTGTATATTTAGGTATGCATGTGTGCGTATGTATGGGTGTGTGTGTTAAGACCACATCACCAGGATTAGAGGTGATTGGAGATGCGTGACCCCGAGTTCAGCGCCGGTCCAAATAAACAGTGGAGGCGTTGATAGTGACGCTCGGCAGCAGAACCCAGGGGAACGTCACACTAAACCAGACGTAACGACTTCCACAGACCCCTAATCCCGCTGGGGAATAGCTCCATCACTGAAGCGCACATCACTTTAAAGCCCACGTCCACGTGAGTGCATGTCTTCAGAGATAACTAGACACGCGTTTTCAGAAACTTTAACTTTATCCTCTGAAAAAACAGGTTTTATACCAGTGAGAACAGCGAGTAGAAAAACATATTTACCCAAAAAGGCATACAAATTTGCATATTCTAAGTACTGTGTTTACACTACTCAGAAGAGGCATTGCACGAAGATTAAATTCACAAGGCAGTGGCATTTCAAGAGCATTTTGGGAAAATAAATTGATGCACTTTCTGATCAACTGAAATAAAAAGACAATGAAAGCAGTTTTTTTTATTTTCCTGCTGACTATAACTAGTTGTTCCAGGTGGCCAGGGTGTACTTTTGTTTTTTTTTTAGTTGTTGACTGTAAGAGTTAAAGAAAAAAACACCTCACCTCTTGACTTTGCAGGCTTTGATGTGTAGTCATGTTGACAGCATGTCAGACTGCATCTCCACAGGATGTGATGGATTAGTTCCTGTGGTTAGAGACATCATGTGGAAGCTGCAGTCCAACACGTTTCATTGGCAGAAGAGACGCGAGACCTACATCAAGCGTGCTGGACTACAACCTAAATGGAGTACTTTTTTCTTTTTTTTAAATTTAACCATTAATTTCCTTCTCCCCTCCACCTCCAAACATCCACCCAAGGAGAGAATAGATAATAGGTAATTAGACAGGCGGTGCCGTGATGTAAAAGGGAAGTAGGTCTGCCCCGTATAAGGAGGCAGAGGAGTTCATCTCTGTGCCACTGCTCACACTTATTGATTAAAACAGACCATGAAAGACAGTATCACCCTGAGGGTCAGTAGCTGATTAACCTCCACTTCTCAACATTTTAATCAACCACTGACCTCTAAAGAGCTAAAACAAGGTGGCTTTACCTTCTCTGCTCTGCTCTTCATGGGGGGTTGGGGGACTGCTGTAATGAGACAGGCCTATAATGAACGTGGTCCCAGCAGACTCTTGTACCACACGGACGTACGGTGGGAACTTTGTAGATGATGCCACTTGCTTATGGGGCTTCGTTAAAAATCAAGCATGAATGGCAAAATTCAAGAATATATATAGCAACTTTATAGGGCTTTTGTCAAGCCATGGCAGCTACATAGATCCAAGACTCTATACAACAAAAGCATCAACGCATAAATACCCCATGGCATGACAGAATGTAGAAGGGTTTTCCATGGAAAGTCCTTTGCGTTTACATGTTTTCTCTTTTTTTCTTATTTTATTGCCAAACAGCAGAATGGCACTCAGCTCACCACTTTGGTCCTGACTGAAAAATGTGGACCAGTGGATGACACGACATTTTGCACTGATTCGTTGTCCGAATGAAGTCTACTGATTTTGGTGCCCTTTTTCTCTAGTGCCGCCAGCAGGTTGACATTTGGGGTTTTGAGTGAAATATGACCACAAACTTAGATGGATTTCAATAAAACATGGTACAAAGATTCACATCACCCTTTGGATGAATCATAGTAACTCGATGTTTCAACTTTCGGTCAGGACTTTTCTTTATGACAGCAAATCTAATGCCATTCCAATCAGACTTAGCTGTACTTTATGTTTAAAGCTAATTAGACAATGTCATAATGGTACAACATTGAACCAAGCTAAGACAGTCTGCATGGCAAAACAATAGACGTGCTTAACATCAGCACGTCAGCCTTTGTCTTTGTTAACATACTGACATTATCCTTAAGCATTAAGCAACTCAGTGCCACAGTTAAGATTCAGAGAGCTGCTATCACGGCTGTAGCTTTCTTTAGCAATACAGACACTTAAAGGAGACTTGTTAAATGTGTTAATAACTGTCAGAAGCAGTGCTGTATCTATGCCGGCAGCTGCGGCATCAGTAAGATATACATACATTAGACGCCTGCTCTCTGTCAGCGATATTTCTTGTGCTTCTCTTTATCTTCCAACCTCTGAGACGCGCCTGTATTTCTCACAACATTTCAAATGTTTTCCTATAAAAGTGAATGAGTTTATTTAAGGCACCATATATGATGGATGTGCATTTAATTTAAAGCTAAATGAGCAAATAAACAGAGGCTTTAGGCTTAAAGTTGCTGTCATGGCTGAAAGAGAGCGATGTGACCTGAGCTGGGACTATTTGCTGAAACACCTCTGATGCCGCTGCTGCTGCCTGGATTATGCTGCTCCCGCTCTATGAGCCATCAGATAAGGGGGTCTATCTAATTCATATTCTAATTAATATGGAGCCACACTTCCTGCTTCTCGGGGGCCTTAGGGGACGACATCATTCATCAGGCATTATCTAGAGCCGAAAGGTTCCTGTTCACTCAGCCAACCGTGCTCTTTCACACTCTGCCCGGCTTGCTCTCACACTCTGCTCATCCCTTTGTCCGACCCCTTACCTGTCACTTCCTGTCATTTTACACATAATAAGAGTGCGTGGAGGACAGAAATAACGATTCGAAGATGGTTACCGTGGGTGTGTGCTTCCATATGCTGCGAGAAATGATGCGGTATGAATGCGAGGGTGAACAATCAAAAGAAAAAATGAGACAGCAGGATTCAAAAAGTTCCCAAATTGCCTCAAGGGAGACATCTTTTATTCTACGTGGGAAATAGAGGAGTGGATCATCAGTTATTTTCATGGTGCGGAGCAAACCAAATCTCATATTGTTTCCTTTTATTCATATTAAATTCAGGCTCCTTTAATATCATTGCATCAGCTGAATGGAATCAATTTCAACCGCATGATTTGAGGCACAATAAAATAAACACAAAACAAAGTTAAAGCAGCGGTCTGCAGTAGATGTGTTATATTTAACCATCACCTCTCAAAACATAGCCTCCTTGTTGAAAATATCTAATACAATCTCTGTATTTATATCATGTTTGTTACCACCACAAGATTTTGGCTTTTTAAGGAAAGAAGAGACTGTGTTCTTTTTCTCCTGTCTCTGGAAAAGACACTCGCAGCAGTGAAACCTACACCCACTAATCTATGAGAATTTAAGGTTGGATCACAGCGACATGATGCTGAATAAAAACAAGCCATGTAGATTCTAACAGTGCAGTAAAGGTACAAAAATGGAGAGGAAATTGAACAAACAAGTATTGGTCTCTGTGAAGACAGTGAGTGTAAACAATGCTAAAACAGTATGTCCTCCGCAAGTTAAGACAAAGTGAATAAAATTGCAAAATAAGTGCAGATAGAGGAAGAAACAGAGAAAATATATAGATTCCTTAAGCTTCTTAAAACATCTTAAGTACCGGTTAACAAATTTTCCTTTGACAACTCATTTTGTCCGCAACTGAAAACACTGCAGAAGAGAGAGAGAGACTTTAGAGACAAGATGTTTACCCAACGTACATCCTGCCCATCTATAGACAAACCATGTCAACATGGTACTTCTTGTATTATATAAGCCTAATAACCTTTGAATAAATGCATCAGCTATGAAGAAAGCATTCGCCAAATTAAACAACATGCATCGTTGATCCCTTCTAGAACGACTCATAGAAGCGTTTTTTGATCTGACGTTACTGTCAGTACGACGACATCATCTGTTCGGCAATTCACTGCTAATAAACCCAGTGAGTAAACATCAGGTTGAATAACATATTCCTGTGAGAGCACAATGAAAAACATGATTTAGGAGTATAAAAATGTAGATTTCTTGTTTTGCAAACAATCCCTTCATATGTAGATGCAAATGAGAAGAAACAATAAAGCGCTAAACCAAGTGAGAAATTCCTGCAGCATTTCAGCGCCTTCTGAAGAGCGCACTCAGAGCGGAGCGGTGATCAAATCATGAAATTACAGAGGTATTGTAACGATGCAGCGAAGGCCTCAGAATCAGTAGCTCCACATTGCCTGAGGCCGAGCCACTTAGCTGAAGCAGTTCACACACTACAGTTAAACTTCTTTGGGGGTGATGCGAGGAAGCTCCCCTGGGCGGGAATCACAGCTCCCGAAGAAACTTCTTTAATCACCCTCTTCTTCCTTCCCTCAGCTGTTAAGAGTGAAGTTGGTTGTTGGAGCAAAGACGATCCGGCGCTTTTTCTCATTTGAATGCCTTCTTGGCAGATACACAGTGTGTGAGACGAGAGGAGGTGATCTGAGGAGCAGTGGGAGTTGGAGAGTGGCAGCGCTAATGCAAACTGACCAGAGGTGACAGGCAAACTGTGACCAGAGGGAAAACACTCCTGAGGCGCACACACACAGCCTTGTACTCTCTCTTTCAGCTTGTATAAAGCAATAACACACACTCTTTATTCAGGCTGGCAGTGAGGTGGCTTCAGAGAGGCCACTCTTCAACAGGGGCACTCGGGGTGAAGCCTCCACGTTGGCAGACATCCACCCTGCTTAAGTGTCCCTGAGCAAGACACTTCAGCTCTGTGCACCAGGTTAGCTTGGCTCACATTAACAGCTGCTGTTTTGGTTAATTATACGGCATTACTGCGGATTCTGAATTGTGATTGGACGGGAAACACAATAAGAGTTTTTAATTGCAGATCAGTACTTGTACCTGGCTACTTCTGCAAGGTGTCCTTGCATTTTTTTAAATGTAATTAACCAAATTCACAGCAATAGCACTGGCAGCAGAGCTTTCATTGCAACAAAGAAGCAGGAAAAATGAATTATTTGTACAGTACATTTGAAGATT
Organism: Amniataba percoides; assembly: GCA_037176925.1. Classification (NCBI taxonomy): domain Eukaryota; kingdom Metazoa; phylum Chordata; class Actinopteri; order Centrarchiformes; family Terapontidae; genus Amniataba; species Amniataba percoides. The sequence goes on from JBAJHX010000001.1 coordinate 12,134,082, forward strand.
TTCTGGTACTGCTATGACAACTGATGAATAGATGAGCCTCTTGCTTCAAACATCTCTGTTACTAGAAAGACAGTTGGAGTTAGATAAACTTGAACACAATCAGATAAACATTCGCACTGAGCCAAAATGAATTTTAAGATTTAACAAAGGATGCTAGAAAGATGCAAAAGGATGTTGCTAAGCAACAGGGAAATATCTTTTTCTTGGCTGACGACCAAAGAAGATTTATCAAAACAAACCCAAAGCTTCTGTTTCTGCCTTTGTCCCTGTGCCTACGGCCACATCACAGCAGTAGCACTATCTCACGGTACAAGTCTTCTTCTTATATGTTACTCTTTATTTTTCATAAACCATTTCAAATGGGACAGGAGCAAGGATAAAAGGAAATGGCCAAAACACTAGTGTCATCTTTGCTGGCGAAACTTGAGCGAAATATATGTAGGAGCTCTATGTAGAGGGAGGTGGAAGGAGAGTAAGGCTGTTAGAACAGAAGTTCACTCCATAGTTGGTTAAATATATTCAAATATGCTGAAATATTTTTGTGTTTGGTTATGAATAAAATATGTGAGTTGTGAAATAATATGATGAGGGGCAGTAATCATTTTCATACACAATGTATTGTGTGAAAATGTTCTGCATTTATATAAAGAATTATGCATCCATCATGTCACATGTTCACTATTTCAGCACATTAACTGTTTGAGGAGCTAATGATCAACAAACTCACTAATCAAACATGACAGGTAGAAGGTAGGTATGACACGCTTAACTAATCTGATATCCACACAAAGCAGAGGCTAATTAAAAGTGTATAGAAACAGCATTTGTATGCTTGAAGGGGTAAAATTATACAAAATCAAGCAGTGCTAAAGACAAGAGGTGTGTTTCCATCCACCTATTTCTATGTATATTTTACATATATCTGCACATAGACAAGCTAAGTGGAATTCAAAGTTCTCCACCTATTGCCATGAGGTGGAAAAGTTGGTGTTGGTAAAAGTAAAATGCAACTGAGTGCAATGGAAACTATTGTGGTAAATACATGATGATGTAAGGAGCGGAGGACGAGAATATTGGATCTGTGTGGAGCCATAAAAGACTGTAACATTACTCAAATGAATACATTAAACAATCACAAATACCCATATTTCCATCATATTTTCTACTGTTTTTGCTGTTTGACTGGTGAAAAATTGGACTACCTTTGGATGAAAACCTGACTAGGGATGGCTTGTCTCACAGTCTCTCTTCTCTTCTCACAGGTTTACACATCATTTTAGTTCAACGGTGTCCCTCACATGAAAGAAGACAGATCTTCTGGGATGTCAACGAGCAATTATTAAAACTTGCACTGATCGCGATTATTTGTGCACGTCCCTTTGAGCACAATATATTCAATTTCATGATATAGCACATGAAGCTAGCTCTCATCGTAGGGCTTTTCCCTCTTCCTGGTCCCCTGCCAGCTCTGTAAAATAACTCGAAAGAACAGAGAGGAAAATCTAACCATAAAATCATAAAATCCTACAGAGAACCTGTGAAGGGGAGTAATCCCCTCCCAAAGCTATTTCTGAGTGCTTTCCTTCTGTTTGCCAGAGCGCAGCATTCCTGCAGGTTTGCTCTTTGTACGCTGCCTCTCCACCCCACAACCCCACCTTTCACTCAACTCGCACACGTATGCACTTTTGTTTTCATCTCTCTCTTGTCTGTCTGTCTGATGCACACACTTCCTGTCTCTCTGTTTTCCTTTAGCAGCTTCTGACAGGTGGTCCTGCGGGGCCCATCTCAGTTGGCAGTGGGCTACATCTCCCACAAAAGCTTCTCCATCTGGGTCAAGTCAATGAATAACAGGCCTCTAAGGAAGAGGGAGACAGAAGATGCGCGTTGTATGTGCAATGCATCATTGTATGTGGCTCTGAGCGCAGCCTTCATGTTTGGCTGTAGCATATTTCCTCATGCTTTTTGTTAGTCTATATATGTACCTACAGTTGTAAAATAAAACCTAAATTACATAGAATGGCAGCAATTTTGTTGGAAAATAGAGGAATTGACATATTATAAACAAAATATATAATGAAGAAAATGTGTGCTCGCTTATTACATGAGTTCAATTGACTTGTGCTGGAGGATTTCAAAAGAAACATAAAAAGGGAATGAACTGATCAACTTCAAAAACATACTTAAATAAACCTGGTCCTGAATTTCAAAACCATGAGTATATTTTAGAAATTCTTAATCTCACATTATTAGCATAACTCGTGTAGAGACTGGACAATCAGCTCCCAGCCTCCATTTTCTTTAGCAAGTAAAGGAGTTACAGTAATGGTGGTCTGTTTGGCACACACTTCACTCTTAAACCGCTGTTGGTAGCAGTATAAGGGCATTATAGGATGTGGCCCATGTCCCTATCCAGGGTCTATGAATACCACCCACTTCAGGTAAAACAATAACCACACCACACTTCAACAGTATGAGAGACATCCCAGACTGCAACTGCATTTATGTGTTTGTTTGTTTCTACTGTATTTATTTATTTATTTATTTATTTATTTATTTATTATTCTCAAGCATAGCTTAACCAAGTCATTAGATATGGTACACCAGTACACTTTAAGAACAAATTACTGGAACCACAACAGAAAATTGCAACTAATTTAAAGAACATTTAAAATCTAGAAATTCACATGGATATGACCACTGACTATGGCTGTAATGATTTTGCCAAAATAAATTACACTGACCACACATGGTCCAGCAATATACCACCATCATCATGTCTTTTTCCCAAGTAAAAAAACAAAAAAACAAATAGATTAATTTGAAAATCATTCATGAGATTTCACTTACAGTTTTTCTAATCTTCTGACCACTTGACCACGCTGACGCACTTTACAAATCATTCTCGCCTTTCAATTATCAGGCACAACTATCTGAGCCACAGGAGAATGACACGTAATACCTCAATTTCCATAATGAACAGAAACTCTGTTTTCATGTAGCTTAATATTTATTGGATGTTTTGGTGAGTATTTCACTTAAGTTCTACATTTTATTGAAATGCATTGCGTCTCCTACTTGAGGGCATGTTTATGAGGCGCTGGGATATTACTGCACACCTTCACTTGTCAAAGGAATCAATGGCTTCAGGATTGTTTGTTGGTTTGCTGGACTGCTTTACTTTTACCAGTCTCAGGGGAGCTTTTCTTTATTCATCCCAAACAATCAATTCATGGCAGATAAAAACAAACTTCAGCTCTAATATTTATTCACACTCAGGGCTTTCAGCTTTCATTTTCTTCTGTAAATGATCAAGAGGCAGTGAAGATCGATGCTGCTAATCATAGTCCGCTGGCTTCCCAGAGCAGCAGCGGGTAGTGCAGTACGTTTCTTTATTTCTTCGCCTACCTTGAGAGATATACAACACTCAGGGAATAAATGTGCCTCTCAGCCTTAAAAATACATGTCGAGAAATTGATCATTTTACAGCTAAATGACCTACTGTAACATTTGGCAAAAGAGAGTGTCCTCTTTAAGGGAGCTCTCAAAGAATTTGTGCGGTGATGAATATTCCTACTTAAATCCCATCTTAACAAAAATGCATAAAACATGAAATCTTAGTTATAAATCCACAATATCAAAAGCGAAGGACGACTGAAGCAGCTGATGCAATAGTGACTTCAGTGCTCTGTATGAATTAATGCTATACTCAGTCTTATTCAGAAGTAAACAGGGAAAAGAACTTGTGGAAGGCCTCTTTTTTTAAAAGATAAAGGTATGGTGTTAAGTGTCCTTCACAATAAAAGTCAAGTCACATCAGGGCATCTGCAGGAGTAGCACTAAGTCTGTGTAGTGCGTCTGCTATTAAACATTTTTCATTGCCGTTTTTTTATGTTAGTAATGGCGGCAAAGAAAAAGGGTCATGAACGTTGCAGGCCACTGTTATAATGCACACTGATGATATTACAGCAGTCATGTCTTTATAGAGATATGATGGGCATGTTAGGCCGTCCCATCCCTCACTTCATTCTTCTGCCTCCGTCTGACATCAAAGGTCACAAGTCTAGAGAAGGTGGTTTCTCGCACCCGGCCGCCAAGTGCTGCTTGGGTCTTCAGCAGCTATAAGCCGGGCCTCCAGGGCTATAAAGTACTGGCTGCAGTCATGCCGCAGTCTCAACTCGCTCAGCTGTGAAATATAGCTGACACGATTGTGTGCAAACCACAATTACGTCTCGAGTCCCTGACAAGTGACCACAGAGCACTAGTTGTTCAGTCAGCTGTGGAAAATAGACTGGTGGACCCTGCCTCTAATGCCTCTATTTGCCCAAAACACAATCACTGCAATGTCACACACAGTTCTAAGCGTTCGCTATAGACGGAGATTGGCACTAATGTGACAGCAGGGAGAGGAGAGTGGAGCCTATTTGTGCAGCTTAACAATAGCTGAAAGAAGCTATGTGCTCATGGTTTGAATGACTGCAGCAAATCTTTCATCAACTGTGATTTTATCATTATTATATGCTGTCAATGTGGCATTTCAAAATTTCACAGGGTTATATTTTTCCAACAAAGACGTTCTTCTCGTCCTCACTATACAGTTAATTTGTGAACTCCTCTGTGTGAGTTTGTGTGTGTGTAACCAGCTGGATGCTTTAGGAAACCATGAAGTGTTTTACATGTTACGGATACTGCTTTGTCTTATTTCAGCTGTTTAAAACTGAATACAGCCATTGTGCACTTCTTGCAAATGATGACCAGCAACATTTGACCGCTTCTTCCTCTTCTTTTTGATGCCAAATTGCAACCGAGTAGAGCAAAATCTGCAACATTTGACCGCAAATGTGACCCGCCAAAATATGCCCACTTGTTTGCTCACTAGACTGATTTTCAGAAAAAATAAGAAAAAAATGAATTTCCTTTTACTTTCTTGTATGTGTGGTCACTACAGCAAGATATGTAAATGCATTTTGCAATTTCACATCATTTTGGACCATTATCATTTTATTATTTCTATGGATAATGCCTACATCTTGTTCCTGGGTTTCAAACTCTGGACCTCCAGACACCCCTACATTTTCTAGTTCTCTCTGATTTCTCTAACACAATTGAACCAGTTGACGCTCCAGCCCTGATTGTTAAATCACTGATTTGTTTTCCATCTTTCAGGGCCAATAAACTGATGATGACAGCAGTGCGAACAAAATGTCTTACACACAGTATGTACAGTTATATATTCCACAGGCATAGTGCTTAAGCGATGAGCCTTGTACTCAATCACTAAACACAGAGCTGTTTGTCCCACAGTTAGTGTAATAACTATGGTTATATCAGTGCCCTTCATTGCACATTGGTAAACAACCAGTTCTGAACCACAATACTTTCTAGTCAACAAATTTATTTCACATTTCACACAGGGATATTTGCACCATTTTACCAGAACGTACAGCAATAGGTTTATACAGCTTAGGTGGGGTGCAAAAAGGCTCATTTGAAGTATGGTGCTGTTAATTATCATCCTTCACTCTCAAACTGATAACACATTTGAACATGAGAGAGATTTTTTTGTTTTATCTAAGCAGGTGAAAATAAAGTGAACAAAGCATGAATGCGCAAACTAACTTCTGCAGTTTACTGTGTGGACACGGGGCTTGATTGAGCTGATATTTGATAATATTTAATGGAACATTTCTGTTATAGTACTTGTGCATGTCATGTTCAGAGACAAAATACAAAGCCACAATAATGATCATATTCCCCTGATGTTCCCACCTCAACGCGTGCAGAAAATAGAAATACAGCTTCGAGACTTATTTTCACACATTTGCACAACCTTACAATCATATCTGCATTTATATTTACAGCATACTATGAGCAACATCACTATAAATAATCCGCTGTGGGATCATTAAGATCAAAAGACAATCAAACCGCTGAAGACTACAAGCTGCAGTTTCTCATCATTGTGATTTTGTTTCCTATTAACTATTCATGAATTAAAGATTTAACACGAGCCTCAGAGGGCTTGATAGTGGTGCGTGTATAAATCAGAAAACACCCCTTGTTTATTTTCACAAACATCCAAGAAAGAGAGATTTTAAAAAATAAAATCCCAGTCCCAGACATCACGTACCTAACCCTAACTCGCATCTTCCTTTTGTGCTGGGGTTTAGTTTCAGTAGAATTTCTAAAAGATATGATAGATTAACCAACCTTGTGCTCTTATGGAAATAGCCAACAGAAAAGGGAGAGGGACATTAAAATGATTTAGAACAAAGGAGGAGTCCAACATCGTCTGTCTGGGGCAAAAACCAGTGGCACAAAGCAATAAGTTAGACCACTTACAGCTTAGGGAGGCTTAGAAAAAACACATACACACCAATCCCTGCTGGCCACAGAGCCAGGAACAGAGGCTGCTAATGGGCTAATTTCACTCCTAATTACAGGATTAAATTGTCCATTTAGGTCTGTATGAAAAATGCTCAACTATTGAAGAGCAAAACTGGGTTGGATGGACCTGCCGTCTACGCTTGCGCTGGTCTGTTGTGAAGCCTTTTAATCATTTCATTAACTGAATGATAAAAAAATGGCACTTGCAAACTGCGTCGTTTTGATTTTGTTGTTGTTGTGGTGTCTGACTATAAATCTTTATTCCAGCAGCGTAGAGATGCCGGTTTCCTATTTGCAATCAGTCAAGGTGCCATCTCTCTCTCTCCCTCTCTTGCTCTCTCTCTCTCTTCCTCCCTCTGTCATCAGCTACAGTAATATTTATGGCCTGTCAGGGTCACAGGCTGTCACAGAGAGCACCTCATAAACCCTTTCACCACTATCCTGCTGGCCCCGCTGCAGTTATGAGATCGTAATGGAAAGTCTACAGTTATGATGTGTATGTGCTGTGATTTGTGTGCATCGTTAGCTGGATATTTGGAGATGTGGAGATCATGTATGTGTGTATCTTGATTGTTAAAAAAGAAGGAAGTGTAGGCACACATACTGTGTGTCTACTGTGTGTGTGTGTGTGTGTGTGTGTGTGTGTGTGTGTGTGTGTGTGTGTGTGTGTGTGTGTGTGTGTG
>JBAJHX010000001.1:12149746-12164072 GCA_037176925.1 Amniataba percoides
GGACTACGGTGTTATCAGTACCAATTAAAACTACAAAACTATCAGAATAAGAAGGAAGTTGTGATAAAAGAGTTGTACTCTGACACACAAAAACAGGCTCTAAATACTGGATTCACATCTTGTTTGGTTTCTCTGGTAAATAAACTTTGATCTACATAATGGTTTGAGTAATACAGGAATCAGGTGGGAATTGTCGCTCTTGTTTGGTAATTCAGTGCCCATCTGGCATCAGATCTGTCATCTGTGTTTCCGTGTGGATGTGGATTTCTTTGTCAACTGCTCATCACATATTTACGGGCTTGTTCTTCCTCAGATTTCTTTCACTTGAGCTGGAAAAATGAACGATGTGATTTTGCAGTTTAGGTGGTTGTATTGAACACACTTGAAGTGCGATGTTACATTTTCCCGCCAATGGACAGGACTTTTTAAAAACTATTGAGTTCCCAGTTTCTTATAATAGTGATTCACCCTGACAGAAGTCAAATACAAACACTTCAGAAAGTAAATTGTTTGGTCCAAGTGTAGACATCATGGGTATTCTGTTCTTTTCTATTTTGTTTGCTTCAATTGTTTTCTTCAATGTAATCTGACAGTGACACACACCAACAGCTCAGACTACTACTTGAAATGATTTTAGGGGCCATCTCCCTAATGATCAGCTAATTACAGGAAGCTTTATTTACTTAAGAAGTCTCACTGAGATCGAGACTTATTTTACAAAAGAGACCTGAAAATAATTAATATACATATATACAAAACATTAAGACTATGGAATCACATGAAGTTGACATCTAAAACAAACACACTAATTTAACTAATGTAATTAAATGAATGTTTTCTTTATTTTGCAGTGTCCAAGAATTTTTTTTTTTTTTTTGTGAAGTCGTACCATAACACTGTCAAGTCACTGTCATTGTAAAATGGATTTACTGTAGTTTGGTTTTAAATGGCACAAAGAAATGATGTCGTCCCGCAGAGCAGAAAAGGTCATTCAGTGTGTCGTTCTCAAGGGCGGGTGCAAACAAAGTGTTGTTTATCTTGGAGGGCTCGTTGAAAATGCTACTTCTCGTGTTACTACCTTGCTGACTTCATCAGTCTGTCTCAGGACTTATTGGCGCTCTGGGTTTTTCCATTAGCACTGATTTGCTTTTAGATTTTGTGCTCCATCTACCTGGAACCAGCTACCCCCGCAGCTTGATGCTTCGGCTGAAATGAAACAATTCAAGCTATCTGGACCCATCTTGTTGTGATGTCTGTGCTTCCCTCTAATATCTATTCCTCCCATCCAGTTATTGATCTGCCTGTTTGATCTAAATCAAAGTAATTTTACCTCAAACTGTATGTTTGTCTTTTATAAGGATGTCACCCAATGCAGCAGATGTTATTTCAAATGGGAGGCCTGATTAATTAGATTTGGAAAAAGCATCTATTGGCTTTCTCGGCACGCTTCCCTTTGGGTGTGGTGTTGCATTTTTACAGTGCCTGCTACTGTAGGTGTGAATTCGCGTATCATCGAAATATGTGTGAACAAAGGGTACTCATAGCCTCCAGCGCTCTATTCCTGCATGGTCTCTCTCTGCCTTTCACCCTTCTTCACCCTCCATTAAACACCAACATGCTCTTCCCATTGCCTCCATCTTGCTATCCCCCTTCCTTCTCTTCACAGACTTTCTTGATATCCATTCTCTCTCTCTCTCTTCTCCGGTTGTGTGCCATCTCTCCAATTTCTCCCTGTATCACACTCCATCCATTTCTTGCTCCTGCTCTGCGCCCACACAGTCACACAGTCGCAGTGTATTGCTGCACGCACACACACACACACGCTCGCTTTCACGACTCTCTATCCAGTCTTCTCATTTCTATTTCCCTCTCCATCTTGTTCCACTCTCTAGTCAATCTTCCACTCCTTCACTCACCTTGATACCCAGAGGACCCGGCGAATGGGATGTCAATATTTCACTTGAGTGCACACAAACCAGATAAACAAGAGTCTGGATTAAAGGATAAGGCTTTTTTTTTATCTTTTCATAATTATCAGTATTCCCACAAAAGGCTACAAAACTGCCCACCAGATTAGTCTATCATCATTCAAAAACTATTAAAAACACATTAAACCATGTGTGTGTAGTTTGATCATCTCAAACTGTTTTATTTTCCCTCCTTTGGAATATGTCAGATCTGCAGTATGACTTTTTGGACAACAATACAATTGGCATATGATCCCAGATCTTCTCTACGCAAGCAGGATTTGTTCTATTGAGATGATAAAATCCATTTTTATTCACATAAATTGGGTGGATATACTTGTAAAATAAACTCCTGTGTTCTCGATTTTAGATTAAAGGTCAAGAATCTGACCACATTCTGCTGTCATTTTTTACTGTTTTTGTTGTAGCGATGTTTGTCGTGATTGTCATGTTTACAGTTGCAGTCAAGTCCACAGTTTTTCTTTGATAGTATCAGAATAAAGTCTGTAACCCCCAAAGTCCACTGGGTGCAATTATGTTGCTGTCCTGCTCTGTTGTTACTGCCAGAGACTTGCAGCGACTGTAACCAGTGTGCTGATTTTTATAATTCCACTGTCCTGACCAGTTGGGTCTGTTTTTGCCAAAGCAGCCCATGTCTTTGAAGTGTGAAATTCACTTGTGAATGCATATAAAAGCCTGTGTTTACTGACAATTTACTTAAAATGCCACATTTAATTAGATGTCAAAAGTACTTGCGTGTCACTTCTCTGCAAAGATCTGTAACAAAAAAGAATGAATGCCAGTTTTCTTTTTGCAAACCTACACTTAGAATTATAGAAACAAAATGTAACTAGCATGCTGCACAGTCAATTAAAACAAGTAAAAAAAAACACCTACAAAGCAGAAGCGTTGCTGCCTAAGAACAGGTTGTACAAATATGCTCCACTTTTGATACGTCTCCAGAGGACCTTGGAAGAGAGATGTACAAACAATATCTCTGTTCACTGCTGGTGTAAACTGCATCAGGCAGCAGGAGACAGAGGCTTGTGTTACTGCAGGTAACGTTCACCCTCTCTGTTCTGGTGTCAGGCACTGCGACAAGGAGTCCAGTGATGTTGTGTCACTGCTACACGCCTCGCTCACTCTCCGCTTGGTGCTGTTCCTGGTGGCACTGCACAATGTACAATGAAGGCTGAACTTGAGATCTTGCCATAATTCAGGTGCTGGTTACGTATCGAACTATTTCAGTCACAGAGATTTCCTCAATTATGCAACTTGTAGTAGCTCAGTTCGTAATTCCCTTTAGGAAATTTAGAAATTCAGTGGTCAGGTATTAATTGGCTGTGACATGTCAGAGACTGATTCCTTAGACTGATACCAGTATTTCTGTGTTATTATTGACACCAGGTCGATGTGATAAAGCTATATACACTGTCAGAGTGTATACTTCACTTCACATTTCTTACCCTGCTTTCCCATATTCCACTCTTCACTACATTTTAAATCATGATTCTTATGACACTGATGTGGAGGCGGCAGCAGGTGACCCAGCGTCCCAGTATGTGAGTGGAGAAACAGATTTAACATTCAAGCGCATCTTTCATTCAGCCATGTCGTGCTGCCGTGGATATCAGGGGTGAAATCAAACATACAACAGACACTGATGGTCGAATGAGCACGGCTGCAGCAGAGACCGAGTGTGACGGAAATGTGTTGGAAAACTACTTTCTATTTCTTTGCCTTTGACTTTTTATTTCTTTCCCATGCCTCTGCTCTGCAATGTGTGCTCATGTGCATGCGTGTGAGGGACTACGCCTGTACCTGTCTGTGTGTGTGTCTTTGTGTGTGTGTGTGTGGCTCGGGGGGAGAACTGACGTGAGAGCAGGAACCATGTGATAACTCTGCTGGTTGTCAGTCACTGGAGGCTTTTCCCCTTGGCTGCTCCCAGAACAGGATTAACATGCAATACTTAGGAGCATTAGTCACTGAAACCTGGGCAACACACACCCACTAACACACTAAAAACTGCTGAAGCATCTTTCAACATGTTAGCATATTCCCTATTCGAGCGCAGATCAATTAAAGCATGGCAAAAGAGAGGCTTTGGATCTCTAAAAAGATGCACTAATAAAGACATTTCCATAAACTGAACCGATGAACGGCTACAGCATTATTAGCATTATTAACAGTCTGTAAGTTAGTCAGCCGCTGTAAGAGGTGTTGGTGCAGCACAGTATATGAGGTTAAATGATGCCAAAATCTGTGCAGTGTAAAACAGCAAGACTGGGGTGAAACGCTCATCATAATTAGCATTTCTCAATTTGACCTTAAGATTTAAAGTTGTCTTTACAAAATGTGAAATGTGAAAATGGAGCAGAAATAAACAAACCCGGAGGAGATTAAGGTTTAGATAATTGGATCTTGTGTGTTTTTAGGCAACCTTGAAGCAACTTTGTAAATATTTCCTAGCAAGAGGTTCAGAGCAGCAGAGGTTTAAGGGGGGAAAAAAAAGAGGGGAACGCTGTGAGAAATTTGTTCAGGAACAACAACCAGAGACTTAATTTTAGAGTTGGATAGCATTTAAAGACATCTAATCTTTTATAGCTGTTAGTCAGCAAGGCAGGATGTTCAGATCATTAAGCATATCAGCTTAAACGACACACAGCTGGAGGGAAACGACTTCGAATGACAGATGATATGATAAAGTGAGAATAAAAAATGCAATTAATTTTTAATACTGCAACTCTTCCTGGACTAATATGAAAGTGTGAGGGTTTTCTCTGTGTGTCCCTGATACACACACACACACACAAAACACACACACACAAATACAGACAAGCGCACAGAGTACTGACAAGTGTAAATGGAATGGGGAGATAAAAGCGAGGCTTTGGCTTTTCACAGGACTGGATTAGAGGAGCCAGTGCCATCGCCATGAAAGAATGCATTACTCTGATACTCTGACAGAGACAACACACACACACACACACACACACACACACACACACACACACACACACACACACACACACGACTTACAAAGGTGACATGTCATTTGAAGCCCACCTCAAAGCAGACATTTAGAAATACAAAATGCTGTTTTTACAGATGAGCAACTTATTGCAAAGTCAGTGTGAAAAGGTTAGAAGCAAACTGCTTTATGGCAGAAAAAAAAGAGCCCTGTTGGATGGGAGAAACCCAGTAAGCCATAAGTCTGTGTAGCTGCCACAGCAAATTCCTGCCATACACAAAACACAGAGCACACATTCACAACCAAGCACGACAAAACCTGCATTGTTGTGCATATAAAAATAAAAACAGGACTAGTCTTGTTACTTCAATTTACATTAAAGTTCATTTGTGGGTTTGGTGACTTTTGAAAACTTTCGAATATTCAAGCATTTGCAGATGATGTCCCTTTTTGTGACCTCAAATGTGCAGAGCACCACAACAGTTTATAGTCAAGTGTCTAATGTGAAAGATGAAGATAAAAGGTTTCAGTATCTTGGGGACGACCTGCTGTGAGGCTGTGAGCTGCAGGACGAAGCTCTTAATGTCTTCATGTCCATCCTTGTGCTAACTCAGAGATTTGAAGTACTGACCGAAAGAATCAAATCAGGGATGCAAACAAGTGAGGCGGGTCTTCATTTATGTGATGTAATATAGAGCTCAGAGATTTGGAACTATGATGTCGATGCATTTTTAGAGGAGTCAGTTCAGAGACACTTGTTAAGACTGATGAGTTGACATCTCTGCTCTGAATATGTTCTGGGCACTGCTGAGCGAGAGGAGACCCCGAGGCAGAGTCTAGACTCAGTGGTTTGCATTTATTAGCTGACCCAGGAGCTCTTAGGAAAACCACCAGGAGGACCTTTGGGGAAAACAGGCCTCAAAGCTTCTCAGATCTGTCCCGATAATGCCTTACGAGTCTAAAACTATTTGGCCGATGGTGAATACTTCTGATTTTGCCTTTAAAAATGTTCTCTATGCCAATATGTGGTATCTTGTTTTTCAGCACAACTTGGCAATTATTTTTTCACTTTGACATACTGCACTGAAACAGCTGACATAATTTGATAACGCCGGCGTGATCGGTAAGGTTAACCCTCATACTGATTAGAGAAAGCTGGCAAAAGTTTAGGTCTGTTTTTTCTATTTACTGTCTTGAATAACAGGTTTTCAGTTTTCAGATTAGTTTTCCTCATAATACATTGTCTCTTCCCTTCTTTTGGTTTGTAGAAATGCTGTGTCTCTTTAAAACAAACATAGACTCTGTGGTTTACATTTGCCTTTTGGCATAAGAGTCAATCATCCCTGCTCAAGTATCCACACTGTTGACCTTTTCTGTTTTCTCATGTGATGAAGTACTTGATGATTTTGCAATATACAATAAAGGGCTGCTCACATGTAAACCACAAGGTTTATCCCCTACTCATTTACACAAAGTGAAGTCCAACAAAATGAGTTCACTTCACTTAAATCATTGTTTGAAGTGTTTCAAAGAGGTTCAAGTGTGAGGTCATGCTTATTTCACATTTACACTAAAGGGTTTGGAGTATTTTTACCCACACACATTTTGTGTGTAAACAGAAACACCTTCTGATATAGTGTAACCACACAGAACGCTACAAAAGCTAAAGTAGAACTGAAAAAATAAAACATGTATTTCAGAGCGTCTGCATTGCACTGGATTACATCATACAGGTGGATTATTTTCATATTTTTCAGATAAAATCAGGAGGAATTATTACTTATGCTGAGACCAAACCGCTGTGTCAAGTCAATTATTTTCATTGCCTGTCTTAGAAATCACAAAGTTTTCCTCAAGGAGGCTTAAAGAAAACCTTTAACTTGGAAAAAAAAATGAAAGAAATCTCAATACAAGCAACAGAAAAAAGATCTCTCGAACTGACCAAAGAATAGACCAAAATATTGGATCACAGTGTTGAAAATCAGTGAATTTGTGAAGGTGTTGAGGTTGCTATGTTTTATTTAAATATCTTATTTTTTTATAAAAATAAACTTCCTAATCCTAATACTGACAGTGAGGACCTCCATAATTTACCAAATGACGTAGGTATGGAGGTATTTATGACTCCATACTACTGTTTAGAAAAGAGATGTGCGAGTGCAGAAACTGCTATGGATTCCACCTAAATCACAGTCTTGACCTTATTCCTATTCATTTATGCATGGCGCCAATCAAAGAAGCCATTACTGAGAGCGAGGGTTTAGAAAGCAGGCCGTTCTTCAAACATCATCTTTGCCAAGATGGATGGAGCAAGCGCGGTTGCCGTGGTAACCACGAACTGGCCATTTGCCAGGATCCATAATGATTTCCCATCAGCTGCTGTGCTGAGAGGAGCGGGGACCCTCGCTGGTTCAGACGGGCTCAAGACCCCACCCAGCACAACATCATCATCACCATCATCACACACACATATACACGCACACGCAGCAGGAACCCTGTCATACATGATAAAACTTAACACTGGAGCCAAAATAAACAAAACCTCTCCAACACACACACACACACACACACTGATTCACACACAACTCGTCTCTCAGTCAGTTCTTCCCCTGCTGTTCTCTGTCAAGTGAAACGGCTCCTTTTATTTCTTTTCACTTTTGCTTTATGTTGGTCAAGAGAAGAAAGTCTTCCCTCTAAACTCTTCCAGCTCTGTGGCCCATCAGTGCAGAGTAATTTGACATGTGTGAAACTGTGTGTGCTCCTTCGCGTGTGTTTCAGGCAAGCGTAAATTCTGCAGAATAAGGCTGAGCAGAAAATATGTCCGTGCTGGGCCTTAATGAAATGAAGAGCTGCTGATTAAATGGACGTGGGTAAAGGAGCTGAGGGTCTGCGACACGTGAGCGCGCAGCACTGCTCTTATAATTTACCTCCTGCGTGCACAGCACCCAACAATCACCTTCAAACATCAATCAAGTTCATGAAGGTGGTTTACTGGTTCACCACTTTGTTCTAGATTGAGATATCCACATCTACAACACTGCCTGACTTCTCTGGTGTTTTCCTTTAATGCCATCGTAAGGTTTACATTTGTGGTTAAGTGAAATATCTTAACAACTATTGAATGGAAGTTTTGATCAGATGTTCATGTCTCCCTCAGGATGAATTGAAATAGCTTTGGTGACACCCTTAACTTTCATATAGCGCCACCATCAGGTCAAGATTTCCAGTTGTAGTCTGTCACTGTACATATTACTGTGCCTCCTCTGATGATGATTGAATGTACAAATGTAATTATTAGGAATGCCAATCAAACTTAGAGAAGCTGCATCATAGTCCACACATTTAAAATCTGTCAGTGCAGACAACAGACATGTTCACCGGAGGAAAAATAATGAAGAACTAAATGTGGATATAAGATAAAAATCACCTTGCGTTTCACCTTGAAGAACATTTTTCCTCCGTCTGTGTGTGTGTGTATGTGTGTGTGTGTATGCGTGTGTATTTGGAGTCCTCATATGAAAGACAAATGAAGGTGAGCTGTAGCATCAGGGGAGCTGAACTCCTAATGCTTGTGTGACAATTTCAGCTTCAAGTAACCTTCAAGTAACCTTTGCTGGCCATGAATGAGCGGCACAAAATGTGTCTGTAAGTGTGCGCAGCCTACTGCATGCATGCATGCGTGTGTGTGTGTGTGACCATATACAGAGAGCATGTGAACTACACTGTAGGGACCATGAGGTGTTTGATGCTTCCGTGACCGCGGCTCCACACAGTCTCTTTGCCGCAGCCTGTCTAACTGAGGCTCACGCTGGCACAGCTAACAGACGTGCACATTTGGCCTCCTCGTGTTCCCGCTGTTCCAACAGCAGCGGCGGTCCTCCTCCAGATCCCCCTTTTCTATCCCAACATCCGTTTCCTACAGCATTCCCTTCTCTCCCCACCCACCACCTGCTCCTCCTTCCTAACCCCTCCCCCCATCTTGTATATCATCACTTCGCTTTGGAGCGCAGCGGCACCTCGTTGCCGTTGCCATGGAAACAGGGGAACAACAGCAGGTTGGCTGCTGCTGCCTGGGGGGGGCGTGTCATCTCTGCCACCCTTTGCTCCTCTATTCTCTCTCATGGAGGTCTCTAGTACCTCTGCTGAATCCATGAATCAAGACAGGAACGTCCCCCTGAATGTGAATCAGCCAGAATCACGGCTCAACGATAACAAACCAGAGGGGAGAGCTGTGATGCCGCAGCTGAAACGAGACTGTGGGTCAACACATTACAAACTGAGGCGTGACAATGCCCCTACACAACACTTACGAGGCTCCTTTAAATAAACAGATGGTCATTATATGTAAATGCATCATTTCTTTTTGGTCAGTAAACAACAAGATCCTGGTTGCTAAGAAATACAGCCTTGCATTCAATTCAGCGTTGAGTCATATATCATTAGAAAGGTTCAACCTCCTGTTTTAAATTCATTAGCATGCATGTCAGCGTCAATGTAAAGGGAGGGATGAATGGTGGAGCACACACTTCGACGGGGTAAACCTGAAAATAGACAATGAGGAGAGATCCTCATCATCTTCCACTTTGCGCAGGTCGCATTTACGTTTTTCACATGCTAATTGAACCTGATGGAAGTCTTTTTGTTCAATCCACCTGTTTTCACATGCTCCATAACAGCTACACACACACACTTCACGTCCATGACACACGAAGCATCATAGTACTGTGCTTGAACACATCCTGGGTTGACGCTGACAGAAGAATAGACAATGTGTGAATATAAGGTGCGTGTGGTGCAACAAAGGTCCCCAGTCTGACTTAAACCAGAGATGACCCGTGTCTTAAAACTCTGGGATATCTCATGATGCAAACTAGAAGAAATTCTGATTATGATGTTGTAGCTGCTGCTTTTTCTGCATTAATTCGTACATTAAGAATGTAGTAAACCTCTCATGTTTGGATGTTTATACTGTGAAAAATCTGAAGGTCCAAAGGATGATATTCCTGTGTCAGCCAAGGACACGTTCTGCTTATAATGGATGTACTGTTTAATCATTCAGGTAGACACAAAGTTGCGTTCATGAACGATGCCACTTATCTACGCTTATGCACTCATACGGCCTAAACATGATACCTTTCTTTGTGATGTGCAATCTGTGTACTTGGTCGGTCACAGCGTTCATCCAGCACAAAGTCACTGAAGCGAGAAAGGAGCGACTGGTGAGGGTGAAAAACCCTTGACCTGTTTCTGCGCATCACAAGCATCGTGAGAACACAGCAGGTCCGATTGGTTTGCGAGTGAGCTGAGAGAAAGAAAGAGAGACAAAAGAGGAGAGGAGCGGCTGCTCGGTGACCGTCCGGCTTCTCCTCCTGATTTAGATCAGACTCTCTGTGTCTTGCACACAGGTCCGTCACACATGCGTGAGCGCCGACACACGCGCACACACAGTTACACACGGACTGCCACTTCTCATTTCACAAGAGCTTCTTCGATGAAAAAAAAATGAACATGGAGCATGGAAAGAGAAACATGAATGGTTTCCTTTCAATTATCCAGATATGTTTGCACTCTGGGACCCTGCTGGCTGCATCAGTGGATTGAAATTCAACGCATGACAGAATCTGTGTTATTCTGATTGTTACAGAGGCAGAAACGGAGATAATCAACACAACAAATTTACCTGGAGAGATTTTGCAGCATTACAACAAACTACCTTTGAATGATAGACAGATGACAATTTCCCCTCCTGATGGTACGGTGCATTGCTTATCTGCAGAAAGAGGTTTGTAATTTCTACTTGTGACAAGTTTTGACTGTTACTGTATTTCACTGATCTGTTAGCCACTAAAAATATCTCTCAAGGGTCACATAAAACTGTGTGTTTTCCATGTATGAATATTAGACTGCCATATTATTGAGGGACGTCTTTTTCTGTATTTTTAGGTTGTCCTTTTTGTTTTCTTTTTTCTTTTTTCGTTGCAACAGTTGCCGTGGGAATGACCTTAAAAACTGGGGGTCACACAGGCTCCATAAACTTCTACTAAAAGTTCTGCTGGGCCTGATTGGGCCTCAGCGGTCGTAATTCAGGAGTAAAGGGCTGCGGCTTTCAGCGGTGTGCAGCAGTGAGCCAGCTATACATCCATCCTGGAAACGGCCGCAGTGACACCAACAGCTGAATCAGGCTTTCAGCCCTGTGCTGACAGGATAATCTCGCCCTGCAGCCAACTAGATTTGAAAGGAGAGAGTAGTGGCCAGGGAGAGAGAGACAGAGAGAGAGAGACAGACAGACAGACAGAGTGTGTGTGTGTGTGTGTAAATTGTGTCCTCTCATCTGCATAAGCCTGACTCAGAAACTCACCAAAATACCCACAAACCTTTCTCCAAATATTTCTACTTTTTGAAACTACTGTTGCAGTATACTGAGAAGTTCTGCCCCAGTGTAGAGGCTGCAGCTCTTTGTAAATGTATCCCAAGGCCAAATATCATAAAAGCAAAACTTTCAGTTTCTCATAATATTAATGATAAAAAAAAATTAACATGTAGATTTTTCAAAAACAAATCTTACATCACCTACTTTTTTAGATTAGGAGAAGGAGGAAGGAGATATTAGTGAATTAAACCTACTTTCAAAATGCCTTTGCAGTCTTAGATGTAAATACACATCTTCTATAATATAGTGCATTACATATAATTTAGTTTGACATGTTGGGCAGGGTTAGCTTGCAACCCACTCTCGTGTAAATCTTATTTGATTGGATAAATGTGTATTATGCCCCACCCCATCGAGAATAAGACAAGTCATCAAAAAGAGAAAATAGGGATTTTGAAATAAAATACTCTAAATGTATTTTTTGACACACATTTGACATAAAACAAGAGATCACTGAAAAATGAACACAGGGAGACGGGATTAGACCTTGGAAAATATGCTTTTTTTTTCTCCACTGTGTCTGAGGGATTTAAAAGAGGATACTGACTTCCTCGCTGCAAATCCTCAGACGGGGACTTGCGGAGAGTCAGATCTGAATTTTTTAGAGGGAAAGGTTCATTTGCAAACCAATTTTTACCTGTGTTTTATCTCAACCACAAAATGTTGTGTTTCTGCTGCAGGAAGAGACTCTTTCATAGTTCAGAAAATGCTCCCAGTACAGGAGGGGGTGTGTGCAAAATCAACAGCTCATTTAGTTTTTCTCTTAATTGTTTTAAGTTAAAACAACACACAGTTTAACTTCAGGCTGACTGCTTTTAATTATGAGATTTTCACTGTCGAGTTTTTTTATCTTAAAATAACCGCACAGATTCCCATATTTAACATATGTAAATGAAAATAGTCAGTCCTAACTGTGTTCTCTGGGATCTATTTCTTTCATCTGCTGCAACCTAACGAGATGGGCCCCATCAGAGACTTGACTTATATTCTCTGTGCTGGTGGGAAAGCTCGCCGTCTCTGCAGCCACAAAACTCTGCAAGTCATTAAAACAAAACACCAAACTGTCATTCACAGGCGACTGAGCGACACTTTCAAGTCAAGAAGTAATTAACGCTGAGAAAAGGCCTTTGAATGATTACGGCCACAAGGCTTCATTCAGCGCCTTCTAATTTCTCGCCCAAACAATATGATAGATCTCCCCGAAACGCAGAGATGACTTGTCTGGAGCTCATTGAACCAGGTTTTCAGCCTGAGTGTCGCCAGCGATGATTTGAAAGAAATTAATTTGGGTGATACTTAAATGGCGACTGGTGGGTTTCAGACGCTTCCATTTCTGGACATGATATTCCCACTTCGGAGGAGACTCATCGCGGCAGTAAAGGCTGCGCCGAGCGGAGGCAGCTGGCAAATGTTGGTTTGTACAACCGTGATTAAAGCTCGAAGCTTTTACTGCCACTGTGTCTGTGCTTTAATCAGTTAACCGGGCTTTTATGAGCACACATGTGGCGTGTCGGTTACACCACATTACAGACGCTGGAATAAGTAGGAATACAGTCTTCAGGTATCACGGATGGCCTCTAACCTCGCTCTTACATCTGTCTGAGTGATCCTGCCTTTGCTATATCTCCGTCCCCCCCCCCTCCGCCCATCTTCTTCCTTATAAAAGAGCGAATTTATGGTTGTTTAAACATTTCCAGTGAAACCTTGTCTCCCCGCACGGACCCCATGCGAGCCTGCCACTGGGTAATGTTCTCACTTACATATCAGCTGGGTGCTGTGGCCTGGGGTGAGAGCAGCTCATATGATACGACCTTACACGAGGTTTGAAGAGAGTGGAAGAGACAGGCCGATCCACCCACGAGGGTTTTACTTTACTACTCAACTCTCTGGGAAAAAAAAGGGAAAATCAAGTGACTTTATGCTCCAACATCTTTTGGGTATCAAACGCTTCCTGTAGGCTTGGAAAGCAAAAATTTTATAGTTTCCTGCTTTATGGACGACAGCAGCTGTGGTTAGCTTAATCCTGTAACTTCATGTGAGTTACAGGATGAAAACATGGAAACCCCTCACACTAGTCTGCTGTTTTCAGCTTCCATGTTTCACTCAGTGTTTTCAGAGCCCCAAAGCTCTGTCAGAAGTTAAAAGTATTGAGTCATATGTTGATGCAACGGTTGGGTCATTTCAAAGTTGCACATCTGACTAAATCTGAATGGAAACGACAAAACGAAAAATGGCTTTTGTGCCTGGTTGGTGTGTAGATATGAGGAGGATATTTGTGTATGTGAGAATATTAGGTGGGCTTGTCTCTTTCCCCTCCTTGTTGCTTTATGTCATTGCCTTAAGTCCCCCTCAAAAATAAAAAAAGGTAGCAGACAGAATCATATTATGAGTTGACTGAGAAAACAAACAAAAAAAACCCACTTAAAACATAATTTTCATAATAATCATGATAATAATGTATCAAACGATGAAAATTATATGACCAAGTTAAAGTAGTCACTCCAAGTAATGATCCCTTTGTGTTTTAATGCAGCTTTAGGATAATTGTTTAAATGTCTGACTGCCAATTTATTTCACTTAATAATGACATTTGTGAATGCTCATGTTGTTGTTCTTTACCATGCTTAAAGTCAAGTGTCACGAGTCCTCATTATTGGTCATGTTTATGCACATAACATGACCTGAAATGGAAATAACTCGGAAAAATGTCACATCAACCATATCATTAAGGAGGATTATTTAACTTTGTAGAGTCCGCTGCATTCGTTTTTACCTGGATAGCAGATAACTGAAGAATAACTGAAGAGGAAGAAGAAGTACAACCACCATCATGACGCACACGCCAATAGTATATAAAGTACATTTAAAGAAGGGCTTTATTTTTGTCTGACAACCCTAAATTCAAGGTTGGACTCTGTTAATGTAAAATTATGAGAGGATTTGGGTTTGGCAAGTGGG
>JBAJHX010000001.1:12171691-12209884 GCA_037176925.1 Amniataba percoides
GAGAGAGAGAGAGAGAGAGAGAGAGAGAGAGAGAGAGAGAGAAAACACCTCTCCCCACCCCCGATTCCCTCACCTCCCTCAAATGATGTGGACTGGCAACAAGCCATAGTAACTGTCTCTGGCTGCCATAGTAACCAAACCTTGACGAGGTCCTAATCAAAGTCGACATTGAGTAAGTATACGGCTTCTGTTTTCACAGTTAGAGATCCTTTGTGTTTGTTTATCAAGACACATCCATTTCCATCCTGGATCAATCCTGATCCTGTCCGTTACGTGATCACTATGTTCAGTGACCAAACGTTTAGTTTATTAGTATTATTATTAGTATATTTAGTATCTTCAAACTGAGACACTGTCCTATTACATGTCTACAACTTCCTTTCTGATGGATTTGTAATAACAAAGCCCCACTACAGAAGAATGGTTGGACATTTGTAATGTGGTTATGTTTTAAAATGACCACAGTGATGTAAAGCACAGAAAAAACACAAATCATCACAGTGAGGAGGTGTGAACTAGAAAATGTTTGGTGCGTTTGAAATGTTTAGCTTTAAAAATGACTAATGGTTGAATGATTAGCAGAATAGTAGTGGATTAATTCTCTGTTGACAGACTTATGAAATTTCTAAAACACACACGCACACACATACAGTTTTCATGCAGGTCTCACTGGCTCTGGTCTCCCCCTACTAAGCACAGCCGGGGGTTATTGATCAGTGCAAAAAAGAAAAAAAAAGCCTGTATACAGCATATTTTTAGATTTTGCACTGCAGTGCTGTGGCAGTGAAGGAGACCTGCACTGAATAAGGAGTTAATAAAGCAGAAATGTTTTGCTGATGTGGCTTTTATAGACTTTCATGTTTTTCTAAAGCAAAATGAAATATAAATATAAGGATGAAACACAGCAGGCGAGGAGAGTACAAAAAAAAAGAATATATGAAACAGAAAATGAGAATTAAACTTGCATGTAGATGTGCATATTGAGAAGGGAAATAATAAAAGACTTATATCATTTAAGACTGATGTGGATCATTCTTATTGCCTACTAAGGTTGACAGAAGGGACCCAACCAAAACGAAGCTAATTTCATGTTTCTGTGACAGACACGCACGCTCCTGAAATCTGAAAGTAAAATCCCGGAGGCGTTTGCAGTCCTAGAGCTACGGCTGAAACATGGATCCTACAGAGATGTAACCTCCAGGGACAGAAACAGGCAGCGAGTCGGATCAAAAAGAGTGTCGATTATGAGCGTGGGGGTTGGTTGTGTGTGTGTGTGTGTGTGTGTGTGTGTGTGGGGGGGGGCATGCTAACCAAGCTGAAGCGATGCCAAAAGAAGCACTCTGAGCTGAAATATCAACCTGAGGGAGGAGCTGGTGGCCCTGGAGGGGGGGGCGGTGCATTCTTCGTGCTGAGCAAACACCTACAGATTCCCCATCATCCCCTGCAGCACCAGATCAGCGGCAATCAGTAGCAAGTTCTTTTATTCCTTTCATTTTTGCATAAAGCCTCTTTCCTTTTTCTTTTTAAAGGATATTTTTAAAAAGCCAAACAGGAAAAAAAAGAAAAATCAACTTGTGAATTTAGGGAGTTAAAAAAACAAAACAAAAAAACAGCAACTCCAACAATCCATTCCAGCCGCAGGACAGCTTGAAATAAATGAGCGTTTAGTGCAGTTCCCTTTAGCAAGGAACAGCGCGGAAAAAAAGAAAGACTTTTTACTCCCCCAAATCTGCAGTGTCATTCCAATGCACCACAGCTACGACAACAGACACGGAAAGACCAAGACGGCACCTAACATGAAGATGCAAAGCACATTTTCTTAATCTGAAAAGACAGTAATGCAATCACAGCTGATTATGTAATGATTACAAAGAAGAACTACATCCGAAGTGTGCGCAGAAAGAGGGAGCCAAGAGAGCAGCAGAGGGGAAGCTGAGAAGCAGGAAGACGTTTTCACAGATGAACCGCAACTCCAGTGAGAGAACAAGATCCTCTCCGGTCTGGAGCCTTTTTGCTCTTATTAAACTCCCACTGAGGCTCCTCTATAAAGGCAGATGTGTTAGACTGTCAGATCAATCAGTGCCGTACTTTGTTCTCTCCCTCCTCATCGCCTTTTTTTTGGTCTCTCGTGCTCAAATACGCACATGGCGGGACACACATGCGAGCACAAAGTCTTTGGAAAACGTCCAGACATTAACTGTTTGGCCTCTCTCTCCGTTGCCATCCGTATTGTCGAAACGACTGGGACTGCAAGAAAACCCAGTGGAAATGCATCATTCTGGCTATTATCGATGAAAAATGACTTTAAGATTATGCTGCTGGACTCAGCCAGGAGCCAGTGGCGACTACATTATAGGTGACAAATCTGATCGCTGCCAAAA
This sequence comes from Amniataba percoides, assembly GCA_037176925.1. NCBI lineage: Eukaryota > Metazoa > Chordata > Actinopteri > Centrarchiformes > Terapontidae > Amniataba > Amniataba percoides. Next base: position 12,174,073 of record JBAJHX010000001.1, read on the forward strand.
GTTGAATGATCGCGGTTGTTTCCTACTGAATGGCCGACACTCTCACTGATCCGGTGACCTCTTGTACACCATTAGCTGCTGTTAAAGGTTTGACCTCCGACCTGGACAATTTATCCTCAGGGCTCATTCATCTCAACGGACAGATAACATTGTTGCCCATTTCCTCCTGGTAATAGGTGTTTTTTTGTTTTTTTTTTTTCGTATGATGGTTTTCTCAATACATTTTGGTGACATAGAGAGTTAAAGTTTAGAAGTTTTTAGCTTTTTCTGATTCAATGAAATGTGTCATCAAAGGATTTTCATTGAAAACTGAGACGTGCAAAGGCCTTGTGGTTTACAGGATGTCCATCAACTTGTCTGATGTCTTAGGGCAAAAATCTTTATTCCTGTTCAAAATGGGCACATTCTCCCTTCTCTATATCATCCACTCATGTTCATTTTACATGCTTTTGATTAGACTGTATTTTCTTTTCTCTGTAACTGTCCTGCCATTGCAACAACTATGAAAGTAAGAAACAAGGTTAACAAGTCTATCCTCACAGCTAAAGCCACTGACAGGCTGCTAAAATAATGATATCAAACCAGCGACTTCTTGATCTAGATAGAAATCTGTCCTTGTAAAAAGCAAAGAAAGTTAATAAACAACACTATAACATCCTTTAAAAAGTCACCAACCATGTCTAGACTGCAGTATACTGTTCAGCGAGGTTATGCTGTCGTTCTTTTGTGTTATTTGCATTGTCACAAAAGTACCCAGTTCACTTCAGCTCTCTATTTCAAAATGAGACTAAAAGTTACATTCTTGTAATGTTGAAAGGGCAAGCTGTGTTTATGTAACAGCTAAAACGGCTCTCGGATTTGTCCTCAGGCTCGTGATTTATCTCTCTTACCGCCTGATTAACCTCAGCTTTCGGCACAGTGGTGGGCCACCTTCTGAGGGCATGGGGGAGTTAGATAAAAGACTAAATTTTAAGAAATGTCAAATTTCATATATAATATATAAACACTCACTCTCTTCTTCCCCTCTTCCCCTGCTTCCTGTTACTGTACCTGCAGCCGGACAAATAAAAACTAATCACCTTGTTGCTCAGCTGTCTATACGTCTGTGTGGCCTGCATTCAAACAGATAAATGCAACCTTTGTGTCTTCTCCGGCTCCATATAGATACACAAACACACACTGACACCCTCCTGACCTGCCCTCCCACATGTGTACACACATAAAAGCGCCATCTGACACAACACAGTTGCTAATCATAGAACAAAGGGAGGCTCCAGTCAGCAGGCTTTCCCATTGATCAGCTATAGAAGGCAGTGGGGAGGGACGACAGTCGGCTTTGTTAAACCAGGAAGAAGATACAGCTCAATAGCAGGTAGAGGATGGAAGTCAAGCACATCAACAAAGCTGCGTCTGTCTGTCTGTCTGTCTGCGGGCGCTGATATTAGACCTTCTCACTGGCGGCGGCCTGTTGCAGCACGCCACTGAAAAGCTCTTTATCTGTTTAAAAGGCGTCTTGGCTCAGGTCGAAACCCGGGGAGGAGGAAGTGGGTGTCTGTCACTTCACTGGAAACTAACAATCTCCATTCAGTCGGAATAAAAGATGATTCTGCTTCATAAAGCGTCTCCTTCCTGTCTGATTTGATGAGAACATAATGGAAGGATAAACGTAAACACACAGATGTCGCACAGCTGCGGCACCTGCGACGCCCTCGTCTTGTAAACCAGCAGCAGAAATCTCGCGGTCATCTTCTGCCTCCCTCTCTCCTCTTCGCTCTCTGGTCTGGTTCCCCCTCCCTCCCCATGAGCTTGGTTCAACCCTGTTGGCCTTTTCTATTCAACAGTCCGCAGGCAGACCTCCTGGCTGCGCCGGGGTCGAGGCTGTTTGTAAAGAAGTGCAGCATCAAGCATTCTGTCAGACACGTCCTAGGCTGCGGGTCAGACTAACACACGGGGCATACTACAAACAAGAGCAGCCTCAGAACAGAAAAGGAGGATTTATGAGAGAATCTGTGATGTATGCGCACACAAATATATCATGCATTCAAAACAAATTTCCCCAAACACATGACCCAATCTCTCTCTCTCTCTCTCTCTCTCTCTCTTCTCTTCTCCGTCCTCCCAAATGTATTTGTGGGGTCAGTTCATGTCACCTGATCTGACCGAACCTTTCATCGCACATCAACCAGCGTCGCTCCTCAAACATCAAAATGATGCATAATGGAGGCGGTCTGTGTTTGATGTGCGCACATTTGGGGGCTGTGTGGATGCATGAAAGTGTTTGTGAACAAAAGGGGTGGACACGCAGAGGCGTAATGTGTGTGCAAAGATATGTGTTTGATCATTCTGCAGCGTTTATAAGATACCCTCCAGACACATTTTAAGACATATAAAAAACTCTATGTGAGATAATAACGTGTCACCAATTTGATTTAACTTGTAAAATCTACTATTTACTACTATTTACATCTACTCCTTCTCGCTCATTGGCAAACACTTGATGGCTCTAAAATGAGAGATTTCTAGTCCAACGTTATAGTAAACTTTAAACTCAAAACAAGGTAATCTATGATGTCATGCATACTATACTGCTTTGTGGCTTTAATCAAGAAAGCAATGACCAGTGGTGATTACAATAACGTACGTAATGTAATTTTGTCTTTTATCTCAAATATCACAAGATTAACACCAGATCGACATTGTTCAGTTACAAAGTAATTCCTGAAGGATGTACATTTGAACTGCGAGATGATGATGTGTTAAAAGCAAAACATTTTTTCACGCAGTGTTGCAAAGGAAATGTTTTTTTTCCTATTCATCCTTCATTAGACACCATTAGACATAATCAATATTGTCAGGTTTTCCACAGAAACACAAACCCAACATTCATCATTATTCTTTGCATTTCACCGATGACTGCTCTGTCAGCCAGGCATGGTGCGATGCCAGTTTTTCGGCTAGGTTGCTTCTTTGCTTCATTAGGTTATATATGTTGCGAATGGGAGGAGGAGAGACCTGTGACAAAAAGGGAGTAGTTTAATCTTTCGACGCACGCACGGAAAAGGCTCGGATAACAGTGTTCCTGGTTCTCAACACGGATCATGAAACAAACCAAAAATATCTGAGTACAAGTGGATGGAGGAACGAGATGAGGCAGAAAGTCTGGCTGTGTCTCCAGCAAAGCACACCGAGACAGGGAATTAAGTGAAGTTGACAACTTGAATTATTAGAGCCTCTCTTGAACGTGCTGTATGTAAGTGTGTGTGTGTGTGTGTGTGTGTTGAAGTGGTAGCAAGGACAAACTGTTCTCTCCCCCATTACGGTGCTCACTGGTTGCACTGGAGAGGGGGCAGGATGCACTGGAGGGTCCTCTGAGTAATGAATAGCAGTAGGCTGAGTGCCTGCTTACTTATTATTGGAAAGGTGCAGCAGGAAAGTGAATTACATCTGTTGAGTGACACCTCGGGACGGACCGAGCGCTAAAGCTACATGACATCATCACATCGCGGTGCCTGCTTTAATCACGCAAGGGACATTGCTGCAGAGATGTTAGCAAAACCACCAACAGGTCAAGTTAAAAATGAAAGTAAACGTCAGTGCAATGATTGATGGAAGCCATATAATTGGTTGATCAATGGGAGATTTAAGATAGGCCGGTCCAGCCGAGAGCGGCCTGGTCTGAGAGCATGTGTGCAGACCGCACTCTCCATTTAATCTAAACTGACAAGATGAGTAAAGCAGCTGAGGGGCCATGTCCTCTATTGACAGCTGGGAATAAATGGCTGCATCAAAAACAACAAACAGCCCGGCGGAGAGCTCTGTGGCGAGTACCAGAAGCTTTTTGTCGCAATGTTTGCAACTCGATGGTCATCATCACGAGAGGCCGTGCCTACTGGACAAACTCATCACGGGGCTACATAATGTGCTGTCGTGAATTAAATATAACATTACACAGGCAGGTTTTCTCTTTCATGTGTAAGGGGGAGGACTACCACTCAGCTTTTTCTAGCGGCTTTAAATCTACTAGCATCTGTAAGTGCGGGTAGGTTTGGATAAAATTTGCCCAAGTATTGATAGATCTGACATTCTTCTGAAGAAATAGTTAAATTGTTGACCGGGTCCTTAGAGATATGACATTGTTAGTGAAAGATGTGTTGCTTTTGAATTCATTAAATCTTGCATTTTATTACTGTGAGTACAACGAACAAAATCCCCCAAAGCCTGCGCAAATGAATCCTTAAATATCTGTGTGGTTAAATATCACCGGAGGTGCCGTTAGAGACTATGTTGGGTTAACTGACTGACTGATAGTTCCCTGCATCCAAATGAATATTCCACACAGGTCCTCTATTTATTCACATTTCAAATCTCCTTCTTCAGCCAGCGCTCTGCATCAACACCCACAGACTCAAAGATTTTTACAAGCAGACAGTAAAAGGTTCCCAATTACTGAGAACAAAATAAACTCCAAAGGAATCCACAGGAAAGCGAAGCACCACAAGTGACCCTCCAAAGGGACACAGACTGCTTTACTGAAAAAGAGGTCTATGTGCATCACACAGATTCACAATCAGCAGCCATTGGTGCGCAACATTACACTATTAGAACAGGATCTGAAACTGTGACTCAACTGTACATTTTTGTGAAAATAAGTGAAAAAAAAGGTTTCACAATCATTTGACACTTGTGGGAAGTATTGGTATTCACTTTGAGGGCAGAGAAAGGTTCTGACTGAATGTAAGTCTGGTGTTCACTTTGATGTCGAGTCAGGACTGACATCAAAAGCAAAAGCACTTTTTTATGAACACTCTCTGAGTATTCCTGACAACAACCACCAATGTACTTCCTTCATTCACATTCAACAGATGGAAAAGTCTCTTTATCGAAACGATGTCGATGCTCGACTCTTTGAAGTACGAGAGTGTAAGTGCGCATGTATGCGTGTGTCTGCTTGTTTGTATCTTAAGACTTGTTGCCAGGATACTACCTAAGCCTAATAAGCCAGTTAATTAATGATGATTCACACTCCCTTGCTGCAAGAAAAACAGAAACAGCAGAACCCAGCCACTAAACAATCATATCAAACATTTTTGCCCCTTTGTGTTCATCCACAAGAAAAAAAAGCTGAAGATGCAAACATGCAATATGGCAAACCACATTATCCAGCAACAGATTATACATGTCCAAAGTTTCGACTAAAATGGTTTCTGAAAGAGGCCTAGAGCACTTTATAGTCAAACTGTTGACCAGGGTCTGCATCATCTTTTGTATTTTCCTGGATTTCAAGTCTAAAAGAGCACAAAGCGCTCAGTGAATAAAAACTGATTCTACAGCAGCTCTTTCACACTGGACTTAAAGACTTTCATTCAAATAAAAAATAACCTATAACACACTGATGGAAGCCTTTCCATTTACACTATTCTGAGGTATATGTCAAGGTAACTTTCTTGGAAAAATGACAAACATTTCATTGTCTGGGGAGAAAAAACATCAATTCTCCACTCAGGATGCTGAGATTTGTCAAAGAACAAATGAAAAAAAAAATCATAGGTAAGTTGAAGTCAGTAGGATTTAACCTCTGGGGGACATGATTTTTTTGTACAAAATGAGATGGTAATTCATCTGATAGTTGTTTAAACATTTTGGTCTTGAACAAAGTAGAGACCCTACCCAGGGTGGCATCACCATGCCGTCACGCGCCACGCTGTCAGCGTCGCTGCAAACCAAGCTGCTGCCCACTCAGCTCCAATGTGGATCTTTGCTCTCCTTCCACACACACACAAACACAGGAAGACACTTGAATGACTCCCAGTATGTCCCCACCAGACAGAAACCCCCCACAAAACACTTCTATTCAAACACACACACAAACAAACGCACACTCAGGCAGATTAGCAGAGAATTTGCTGACGGTCGGTATTTGAAATGCAGCCTCACAACAAACACTGAGAATACCGTCTTAAGGCGTCTTTGTTGTGGCAGTCCGTAGATTTGAGGATGTTGGAGTGTTACTTTTAGAGAAGCTGTACACAAAATCCACATTCATCTTCTACCGCACAACCGGGAGAGCGGGGGAGGGAGAAAAAAAAGAGCAAGTAAATCCTTCTCTGGAGCATCGGGAGGAGAGGAAAGGAAATGTCAGAGCGGTAAAGAAAAACAAGAGATGGAAAGCTTTAGAATCGAAAGCGAATTTGTAAAATGATGCCTGCAGTAACTCCTTATTATGGATTCGCATATTTGTCTAAACTTGTCTCTCTTTTTTTTGCAAAAGCAAATGAGAATAGAAAAAGATGTGGCCTGTGTGTTTGTGTCTGCGTGTTTGGACACCTGGATCAGTTCTGAATTTAATTCGTGTAGATGCGAGGTGAACGGTAATTTGTTCTGCATGTCAGCGCTGACAGCTGCAGCAGCCCTTTGGCTCTCTCGGCCGCGATGCCTCATTTATTAGCCAAAACCCCGGCAGGGTGGCGTGATTCACAGCCAACAGGTAAACCCGCTGGTAATCTGGCAATGAGCGGGGCAGAGAGGAGGCGACTGTGAGCCGGGGCCTCGTGCGGTCTGCAGCCTCAGAGTCTGCAGAGCTTATCGTTGGTGCTCTGCATCATCTTTTTGCCACCAAAATCACATCTCCAGGAAGTGACTGTGCCTGGCTGCTTGTCTGCAGAGCTAAAGAGTTACAGCAGGGGTGTGGGATGATTACAAGCATTGGGTTAGGTGCGAGAAAAAAAAGCAAAATATATATTTATATATGTAGGATTAGTCTCTGTCGGCCACAAGATTGCACGTATGTATGTGTATGTGTGAAATGAAGCTGTCAAACACACGACTCTGAACGTTAGAGCTCTGAAAAATGTTGCTGGCAGGAGTGTGGAAAAGCAGGATGAGGGAGACAGAGGCATTGAAATGCACAGCTCTGTGGTGGGATATATTTGTGTGCAGATTGTTGAGTGTGTGTTTGCATGTCTGTCTTTGAGAGGACTAATTTTAGTTTTAAACCTTGGGAGTGGAGACACTTGGGCTGGTCCTCACTTTGGGGCGAAGGGCTGTTTGAGGGTTCAGACGTGGTTTTAAGCTTCAGGTAAGGATCTATAGGTGAGCTTCAGGGTAAGGGGCTAGGGCAGTATATCATGCAAGTAATGGTCCTCAGATATATAGAACACACAAATGTGTGTGTGCGGGTCCAACAGCGATTGCTCCGTGTAAGGAAGTGAAGATTACGCCTTCTCTCGCTGCGACCATGATGAAATCCCACAACGCCAGTCATCACACAGGGATCCTTGATGATGTCCCACAGTGACTGCACACACAGACGCCTACGCCGGACACACTCAAATATAGCCACACACACACATACAAGTGCAGAACTGTCGAGGATTTTCCGTCGCCTTCCTTATTAGCTCATAGCACAAAGCTCAACATAAAAAGGCATCGGTGATCAATGCTAACCATTTAAACGCGGAGAGAGTCAGGTTATTGAGAGAGTTGAAGGTAATCAGTTTAAGGACGTTTGTCTGCTGATATTATTGGTTCCTATTAAACGTTTAACCCAAATAAAACCTCAGCTTTAACATGGATACACTGCACTAAAGCATTTGAAGGAGATATTCAGGATGACGGCCTCCTTTCTTTCTTTCTTTCTCCCGCAAGACAGAACTGAACACTTCCCTTCGCTAAAATTAGGAATAGATTAGCTCTACAGAGTCTCAAAGCTACACACGCTGAGCTTTTCTGTGAAAATACGCTCGTCCTATTAGACCAAACCACAGAGCGGAGCCGCAGAAAGTATCCCATCCCACCTAATTGAGATGCTGTTGATTTGTCTTATTTACCCAAACTTTCCAAACACCACAGGCACTTTCTTTTATTAAAACTTGACATTTAGGGCCGAATGTAAAACCAGACTCCAGGTGTCACGCTTTACATAAAAGTCTCACAGATCTCAAACTTATTTAATGGTGTTTTCATCAGTTTAGACCTTTCAGCTGTACAAAGAGTGGCTCCCACTGTCATATTGCTCGTGGGCAAATCACTTCCTCTGCCACAGTCTCCAAATGCATTTTGTGTGCTTTTGCACCGCTGTGGACGACGGTTCTCTCTGCTGGAGGCCAAATTCTTTTCAGCACCTGAGTCAGGCTCAGTTAGCATACGAAATCTCTGCTCACCGGCGTCGTTTCCCCTAAATCTTATCTTACATGTGCATCTTCTGAAGTGCCTCCTGACAAGAATTAATCCCAAGTAACTTCTCCATGCAGACACGAACAAAATTAACGAGGGACTTTTAGCATGATATCCCTGGATGATCGAGGTGAAAGTTTTAGTCATTTGTTTCTGACGTTTGCAATTCATGTATTTTCTCCTGCAATGTTTAATTGCTATGTACCAAAACATTACGGCAAATTCCTTGCATGTGAAAATCTTTGGCGATAAAGATTATGCAAATTACCTCAGCAGCCATATGTTTTGGCGTTTTATAGGTCTACACGGCTCAGGAATACAAAATAATGTAACCAACTAGCAAAATATGCAGAACGTCTTCCTCAGTCTGTGTGTCAGGACAGGAGGATGCATTAGGTTTTGGTGCATGAAGGTAACAGAAGGTAAGATGCAGCGCAGCAGGCTGACGGGCCTGATTTGGTCAAATCAGCTTGAGGCGCTGATCAAGAATGTGCACTGACCTTTGCTCTCTGACCCCTGTGGTTACTCACCATTCCCCTGTAACTATACACTCCCACACATTCAGGCACTTACACATGTCCTCCATCTCTCTCTCTCTCTCTCTCTCTCTCTCTCTCTCTCTCTCTCTCTCTCTCACATACATACACACACACACACACACACTCACAGATGGCCTCTGTGCCACAGACCTCCCCTCACCCCTGCACTCTGCCCCACCGTCTCTATAATTAATGGACTTCGGGTCTCTGGCAGGAAATCGTGGAAGTGTGCGTTCATAAATATTTACAGAAACCGCCATGAAAATTTCACACGAAGAAAAACACAACATGTCCTACTGTACACAGAGGAAGATGAGATGTATAGTATGTAAAAAAAATGTAAGTGTGTGCCTGATCGCTGATCACCACAGATGATTGGAGGCCTCTATGATTTCATTCATCAGATCTTTTCTTTGCTTTTAGGGCAGTGGCACAAGTATTTGTTTAGTTCTCCACCTGAGACTAGAAAACTGGATCGAAGAATTAATAAAAATCACATTATGATGTCCCTCAAATGCCAAATCAGCTCTCTTTGGGTCTCTTGTAGCCAGTGAGGCCATCATTCACACACTCACATGTCAAATCTAAAAACAACAAACTCTCTAACATCAGCAGATGCAAACTCGTGGAAACTCGTGTGCTGTACTCACAGAGAAACCTGCCCAGAAGGGACACGAGTGCCGGACTCTGGGCGACGTGGTGAGAGCCAGAGCCGCGAAGCTGACGGCCAGGATCAGGCTCCCCAGGACCATCTGAGACACCCCCAGCGCCAGCATGATCCGGGTCCGGGTCCGGTACTCCCTCAGCCGGGACAGGCTGCGGGACAGCGACGCCGGACTCAGAGAGCCCGGGCCGCCTCCGGTGCTGCTGCCGCCGCCGCGGGGCAGCGCGTTCACCGGCATGATCACCGACAGGCAGGCGACGGGCACCGACACAAACCGACCATCCACGGACAGCAGAGCCGCCGTGCGTCAGGAGCAGCGCGACGTCAGCGTCCGCGGGAGAGTCCCATCAATTAGGGCGCGCGGAGGGACTCCAATTAGAGGCGAGGAAGAGGAGGAGAGAGGTGAGGAAGAGGAGAGAGGTGAGGAAGAGGAGGAGGAGAGAGGAAGAGGTGAGGGGAGCCAGGTGTTTACCGGAACACGCACGCAAAGTGGTGTCGAGTCCAAACGAACCGCTGGAGCCCTTCTGAGAGAGATCCCATCCCTCACCGAGTCCAGAGGAAGAGAGGAAGAGGAGGAGGAGGAGGAGGAGGAAGAGGAGGAGAGGAGGCACAAAGGGAAGAGCTCCGCATCACCCCGCTGTCAGCAGGCGGCTTTGCGCCATTGTCACGCCGTCAGGCTGTCCAAGTGCTCCAGGAGAGAGAAAAAAAAGGAAAGCTGCACCTGCTGAAGGTTAAAAATGTTCAAATCGACCTGTTCAGTGTTTTTGGTGTGTAAATGTCCGCAGCAGCTGACTCGTACCGAGTGGATCTGTGGTTTCTGTTTTTTTCTTTTTTTTTTTCCTCCACAGACGACAGCAGACAGGCAGGCAGGACAGGAGCTGCACACTGCGCATTGGAGATGAGCCACTGCGCTCTGTTTTACTACGAGAGTGGAGGAGGGGAGGAGGAGGAGGAAGAGGAGGAGGAGGAGGAGGAGGGCTCTTTACTACCAGGCAAAAAAAGAAAAAAAAATCTAGATTAAAAGAAAAAGAAAACCTGCACGATGAAAACGTGGTGGGTTTGATCATCAGAGAGGAGAGAGATGAGCTGCATGTTTGAGAAAAAAAGGCGCACAGTTAAATAACAGGTTGAAGTTTGTCTTTTGTGAGAAACAAAGCCTCACTAGATCACTGTCATCTGTCCTGATTTACGTGAGGGGAGCAAATAAAGACACTCACTGCGGGCCTGAGCAGACACAAGCTGCACAATATGAAATAATCAGAGAGAGTTAGAAAATGCATCCCAACTTTTCTTCATTGAGACCCTTTAAAAGTTCAATTTAGTTTAATTTAATATGCATTTTAGAGGATTTATCAGGTGTCCAGTGTGGAGAGAGAAACTTTGTTTGTCACACATTTTCTGTCTTTACTTTTAATAATTTGTGAGCCCTTCAAACTTGGCAGCCTACATCCGATAAGGCTCCTTTAATTGTGCAGTAAAACTTTGAATTTGTGGCAATAATGTGGGTTGAAAATCAATTTTAAAGAGAGAATGATGGATGCTTATGTAACAAAAACCTGCAGGTCCTGTAGATAAATAGAAATATAAATTTTTCAAATTAACTACCAACATATTTCCGTTTCCTCTTATTTATTTATTTATTTTTGGATAACACGAAACTTTTCAGCACACGAAGGCACTAAAATCTGATCAAATAGAAATATTTAACTCCAGCGAGGATGAGCAGAACTTTTGAATGTCAGACCTTGTTCAGCAGTCATCCAGAGCTCACCTGCGCCATCTAGCTGTGCTGCCTGAGCCATGACACCAAAACAGGTCATTCAAAGATCAATAATTAATAAAAAAAAAAAAAGATTTAATAACAGCAAAAAGAGATGAAATCATAAACATGGCTCTTTATTAAAACAAAAGGTAAAAGAAAAGGTCAGACGTGCACTCTATACTTTAAAAATGATTTTATTTATTAATACAGTGGTATACTTAAAATTGTGTTGCAGAAGAGAAAAAAAAAGTCAGCCACACGTGAAGAGCTAATATCCAATTAAAGCCGTGTTATATCTAAAAATAAAATGGTACTGGTGTGCCATACATAATATATTGTCTATTAGTACAAAAATACATTTAAGGGCACACAATACAGCATCCAGTATCACAAATCAGTGAGGGGGACACTTTGAGAGCACACCCTTTTAAAAGAACATGTTTTAAATTTTAGCCCAAGCACAGTCCTGGTTCCTCAAAGAGCCATAAAAAGACCTTTTATTTGTTGTTTGTGACCGTAGCACGGTGTGAATATATTGGTAGAAAAGGTGTGATGCATTATTGTCAGGTTACAAGTTCCAAGGCCCGAGGGTTTTTCCAGAATACAAAGACAACCACGTTCACTTTCTTCCACTTTTTAAAACATGTTTTTTTTTCTCTAAGTTTTATACAAAAAAGAAAGACATACAAAAAGTTCATTTACAAACAAAAGAAACAAGGCAATATGCTAGCTTTATTTACAGCCACTTCTTTTCTGTTGTCGTTTCTTTTATTCTTTAAGTAATGCATAGCAGAAAAAAGAAGAGCATACCTTTGTTATCCTTTATCGACTGTTATTGTGTGCTAAACCCAAGTTCATTTATACAGTGGGTTCACAAAAAAATGGCAAAACAAATGACATTATACCATAATTTATCATAACTTATTTGTTTTTTTCTTAATGAAAAGTGAATAATCTGCAGATAAGGCATCACTGCTTATTGGTGTGTGAGTGCGAGAGTGCACAAAGAGAAGAGAGAAAGAGAGAAAGAAAGAGGAAGAAGAGAGAGAGAGAGAGAGAGAGAGAGAGAGAGAAAGATGTGAGGAAGAAACTGAGGAGGCTACTGAACCTGAGTAAAGAACATGCATAGATCTCCCTCAGGCTGGAAGGAGAAACGTGGTACTTTGTAAGAAATCAAGCTACAAGATATTATTACTGTAAGAAAAAGGAAGGAAGAACGTCTCTAAAAGTGTGCTGTTCGGGGTTCATGTCCAGCTGTTGCCGACTCCTTCAACAAACGTCACCATCGCCGGAATTAATCTCACCTCACGACCGTCTCAAACCTTCATTAAAATCCCTCAATATGGAAAAAAACTGTAGAGATACATAGTTCTTTTTTTTTTTATTGATCACCTGAACTGAAAAATAACAAGATGTTGACTGGTAATTGTAAAGTTTTAGTAAATCTTCTCTATACTACTATATATACTGTACGCATATATAGCATAAATATACCGACAAAGATTTTCCGAGGCATGTACGCTGCCTCAAGAAGTCACCCATCCATTTATATTCATGTAAAAAAAATGACATTAAACATTGCCTTATATATAGTGTCAATCCTCGGAGGCATGGGGCATGCATTACTGGTTTCATCTCACATCAAAACTTCAAATTGGGAAAAAAAAAAGTTTACAGCTTGTAACGATCATCAGTGTCTCGCCTTCATCCATGGGTGCAGTAAACGGCATTGACTGGGTCTTCTTCATGCTCCATTGTGTGTGTGTGTGTATGTGTGTGTTTGGAGTGCATCTGTCAGTGTGCGTGTCTGCATGTGTTACGTGTGTGTATGTGCATCTGTTTTATGTGCTCGCGTCCTCTTCATTTTCTCCCCCATGGTTTCACATTCAGTAACATCACACCTGCCGGTCCGTCCTTAAAAGTGGTCAATGAGCACGGAGACGCAGTTGGCTCCCACCAGGTAGTTGGGGTCTCCGGGGAGAGACTTGTTCTGCCAGCTTTTTGGGTCGCCTGCAGACAGACAGATGGGGGGTAGTGTTGGGTTAGTGATTAGCAGCTGCTTTTTATATACAATGTCGAACTATGACGCCTTTAATAAGCAGTAATCACTTCACACCACAAAATCCACTGTGCAACACGTTCGTGAACGACCCGTCTCCTTTTAAAACCACTTAGTGCAGAACTCGATTGCATCTATTGTCTGTCAGCCCGCCTAAAAGGATCTTGGGTGCTTTCGTGGCCTATATCCAAGCACAGTAACACGAGAGGCTGGTAAAAGCCATTTCATATTTTTATTGAACGTCCCTAGCCTCTTGTTGACTGCAAATTAAACCTCAGTCGCAGTGAGGTCTGAGTGTAATTGTGATTATAAACACAGAGAGGTCTGTGCCAAGAGGAAAGTTCCCGTGATCCATCAGGGAAAGCAGAGCAAGCTCGGGAGAGGTCCGTCGATACGGAGCAGACCGACTATATAAATCCTCCATGACATCGACTGTCAGTCTCGTGCTAAAATCTGGACGGTACGGAAGAGATAAATGTGTCGACAACCAGATTGAAGTCTGCGAAAATAAAAGGAGGGAAAACGGCTCTCATTCAATCCTTTGTTTCAAGTAATAAAGATCGATGTTTTTTTTCCCCCCGATAGTCAGCTCATATTATTAGTTATATAACCGTTTTCCTTCTTTCCTTTTAAGCTGGCTGGTTTTGGGCAGAGCTGATCAGTTAACTGGGGCAGCTGTGGCTCAGGAGGCGGAGCGGGTCGGCACTAATAACAGGCCGCGCGGTTTCATCCCTGCACTGTGTAGATGTGGTCCAGCTCGGAGGCCCAGGTGTACGAAGCTGCACTGCCGGTTGACTTGATCGAGCCGGACTAAGAGAGTGTGTTTGACTTGTCTTCCAGTGAAAGCTGCCGACTACCTCCAGGTTTGTTTTGCTTTCAGACCAACTGCTGCTGACCTGCTGCACTTCATTTCTGGAAGGTGCAGTTTTCATTTATCCCATGTGCAATAAGCACTCTCAGTTCTGATGCTTTATAAACTGCCTCTTGGTTCCACGCGCAAGTCAGCATCTTATTTTCCTTATTTTTATGCGTCCTGTTGCAGCTTTTCGTTGCTTTTATTGCACATCCTTTGTTTTACTTTGAGTACAACAAAGGATGGTATTTATGCTGGAAAACGAAATTTCCTCTTGTAATAATAACAATAAAGGTCTGAAATGAACTCTGCTCTGTCTGTTTGGGAGCGAATGAAACCATTTGCCAGGATAGAAAAAAGAAGAAAGCTGAGAAAAAAATGCATCAGTTATGAGTGTGTTGCCTCTTTGATGTCTGCCCAAAAGCCGGCACATTACTGTACAAAAGTAGCAATGAATTTTCTTAAGTTCTTCATATGTGTCAGGTTGTTAAAGTCAAAACTGGAAGTCAAAACAGATTTTCCTTCTGCATTTGAATATTTCAGAAATAATTCAGGAGAAAATCTGTAATTTGGAGTCTACTTTTTGATGCTTACTATGATGATCTTAAATGTAGGATTGATTAATCTGCTGATTATTCCCTTAAAAATCATTCTGTTCATTGGTTCAGAACAACAGGGAAATTTATTATTAAATCTTTATTATTTCTCAGAATGCAATGTGGTCTTTTCAAATCTCTTATTTGGCCTGACAAATAGTCTGACAGATATTCAGCTCACTGTGAAAAGCAGCACATCCTGATATCTGAAGATTTCATTCCTCAACATGTTCAATTTACTGGACATTATTTTGACTTTTCATCCATATCTTGTGGCCTTTATTGGCAAATAGAGGCTATGCAAGTTTTCCTTTATATCATATATCATATATGGGTTCACTGTACATCACTTAATGGTCTCCATCTTTACAGGTTTTAATTGGTGCCCTGCTAAGGGTCCTAGGACTTTACAACTATCAGGGGATCAGAAGTAGCCTGAAACCATAAGCAGCAATGTGCATCATGTTACCTGCACCCTTTTTGGTTGTACATACGCATCCTTGTGTGTGAGCAAGTAGAGCGCGAGACACAAACAAGCACCCCCACTCATCAAAACATTCCTCTGTAGCTCCAGTGGTGGTTAAAAACTCCACAGGATACATTTAAATGGTAATTATCAGAGGTGGTTGAGCCCTAAAGGATGCGTATAAGATGGTATGTTGCATATTTCTTTTACAGGGCTGAACTGACACAAACACAATCGCAGCAGTTCCGATTTCAGCCTCTACAACACAAACATCTATGGAATAACACAGTATACAGCGAAGAGGAGAATTAGGAGGAGAAGCAGGGAAGCAAAGTGAGAAGAAAACCACAAACCACAGAGGGGACAGGAGGAGGCCAGAGAGTGGCCTTGCTTTACAATAAGAGGATTACGACGCAGCCCGATAATCCTCCCACAATTCGGCAGGACAAGGAGTGAGCTCACATCTCATTCAGCCCTCCAAGTCTCATCCTTAAAATGAGGCTAATTAACAGCTAATCCTGACCGCTGCCAAAATCAACACTGTTTTAGAAGACAGGGTGTGAGATGGACAGTATCAAGGAAAAGAAAAGAGTTACTTTCAGCTTCTATATGAGCCCAATATATTCCTCAAATGTTGCTAGTTTTCCTCTGAAGTGATTAGTGGCTTCATGTCATTTCAGTCCTAAATAAATTGCTGATCAATTTCAATGTTAAATATAAAATATGGATCTCACAGAGAGCATTGCCCAGTGTTCCCCTTTGTGGTTTTCGTTGGATGGGGATACTTTCATTAGGTGGTCAACTGTTAAGTCTCTTTTTCTTAAAAACAGAACCTGTTATGTTACATCTCAAAAACAGAAATCAGAACTGAGATATCTGGACTATCACAGCAAAAATGTCATCTGAATCATTTCCTGTAGCCACAGAAAGCCGCGAATGACTTATTTATTTGCATACTGCTACTCATCTTTCTCAGATCCAGTTTCACAACCAGACTCCTTTTAGTGAACAAACTGAGGCCGGTCTGTCTCCACACTTGGGAGGACGAGGCTAAATTTAGAAAGCTATATTTTGACATGGCAACAAGATGTTTCTGTGTAACATTTTTTCTTCGTCTGCAGGATAATAACAGGCATTATTGGTTGTGACAATGTCCCAAGGATCTATAATCGCTGTTCTTCAGGTCAGAATTTGGGTGGCTATGTGAGAAAAATCACTCTGAAAAGAGCAGCATGCACTATTATTCTACCTGATGAAATTAAATTGTTGTATAGCCAAGCGTCTGGTGCATGAATGTTAAATGAAATCAGAGAAACGTGTTATGGTGACACAGTGGTGGAAACAGAGAGAAAAACTGCAGTTTCAGCATGGAAAAAAAACAATGAAGTGAGACTGATCTGAACACAAAAAACAGTGATACAGTGGATGAGAGCTTGAGTGGGTGAAGTGTCTGAAACAAATGATGAAAATGAATCAAATAACTGAAAAAAAACAAAGACAGATTTTCCACCTAGTTTGATCCTCAGACATGATTAATTTAATGAATGAATGAAAACGTTTTTTTCAGTTCTTATTCCTTTAAATTGATTTCTTATGAAGAGAACCAAACTAGGAGGAAATACTGATTCAACAGTGACCCACAACCCTAAAATAGTCACACAGCCAGCCCAAACGACCCCGGAAGAACAGAGAGCAAAGCATACCCGACGAGGAGTCGGAGGATTTTAGAGCAAAAGACCAACCATCAGGGGTCATAGACGCACAGTGAGGTAAGCGCAGCTCCACAGGCTTCAAAAACTTGAGGCCATGAGGTCCACACATCACCAGAGGGCTGAGCAGAGTCTCTCCTGTAAACACAGACACAGAGTGTGATTAGAAACTCAATTCAGGAAAGGTCAAAGTAAACACAAACACAGAGTGTGATTAGAAACTCAATTCAGGAAGATTCAATGTAAATGCAAACACAAGCAGATCTCAAAGGCCCGTTTTTCCCTACAGAGGTGGTGGGCCTGCAGCGTTGTATCACTGGGAACTGTCACTACTCCTCATAGGCCGAGCCACGCAAGATTCATCTGACAGTATGACACTTCGGATTAAGGCTAGAAAATCATCTGTATTTGGAGCCATCGTTGTTTTGATACGATCGGGGGGGGGGGCTCACTTGTGGTCTCAGCTGTTGTAAAGATGTGGCAGTTTGACACTTTGCACGCATGTGCTGTCAGTGCAAATGGACAAAAAACAACAAGAGAAAAGGAAGCTGACTATAATAGAGCCTGCAGATGACAGCTGGATCAAACTAATGCAGACTTAAGATTTATTTAAAAAAAAAAACTATGTAAACTTCACGGCAGCCAAGGCTCAAGTGATATATGACAATACAACAACTTTAGCAATGGATATATACAGCAGATGATTTTAGATGTAGAATTTGAACCTTTCCTCCCTCACAGTCTTCTATATAATTCACACAATACTTTAAGACACAGACCAATAAATAAATAAATATCTCAGCTGGTAATATTAGATTTTGTTTGGCCACTTGGAGGAGCAGAAACCAGTTGTGAACACAATATGGACATAATACAAGTCCAAACTTTGTTTTTGTAGTTTTTGGTCCCTAGCAACTTCTCAGGGTCTGTCTGCTGTTTTATACTGAGCAGGTATAAAATATGGTGTAGGAAAGAACAAAGCTGTTGTAATGTAAGTAATGAGCTGAAACTTTGTATGAAACTCTCACAATCGTACTTTAGATCCAGAATATCTCCCCAATAATTTAAGATGTAAATAAAAATAATAACCCTGTGTCTTCTTCATCCCTCCATCATTGATAAGTTACCTTTCTCCTTGTCAAGTGGAGGCAGGATGCTGTTGTCTCTGCAGACCTTGAAGTAGATCTCCTGCTCCACACCATCAGGGATGGCTCCCTGTGGGATAATTATGCTGACGCCCGTCTCAATGGAGCTCAGCACGCCACCGTTAGAGTTAAAGATACCTCGAGCGGTCGCAACCACTGTGTGGCCCTCATCTTCATCTTCATCATCATCCAGGGCACTGGGGCTGCGAGACAAAGACTTTTACTCTCACATTCAAACAGTATATATATATTTATATATAATACTTTCGAGTTAGCCTCTAGTCAGACTGAGTTTTTACCTCACAGGGATGGCCTTGGGCACAGCGTTAATGTTGTTGTGCTGGTGTTTGGAGCGGTGGTCCATCGTGCGTGTGAAAGTGTCCAGACCGCTGTCATGGTCTGTGTTCTGGGGCTGCGGGGGGATTTGAGGCTTCACTGGGCTGGAGCTCCGACCCTGTTCCAAACACAACAGGTATGTAAAAAATACACAGTCCACATATTTATATCAAGATAGCTGGCTGGTTGCAAGTTGTGGGTTAACTTTCAGAATTTGGACAGTATAGTCAGACATCTCTGGTGTATGTGTTTGATTGCAGTAGTAATTTAATGAGCCAGTATTAAACTGTCGGTAAATACAGCAACAAAGAGGCTCAACTAAAGAGAAAGAGAGAGGTGTAAAATAACACTGTCTCTACTGGAGATTTAATAATACTGTGAAGCAGAATGAAGTGATATTCTCTTTTCTTCAGATTGAAAATAATCAGTAAATTCCTCTTTTTCTCCTCCTTCTCCAATTATTAAAATTCAAAGCTCAGAAGACCACTTTCTGTTCATCTTGAAGATGGCTAGAAACACAAATGGACAGGAATTTTGATGTTCAAAAACTAAATCTTATGATGTCTAAAACTGAAAAGTAAAATTAGAAGGATATTTGTGTATTAATGACAGCACTTTTATGCATTTGCATTCTAATAAAAAATTGATTCACAGAATCCACTATTCAGAAATGCTTTGTTTTCACACTAATAGCTCATAAAATACATTCATTTGTCTGTGCTTATATGTTTTTGGATGTTTCTTTAAAAATAAAGTTAAACAGTAATTTTTCTAGCCGTCTTCACCACACTGGACTAAAATGGTCTGCTTACCTTTGGAGCAGTCTCAGGTTTGTCATTGGGCAGCAGGTTGTGGTTGAATTTAGGACTGTCGAACATGCGTGAAAAAGGCTTGGCAGACGTGGTGTAGGGTTTGGGTGTGAAGCGGTTGTAGCTGGATGCTGGAGGAGCCCCGGTGCTCGTGACTGTTTTTGGAAGCAGTTCACTTGTGCCATTAACTGGAGACTTCTCAGGGAAACTCTTGTGAGGCAGGAAGTTGGTCTGGACAGTGTCCTCTCGGCCAGGAGGCTTGGCTGCGGAAGATCCATGAGGGTCAGTCAAAAAGCTCTACAATATGTGTCACTGATGTTTTTAACTGTGTGAAATTATGTACACACAGCAAGCAGTGCAAAAGTACAGTGTGACACTACAGAACAGAGATGCATATTGTCCCTCGTTTGACAGAAAACAGTAAATTTTACCTTCAGGTGCTGGTTTGGGCAGTGTGGCTGGTGGCAGAGAAGGCGTCACCTGGGGAACTGGTTCGTATTTTTTCTCCATTGGACTTGGCTTCTCCACTGACTCTGTCCTGTATCATGACACAAAAAAACCCAAAAAACATTGCGAGGGACGTACTACAATGGATGTTAAAGATAGCTGAAAACACATTAATATCCTAATTCTATGTAATCTATGTGGAAAAAGCCTAACAGCATGAAATCAAGAAGCTGGTTTTGGAGGAGGAGAATCACCTGGGGTAACTGTGAGCTGTTTGTGCTTGTGGCTGCGGTTTGTTGGGACCAGCCTGGAGCTTGTCAAAGTAAGACAGCTGTTTCCTGTAGTAGTCTTCATCCTCATCAGGGTCGTAATGGTTGGAGCGTACAATGTCATCTGCTACCTTAGACTGAGGCTTCTGGGGGCCTGGGGCTCTGAGTGTGATGAAACAGTGAACCAGGTTACGTACAAGACAGGGACAGCAGGAGGAGAAGGTTTTACAGTGACAAAAGGAGCAAAATAACGGTGCTTGTGTAAACTGATCAATGACATGAAAATGTTCTTTATTCAAATATTACTCAGGTTGAGTGTACAGTAACAGCAGAATAAGCTTACCTGTAGTTTTTCTCTTGATCCAGGTTGCTCAGAGAATTTGCTTTAGGGATTACTCCACCTGTTTTCAAAGGTAAATCGGCTGCCTGTGATAGCAAAAACAATGAACCTTATCAGCAGGGAAAAAAACACAAGTATGTTAATTACTGCAACTGCATATACCTCATGTAATAAAACTGCAAAGAGTTCAGTTTACCTTGTTTCCAGATGAATCCCCTGCATCTCTGGCTCTATCCACAGACACAGAGCGTTTGTTCTCAAACATCTTGACCCTGGTCAGGACTGACTGTGGCCGCATGGCGGGGTCGTCCTCTTGATGCTCCTCTCTGGCAGGGGCAGACTTCAGAGCGTCTCCGGGAGAAGGTGAAGGGGCCTCTGCTTTGGGAGGTGGCGTGGGGCTGGTTTCAGAGTTCACAGGAATGGGGTCATACTGCTGAGGTTTGTAGCTCTTTTGTTGAGCTGTTGGTCCCTGGTTATAGGCAGGCCGCTGGGCAGCGGGATCTGGAGAGCGAGCAGCTGAAGGGTACATGCTCAGGTGAGAATCCTGGTCATAGTGCGGGTCGGGCAATGGGGCAGGGGGTGGAGGATCATCATAACGGACAGGCGCTGGACCCGTCGGTTTACCATAGCGAGGCCGCCCGTCAAATCCCTGCTGAGGTGGGGGCTCGTCGTAGCGGAGAGGAGGGGTGTACTGGGAGTCAGGGCCGTCACCGTATGGCGAACGGGGATCGTAGCCCTGGGAGTTGGCAGTAGAGAGCGGCTGGCTGTACGGGTTCCACTGTTGGTGGTCGTAGTGAGGCACACTGTTCTCATAGGGCGGGTTAGAGTCATAATTACGGTACTTTGGTTCTGGGTAACCACCTCCGCTGCTGACTCCACTGCTACTGACATCATACCGACTGGGTGGGTGGTCATAATCTCTGTATGGCTGGTCAGGGTGGTATCCCTGCTGAGGGTTGTACGTCACAGGCTTCATGCTGTGACCAATTCTCCCTGTGTTGTCTGTGCTGTATGGATCCTTCTGAAACATCTACCGAGCAAATACAAAACAAAGAATAAGGTCAACAACTGCATGGGATCCACTGACATACTGCACAGACAAGAAAATGTGCGATATGAAAAACTAAACATACGAAAATCAGTTAAAGCATGAGGAAAGGAGAGTATTAAAACAAGTCCGTGAAAGAAATTGCAGAAGAGGAAACAAGAAGGCAAAGACCTGAAATAGAGAAACTGAGAGGGAGGTGTTACTCGTCTGAGAATATATTAGATTAAACAGAAACCGTAGCACAGCCAAACACTCATTGCAGCTTAAAAACATCACAAGGTACCACTGCAACCCAAAATTAAACACCTTAAATAAAGAAAGAATAACAAAGTTGTTAAAAAAAAATACAACAAAACAATGGGATGCATTTTTCTTTTCTGAACGGACAAAATGTTATAATGGTATAGAGAAATGTCAACTGAACTAGGAGGTCTAAATGATTTGACTAATAATTTGAGGTTTCTTCAAACCTACTGTGTGCACTGCTGCATTCACAAGGGAAAATGTCACCCACTGTCTTGGTGCAATTATAAAGGCAACTTAAACATCCACAACAACAGTATTTGACATTACAAGCACATACCAATTATACAAATAAAACCTTTTTTTAAATCCTCATATTTGACAAGTAACCATTAATTGTCCATCAGATCTAAGCAACATTTCTGTCTAGGTGACATCTGTTACTCTTACTATAGCTGCATTTCAAACGCGGGACAGAGCATTGATTAAACAGCTGGACGATTAAGGGCTACTTTTACAAAGAAACAATCCATTCAGTCTGCACTGATAAATACAGCACAAACAGATCTACTTCTAGTAGTTAACAGAGAATGAGGCAAACATGTTGCAGCCATGCAGAGAGGATAAGCAACAGTGAGAGCCGCAGGATTTACACTGCTCCTCTACATGTAGGCGTATCAGCGCAGCCATCACCTCCAAAGCCCACTGTTGTTTACCAGCATTCGCTTATACTCTGGCATGCGCACGCACGCACACACACTTGTACACACACAAACACACTTTTACACACACAAGAACACCCACACACACACACACACATCTCTGTCTCTTCTGGGCGGCACTGTGGTCAGCAGACATGCAGGGCGGAAGGAGAGAGAGAGAAGCGTGGCAGCAGGAGGTAGGTAGGTAGACAGGCAGCAGCAGCAGCAGCACAGGAGGTCAGCCAGGTCAGACCGAGCTGAGCTGGGCCGGATCACGGAGCGTCCGGTGACGGTCAGATGGATACCTTTGGTTCTGAACTGGCCGGTCCAGACTGTAGAGGTTCTGGTGTGATGCTCTGAGGGGCTAGCTCAGGGGTGGGCCTCCTAAGTGAGCCCGACTCTGGGTTGGGACTTGGCTGGCTGTGGGGAGCTGCAGGAGCCTCGTCAGGGCTCAGACCCCCTACAGTTTTTACAGTAACGTCGACAGCAGGGGGCACTGTCTCAGCCAGTGGCTCAGGCTGCTGGGGGATGCTAGGGACGGCAGCGGCCTCTGCTTTCTGTGAAGTGGTTCAGAAATGTTTAATAACACGCGCTAACACACTATTACTAACAAGTGCAACTACCTTAACAGCCCCTCTACAACGATCTGTTCCTCACTTGTACCTACAGCTTACACGGATTCAAACAGCCAATCATCCACCTCCACATTTAACAGTAGCTTTAGATCAACCAACGGCATGCAAGAGTTAAGAATTAGCAGCAGGACAAGTTTTCATTGTTCGAGTATACTAATTTGATTTTAATGCTGCGGTTACAATACAGTAGTTTCTTTTTGTCCCCTTTTTTAGGTTGATTAACACATCAGGTAACGACAAACGTTTAGATTTGGGTATCACAGCGGCCAATCGGATTTTGATTAATACATTTCACAGATACACTGCATTAACACTGGCATTTCCAACATGCACATAATACTTTCTGGTCTCATATGGTCACAGTCTTAATCACAGGTTAAACAAAGGTAGGAAGTGCACATAGGTGAGTACTGGTACAGACACTTAGACAAACATAAGTTTCCTTTACCAGTGACATCAGCAACAGTCACACCAATAAGACAGCTTGTGGTAATACAGAATACAAGAGTAACAGTAAAACTTCTTCTCTGGTTCAAAAATAAAAAACACACGCTCACAAACATCAATCAACAAACACATAAAGGCAAATAGATAAAATAAATATCATAAATATAGATTATATATATGTATACGTTATATATAATATTTATATATGGCGATAAATACCTGACCACAAAAGGTTTCACTTTCCCACTGATATTGGTTTGTAACAGTAGATAGACAGAATAACTGTAAAAATAAAAAAGTGCCTTCAATAGCGCCTCCAGAAAACCCTTCTAACGCACACCACGTCCTCCAGACAACAGGGAAGACGTGCAGCTCTCAGAAACGCTACCTGCTGCGGCACTGGTGCCTTGAATCCAGCCGGGTCGATGCGGTTCAGGGGGTCCGGCTGCACTGTGTGCTGGTAGCCAGCGTAGCCAGGGGGCTCCTGGATGACAGGCGGGTCCTCTCGGACAGGCTCTGAGGAGCGGGTGATGGCAGGCTCGGTGGGTGGACCCACATCGTCATTCAGTGTTTCGTCCAGCTCCTGGTCGGTGTAGGCTCCACCCTCGGTGTCCGTGTCCTCGTAGTCAGAGGTGTGGCGGCTGTCGGTGCTGTACATGGAATACTCACTGCCTGGTGCGGACAGGTAGGACAGGCGGTCATCATGAATGTCCAGGTCATCCTCAGCTGCCCCGTCAGCCTGGAAAACAAAAGGTAATGTGAAAGAGGGAATGAGGAAAGATCAGCGTGTGTGTGTGTGTGTGTGTGTGTGTCTGTGTCTGAGTCTTACCTTGCCCTCTGAAACCCACACCAACTGGTTCTGCTGCTGCTGGATTATCTCTTTCAGTGCTCCGAACCAACCATCATTCATGCTGTTCAAGTTAATGGTTGCTGAATTCAAGAAGGAAGGACAGAAGAGAATAAAAAATGTCTTTCCAATCAAATGGGTAATGACAAGTATTCCCTAGCCTGATAATTAAAAGCTCCATTTAGACACGCACTCTAACCCATACACGCTCTGCCACTTTTGCATGTATGCCATCATGTCTGTGAAGGACTCTCCAGTCATTTTTAAGTTGCTCTGGCAGTTTTCCCACTTGGGACCCAGTTAAAAGTTTTCTATGATGCTCAAGTGTAAATAAAAGCAGTCAGAATGACAGCGAAGACACACTGCGTGCAATGTAACAGAGTATCTTTTGTAATACATTGTGCAAATCAGCTCAATTTCAAGAAGTGATGAAAAGCAAACTTAGAGACAAGTTGCAGAAAACAGATGCTTTTCATGTGCACTTTAACTTCAAGTATTATCTAATCCCATGTACCAGATTCCAAATATGGAAGTACTCTGTTTCACATCATTATGACGCTTGATTTTGAGACAGTATGCAGATAAAGGCATTGCAGCTTGTTGTGTAATAACATGGAGAGTTAGTGTTTGAACTGCAAAGACTGAATGTGGGCCGAGAAGGCGGCTTTCTAAGGCCTCTCTAATATCTTAAACACCAACAGATGCTCCTAAAGCACGATCAGACCACATCCCCTGACAGGAAGGGAGCATGCTGAGAAAGGGACCCGAGGGTGCTCTTGTGTGACGGTCAGTGCTGAACAAGCTTTTGTAAGATGTCTGACAGAACAGGGCCAGGCACAACAAGTGCAGTGTTGCCACAATCTGCGACGCTGCGGCACTCAATTGTCAACCGCCTTTGAAATGTGTCTTTGCACTCTATAAAAAAAAAAAAAAACATTCTCCTCCCTCGAAGCACCCGTCTGTTTATCCCCCCCCATCGATCCCTCTCACTGGACTCACTGGTGAATAGGTGGTGGTTGTTCTTCCTTAATTTGAGGGCTCGATCATAGAGCTTCCTGGCACTCTTCCTAGACTCGGGGCACAGGCGGGTCCTCATGGTCTTGACGCCCTGCTTGGTGTCTGGGTTGAGAAACACCACAATGGGATACCACTGAGCGTAGTTGAGACGGTCCACTGCATTCGGGGTGATGTCCAGCACTGCATGCTTGTCCTACATACACAGAAAACAAACAAAAAAAAACATAAATGTGTGACTCTGTTTCCATGTGAAGATGAAATATTAATAGATGGAGCACTGGAAGGCCAAAGCCATGCTTTTTAAATTTTTTTTCACATATTGTGTGCAGCAGATCTTTAACCCTTGTTAGAAGTTAACTCATCAGTTTAGATGAATTTCTAAAATGAACCTGCCACAGAAAAATTCACCGCTCTGCTGTGGCTCATGCACCTAAAAACATTCAAGTGCCATCCACCAGAGGGCAGCAGTGAGCTGTACATATAACACTGGCTCACTGCCATCTTTTCATTACCACAACAAATGTGTCAAAAAAGATGTTCACATCGCTCCCCTTTGCCTGTATATTTAAATACGTGTGCATAACCAGCTTCTCTCACCCGGTCAATGATCTGTTTAATGGTGTGCAGGCGAATAATGCCGGAGCTTTTCTGGTCAGTTCCTGCATCCCTGGGTTCACTCTCTATGGACGACAAATGGAAACAGTTAGTGCATCACGTCAGCACAATAAATAAACAACAATAAAAACAGGCAGTGCCCCAATTAGACATCCTTGTAGCGTGCAGTTGTCGACTCCCATAAATAGAGCTGTTAAATGTAGAATAATAATCTCCGTACAGGAGAGGACAAGTGTACGTTTATGAAAACAGCTAGATATTAAAGACGAAATGAGGACAGCAGCCAATTCATGCAATAGTCATTAGGCATTTTGGGTAGGTTTACGAAAATTAAATTCGGTGTATGTGTGCGTGCAACTGCATGTAACAGTATAAAATTGTGGTGCAGGAAACGTGTTATGTGGGAAACATGGACATGAAATATGCAGACAAGAGCATGAGGGTCATTTGGGATTAATGAGAATACAGTGTCATTGTAAGCCACGGGGATTTAAGCAAGGATGTGTAGAGGGGTTTATGATTCATATAAAGATAAGCAATGGTTTCCTGCCTAGGCACACAAGATTCGAAAGAAAGCAGTCACCTCACCAGGATGTTCATAAGGTTTGACTGTCTAATATACTAATAAGATCTATGATCTAAACAAACTGCTCTATACTACCCAAAAACAGTAATAAAAAAGAGCATATAAATATAGCCATGCAACAAGTCAATATTCAAGCGTATGCAGCATTGTTTAAAATCTAGTGTTGGGATCCTTGTGTTGGGAGCTTTATACCTCTGTCACTACACTGTGAATAGTTAAGACAAACACACACATTCACCCCACTGTCAGCTATGTATAATACATGATATGCTCTATGCTGTTACCTAGTAGAGTCACAGTGGTGGTTTAATTATAGTCTAAATTGAAAGCCATTAAATTACCCATTTTGACAGAATCATACTGTCATACTTTCCAGCTTTCTAGCACTTACATTAACCTCTATGTTATATTTGGTGTTTAATATTTGGTTACAAATCTTATTTAGGATATAATCACATGAATAGATAGTTAGCCTTTAAGCTGATTGCTCAGACTGAAACTTCAAGTGCTGCACATTTTTATTGGAATAAGAATGATATTTGTTTATAGCTTTTTTTAAATGGGCAAAGCCTCCACTTGGCCAGTGAATGCAATTTTGATTTGCTCCCAATCCTTTTTAGCATGTGGTGGTTTCATTAGCAAACAGGATAAAAAAATGTACAAAAGGAATTAAAAAGGGTTTAACTTTTTGAAAGCCCGTCTATTGTTTATTATTTCCTATGATTTTTTTCACTTCAGTTTTTATTGCATATTAACTTCACAACTCCACATGCTTTCTTGCTGTTGTCTTTGTACTTGATGCAAACTGCTGTTGAGAGGGGAATACCACCAAATTTAACTAATAATAGCAGATTCAATATGTAAATTAGCTAACTAATTTCTTCCATGTGCAATATGCAATATCACAATGACACACAGCTCCTTGGAGACTTAAAATCAGGCAAATAAAAATACATTCTCAACTGCACAAAACTGTTCAAATCAAATAATGCAAATATAAATGAGATGTTTCTCAATGGGCTTAGATGTGCACATTAACTGAGCCTTCAGAAGAGACATTCTGATGGATAGATTTGGTTTGCCAGAGTCAAGTCAGTAAGTCAAGTACAGTATCAAATGTTGATTTTCTTTTCACCAAGAAAACCAAACAAAAATAAGTTTCCAAATCACTGTCAACTGAGAAGAAGCTGTGTGTGAGTATGATGTTGCTTTTCTTCAGTGTCAGCCCACGTGTGTTTTATTTTATAAGACTGTGCATCATGCTAATAAGTATGAAAACAATTGTTGTTGTCAATTGCAATGACAAATGTGAATTCCTAAATCAAGTGCTATTCCCCTGTACCTTCTTTTTTAACATCTAAAGGCCAAGTAGCCACAAAACACAGCTTTTAAATCATCTGCCATTCACTGAATCAAATAAACAAATAAAAGTTGATGCACTAAGTGACATACTTTCCCCTCCTTGTTGTTGCTGTGTTTCTGAAAAGAAAATACAGTTACACAAACATCAACAGGGTTACGCAAATAAACATCAAGGAAATGGAATCATTTTTCATGTGGATGTGTGCTGACTGTGTGTGTGTGTGTGTGTGTGTGCATGTGTGTGGCTACACTTGCATGTGTGTCCGTACACTTGAAGTATTGAAATTCAATACTGAGCGTTAGCATAAAAATGACATACTGAAGGAGCTAGCAATTTCCTGAAATGAGTGAGTGAATTTAAAGAGTAAGTGGATTAGGACTGAAACTAAAATGAGTGTTCTGCTCTGTTTGGAGTGTCAGAGAGTGAAAGATAAACACAGAAAAAGGAAGACATGAGCTATAAACAGCCAGAGGAAATAACGGACATAACTTGACTAACTGACCTACAAAAATAAACTGATTATCTAGTAGCTGTAGTATTTTAGACTTTGGCACAATGTCGTCTATCAAATAAGGAAATCACAGAGAAAATAGTTTATACAATAGCACCCAATGTATAAAACTACTTGCTGATTTTTAAACTCAAGAAATAAAATGCCAACAGCATCAGTCTATTTCTACAGAAAAAGGCTTGACAATAAAGGAAAAAAAACTACCAATATATGTTTCCAACCATCCGCTGGTTATAATGACATGAAAAATTGCAGAGTTGTTGTATTTATATATAATTCCTTAGTTTATTATTAGCTTGTCAGCCTCAATTCTGACTTTGTGATCATAACCATTTTTGCCAAACAGATGGTTAGGTATGTGTGTTTAATACTCCTTTCATAAAGAAAATCAAATAATACATGAGGTTAAAGTGTTTAATCAGCAACTGCATGTTGTTTGTCAAAGCAGTGTTCTGTCAGTCGGTGTTATAGGCCGTCATGAAGGCTGATGATTGTTACAAATCACAGGAGAACTTGCTAAATCTATTCTGATAAAAACTTTGCAGACCAAGTATAGCTGTATTTCTGTGTGAAGACAAGTAAGTTAACTATAGCCTACTGTGCTACAGCTGAAATATAAAACTTGGTATATGCTGTATGATGTCTCTTGAGCGTCATCTGAGACTCAGTGAGGTTGTTCTCAGACGTTAAGAGTAATGTTTGAATTTGAAAAATGTAAGATACATAACAGAGGAACTGACTCAACAGCGAGTCAGATCATCTTTTAGTCAGTATCTATTAGTATATATCAGATACTGACTGCTGCTGTGAATATCTAATAGATTAATGAGAATTTAAATAGCTCTCAGCCTGAGCGATTCGTGATGTGTGAATTGAAGTCCGGCCATCTATCAAAGTAAGACACACAATAGGACACTAGATAAAACAACACAACAGAGGGAGATGGGCACATTATATACTTACTAGCTAGTTCGAAAATGTCTGGCTCCTCTCTGGCCAATTTCTCTCTGGCCACGTCTGCTATTGGCCCAAAGATAACCACGGGCCTCAGGAACCCAGCTGTAAGAACAAGAGCGTGTCATGGAGATGAGCAGAAGTTGGCATTATCTAACACTTACAAAGGCAAAACTAAATCAGATCACATCAGTTACCTTGAACACACAAGCGTCGTGGAGGGCCTTGTCTTTCTCTTACCTACAAGGCTAAGGTCTGTCTATTACTTTGTATATTCTTGCCCGACAACAAAGTATATTGGGAGTCTCCTGGTGATTGTTGATACCGTCATCATATGTACACTTACCTTCCCTCAGCACCACCCTCTCATAGGCGGGGAACTTGGTCTGAACTGGCTGGGCCGACAAGTCCTCCCTGCTCTTCCTCAAATTCCTCTTTGAGCTTCGTAACCCACGGAATCTCCAGAAGTCCGCTCTGTCGCCCCCTGGTGTTTTGGGAAGGGTGTACTGCACACTGGACAGCTGCTCAGCTCTGGACACAAGAGAAGGTGTGAGGTCGTCAGGACTTGAATCAAAACTACAATCAGGGCTCCTTTTAGAGTATTGAGTAGGTCAGATATCAAGCATTGTTTCAAGAGAAAATCTACGACAAAACACTGGTACTGTAACTGTATATTGTACAGCAGTGAGCAATAGGGTTTTTATATGGCTTAAAAGCCATTTTATACTGAGGTTAACTGAAAACTTAGTATTGTGTAATTCATAGCAAAAATGTTATATAACATATTTTTCAGTAAACTATTCAAAAACAATGTCAACAACCTCAATTCTTTAATCATCAGTTATTTTTTTCAATGACCAGTTTTTAATTTTGCAGTGATGCTTTAGTATGTATACAGCATGTAGTATAGCAGAAACTTAAGGTAAAGGCATTGTAGTGAACTGATATAGACATATCTATTAAACACTGACACACTTTGAATCATTACAGATTTGTAAACCTTCAATTTATGATAAAGGCCACCTTCTGCAGTTTCTGTTTGTTTAATGAGCTCACTGCAGAAAGGTCAATATATTTTTTTACATAGAAAAATGACAAACAAACAGGGCTAAGCAGCCAGGCAAGTTATTCTTTGGGCGTATGGGAGAACAACTCATTCCTAGTGGCTTTGAATAATAGTGCTTTTCCTTTGATGTATGTTTTTTTTTAAATATTATTGAAGTCTGAGTGTGATTTTGTGCTTTTGTGTTCTAACAAAATATCCAGGGAGGGAAGTTTAACTTGGCTGAAAAGCTGAGATATATTTCATATTGCTTAATGTCAGTGACATAAATGTATGCAACATGGAGAGAGCCGTGTATTTGCTGTCAGCAGGACAGTGAGAAATCTATGTGGATACATTGCCGGAGGCTGCTGAAGGCTGTAGAGACAGGCTTTGATGAAATGATGTTGTGGGCTACATCGTGATCTAAACTACATTTCCTCACACAGACAGGCCTTGCTGAGTCCTCATAAACCTCACACAGTTGATCCCTATACAACCATTCACCGGACACACACAATGTTTTTAACACTACAACATATAACTAAAGTCAAAGAAATACAAGCAGCAAAACCACAGTAAATATGTAAAATACAGCAGATTAAAGAAATGAGTTGATGAACATGCTCTCAGAGTTCCTTCGCCTCCACCCTTGTCCATTCATAAAGCGCCTGAACAAGTAGTACAGGTATCAAAGGTGTGACTAATTTTACCTGTTCTTGTTGGGAATGATTCCCCTTTCCACTTCCTGGTGGTTCTTGCCAATGCGGATAGCCAGCCATGAGCCTAACTTGCCATTGTAGAGTGTGTCGACTACACGGAACACCTCGCCCTTGTTAAAGCTCAGCCCGTACGGCGACTCTTTTTCATATTCAAAATGTGTCCGAATGTAGAAGGAGTCACCCACATCCGATTCCACTATCCTCCGATACACTGGAGAAAAAAACATAAAAATTACACCATGATGGAAACCTCTCACATGTTCTGGTTTTGGTGACTAATGCCTTTAATCTCCTAACCCAGTACTTTATTGTGCCATCACTCACCATCCTTCTTCTTCTGAGCCAGAATAGTTACTTCTTCTCCTCTTGGGAGGTCCAGCAGAAAGAGCACAGCCTCCTCCCGGATGATGTTAGCAAAGTCCACATTGTTCACCTACAGGTTGAGAACAGAAGAGATGGGAAAAAAAACAATTTAGAGTCAAATTGAAGAACTTCTAGACTCTCCTACGAAACAGTAAATTATTCATTCTTAATCTCATGTTATTGTAGGCCCCGTTTTTAAAACATTTTTAAATCATGATTATTAAATGCTTAAAGTACTCTCCTCCCGTTTTTCCAACTTCTTAGACCTTTCTTTTGTTTTTCTTAAGCAGCTATCACTCATTTGATTTCTCACAGAATAAGAGGGACACAGAAAAGAAAAAAATCCTGCTCTTTAACAGAAGCAGGATGATGTATTATACAACCGAGCAGCCTCCTCCTCATCTCCTGCTGCTGTCCCAAACACAATAAGTGCTGTTTATTGACTCTGCTTGAGGGGCAGCAGGGGAACCAGAAACACATGGACTGAATCACTGAACCTCAGAAAGACACCTTTATCCTTCCCAGAAACAGGAGGGCTTGACGTCTTTATCTCCACTAGCACACCATGACCAAAGGGAAACCATCTAAAGATGGAAAACAATGTCCTGGAAGTTACTAAGATGTGTTTGTACAGTGCAGGGAACACACACAGGCACAGGGAGTAGGAGTAGGAGGAACACTGGACAAAGTATATTCATTAAGAGGAGGCGATAAGGTAATGGACAGCTGCGTTTGGCAGATAAATGCAATCCATGTATGTTAATGTCATGGCGGTTACAAGTCTACAACTACGCAGCCTCACAGTTGGAGCATTTAACAGAGCAGGTGTAATGCTTGGCTGCTGCAGAATGGATCCAACACTGACATCAAGAGGGTTTCCATCATCCCATCAACAATGTTACTCTAGTGTTCAGTCAAACAGAAAGTCAACTGTTCTGAGGTCAGAGTGCGAGAATGACCTCTATTGTGTCTTCACATTGTAAACAAGGGGAGTTTTGACATGAGGCAGAGCTCTGAATGACTCATAGGCTGACAAGATACATTGTGCTGTATTCCCAAGATCTCTGTACACAGAAATAAAACTATTGTGGCCATGGGATCACATAGTTTCAGCTCTTATTATCTAAGTTAGTGTGGGCAGATAATGCTTTACTATTTTGACAATAACATCAGATGTTCTTCTCACTTTTGAATATGTGACATGGAAAAAAATGTGTAATGGCTTACTTTCTGTTTCTCAGATCCAATAATCTTACAAGAACAAAACACTGAAATGACTAGAATTGGAAAAAAAGAATCATCAAGCTGAGAGAAGAAACATATACACAAGTTTACATGTGCACAAAGTCAAATTATTAGGAGAAATCTTGTTTTTGGAGGGAATCAGAAGACATTTACACACTCCAGGTAACTGTAAAATCTGTGCTTACGTGCAGCAAAATTCTCTCCAACCACTGTCAATTTTTTGTTTTCAACCAAGGCTGGCATATTTGATAAATGACAGCGCAGCTTGAGTTTTAAAATGTAATGAAAAGGAGTGAAATGAAAGGACAGCCTCTGTTGTCCGAGAAGATAGAGGCAGAATTTTATAAATAGTCCTTCTCAGCCTTGAAAACAAACTTAGATCTACTTATTTCAGTTTTAGCGAAACTTTGGGCAAATTATTTTGAATGCAACACAAAGCAATGACTCATGACCTTCTTTTCTCCCTCTCCCTCTCAAGTATTTGCCACGCACACATGGCCAGTAAATGAGATTTCTCCAGGCAAAATATGCTTGTGTAAACTGGGATTTTCTTAAAATAATTATCCATTTAAAAAACTATGTTTCATTTTTACAAGTTGCTCTATAAAAAAAAATCAAATTACTAGAGAAAGCAAACAAGAGCCATTTTGCTTAAGTGATGAGCAAAGCGTACCCTGAGAATCTGGTCTCCCTCCTCCAGCCCCTCTTTAGCTGCAGGACTGTCCTCCAAAACTCCTGCCACAAAAATTCCCACATCGTTTCCTCCTGCTAACCGCAGACCGACACTCTCTCCCTTCTTGAACTTGACCAGTTTCATACTCGGCCTGCAGGAGAACACAGGGAGACAGGCAGAATTAAGCAAAAAGGTCAGCAAATCGTAGATTGAAAAAAAAAAGTCATTCCAAGAAACACAAAACGCAGCCAGATATTCAAGCAAGCCGAAAGCACAATATGATGTAATTTGATTTTTAAAAAGTCCAGGACTGTAACAGGTGGGCTAATGTTAAGACATCAGAGACATTTACCTGAGGATGCTGTCATCATGCGCGGCACTGGGCACGGGGGCATCAGAGGGGCTAACAGGCAGGTCCACGTCAGGCTGCCCAGGCTGTGCATAAACTGGCTTTGGTTCTGCCACAGATACAGCCACAGTTAGAAAAAAAACACTTCCTCCCTCAGAAACTTGTACACACTGTGCAGAACTATATTAGTTCTATCATTTCTCATGGTACATATAGATGTGTAAGTGCTGGAAAAAAGGAAGCGTTTAAGTGAAAGCACCAAGCTTAATCCATAACGGATGTGCTGATGAGTATCTGTTTTCTAATATTACACACAATTATTTTTCAAAGATGTTACCGCTATAAAGTGAGTATTTCTTTGAGAAGTCTGAGAGGGATGAATTTTGCAGTTAATTAATAGCTTTTACAATCAAACAATGTGTTGATTGGATTTTGCACAATAAACCTTTGCACAGTCTTCATTGTGTGTTTTTACATGTCTTTAAACTATAACAGTGGACTTTATTGTAAAGGTGCAATCATTTGCTAACACGTGATAATAAGACCTACTTGGAACCACTGTGATACAAATGACAACGAGATGCAGAAATACAACAGGAGGTGAAAACCAAAGACAAACGTGAGCGACCACATTAATCTCGTAACACTGAGGTTTCTGTACCAGGCAGTGGAGGTAACTGTTTGTCATCTCTGGAGCTGGCCTGGTCGCTGGCCTGTGACAAGACACCATCATCGGAGCTTTTGACCGGTGTGGACATGGCCCCTGGTTTGGAGATGCGATCCTCATCTCGACTTCTATGGCTGAAACAAACAAAAATATTACGTGGCAATTAAGGATGAATGGACTGCTAAAATTATAAATAATGACAGTTTAATGCTTTAAATGCATGAATTTCTACAATAACTGAGACACCAGAGTGTGAGAATGACCTCATGTGATCTGTTGAGTGTTTACATAGTTTTGTCCTGTGCTGACATTGCCAGGAAGACACAGGCACTAAAAATGAGCCCAAAAAGGAAATACCATACACCTTGGATTACATGATAAGGTATGTGGACAGAAAAAAAGATGAGAGCACAATAAATGATTAAAAGAAAGATGTGCAGCTGTATGGAAGAGACAAAGTTAAAGTTTTTTTTGTTTTTGTTCTTTTTTTCTTTTCTTTCTGTGCAGTAGAAATGGCAAACCACATTCCCAACCAGAAACTGATATTAGTTTCAGCAGGAGCTGTCAGAGGTTATGAATGTTTTAATTTCCGATTCACATTGTTCCTGAAGATTGATGCAAACCCCCATTTTATTGACCATTTGGTTACCTTTCCAATAAAAGCACACAGAAACAGAAAAATCAGAACAAGTCTCCCAACATAAACTCTTGAGTAAGGATACTTTTCAGTCCAGGTTCCTGTTTAACCTGGATAAAATAAACAGGGGGAAACTGTGAGTGTGTGTGAGTCTAGTAGGCTAAGTCTAACAGGGCTCCGCTGCTTAAAACAATGGTTGAATTCCAGTCTGGTCACATGACTGCCTGCTGGCACAGTACTTGAACTGTATTCAGAAGCTTTTCTAGAAGAATGCAAAGGTGCAGGCTGTGCCACCAGCTCAGACTAGGAAACTTCTCCCAGGTCCGCTCTCTCATTTTTCTCATGCAGTATGAAAATATACAGTCACCAATAGTCACACAAAGAAAAGAACACAGTAAAAAAACTGTAAAACACAGTTGAAAAAACAGTAGATACTTCCATTTACACAGAATGACTGATACTCAGGAGTTAATCCTGTTAGCTGTGCAGCTGCTCAACCTGATAGTATTTTCCACCACAGAACAGCCTTTTCTATGCCCCCGAGTTTGTCCAGCTGCTCTCACCATAAGTGACTTTTACACACAATATGAATCTTATCTGAGCAATTTTATTTATCAGACAAATCAGCATCAGAGAGACATATATGGGAGTTTGTTGCGAACAGAGAGAGGGTAACCAAAGCCGCAGCCTGAGGATAAATAACAAAATTGTAATGGGAGAGAAAAGTGTGAGTGTGTGTAATGCATGAATGAGAATGAGAGTATGTGTGTCTGTGTGTAAGTGTGTGTGTGGTGGGAAAGGGGACAGAAAGCGAGTGAGGAGTGCAAGACAGTGTTGTGGCCTAAATCTGTGCTTCCTTGCTGCAGAATGGTGCTAAATAAGGCTTCACACTGACAAACACCATTTGACAGAAGCCTTTGTTCAATCCCTTCGCTTACACATTCTTACAGTATGGGTACAGGCAAGAGAGAGAGAGAGAGA
>JBAJHX010000001.1:12209984-12224655 GCA_037176925.1 Amniataba percoides
TTGACAGAAGCCTTTGTTCAATCCCTTCGCTTACACATTCTTACAGTATGGGTACAGGCAAGAGAGAGAGAGAGAGAAAGAGAGAGAGAGCAAGTGAGTGACAGAAAGAAAAAAGTGAAGGAGCAGGAACGATGGGGCTGCATCAACAAACTATGCAAAAAATATGCTACAGCCACAGAAAAGTCTCTATAGTTTCATTTCCATCAACAATCTTAAAAGCATCCACAACAAAACAGACTAAAGAAAACTGACTAGAAAAGACATCAAATAACAGGTCCAGTAGCATAAGTCTATTCTTGTAAGCTAAATTATTACTAATTAAAGATATTAACAAAAACAAAAATTAACTACTCACACAAATGTGTCTGTAAGTTGAACCATGACGCTTATTAAGA
Source organism: Amniataba percoides (assembly GCA_037176925.1). Classification (NCBI taxonomy): domain Eukaryota; kingdom Metazoa; phylum Chordata; class Actinopteri; order Centrarchiformes; family Terapontidae; genus Amniataba; species Amniataba percoides. The sequence continues at coordinate 12,210,380 of JBAJHX010000001.1, forward strand.
GGCTTTTGAGTTCAGTTCCTTGAAAAACGACACACAGAGCCTTTTGCCTGTGCACAAAGTACGCTGCTGATGATGTGTTGTATTCAAAAACATGGAACAGCATCATGCCCGAAGCAAAACAATGCCTCTGAACTCTGCAGCCAATCAGGTTACGCGAACCATCTGGCTTGGGGCAAAGCACTGTGGGAAGTATGTCAAATTCCTTTTTTCCCCTCCTAAACTGGGAGATAATAAAAACATTCCCTTACATCACAGTCAGACTCTTATTTCCTCAGTTGCAGCTTAAACCACAACCACATGAGAAGCAGGTGTAACTCCTTTTATAACAACTCATGCGCTCGTGTTGTGTGGTTTTGTCACTTCTGGACAGATGTGTATTTGGTACACAAAGATAAAAGAATGATTGTGGGAAGAGCAAGCAAAAATATCACATTGATGATTTCGCAAAACAAACATACTGGCCCGTTATCAGAGGAATAGATGCACTTACATTGGAAGAAATCTGTGCAACAGTGAACCTGCCCTCATCCTGCATTGAGACAAGCATGGTTACTCCACAGTCTGATACAAAGTACCATCTAATAATATGGTGGCACTGGGTGTTAATCTAGTCAGATGATATGACTGACAAGCAACTAGTAGGCGAGAGAGTTAAACTAGTAGCAGCATCTGAAGTAACATCCTGCTCATACAGCAGCTCTTTGATGTGTGTGGTCCGCTCCCTCAAAATCGCACATCTGATTAGTTTTCTACCTTGTTAAAAACTAGTTTTTTTTAGCACTGTTTTTGGTTTGAAGTATGACAGCCCACTGTATCTCCGTCCCACGGCCCATATAAACATGATGAAATGGAAGTCTGGTTATGTGACTCTGACGGTTCAATCCAGAACAAATGCTTGAAGGCAGCACGGATACGGGCCTGTGATTCAGCACTACTTTACTGTATCCAACAGAGCCATCAGAAACCAGAAATATACCCTCTGTCTTTTCTCACTACAGCTAATAACAGAATCTACTCCCAAAAGTGGCGAGCCAGTTTCACTTCCTAGTCCCATTTTATCAACAGGACCCAACTCTGGAAGAGCTTGTCATCTTGTCCCATTCAACAAGCTGAGAATCTTGTTCTTGCCTTTTAAGCTTACAAAGCTCAACCTCTACACTGAGAAAAACCACAGTTTCATTTGTGTGTCTTCCTTTAACTCTCCTTTGCCAGCTATAGGTTTGTCAGCTACAAGAAGCTACGCTACCTCTAAACTACAAGAAAGATAACTTACTGGAATGTCCAACTGGCGGTACAAAAAAAGGAGGACAAAGAAAAGGCATGGACATTAGAATGAATTCAAAGAATACCACAGAACATGTACAGAGCATATGCAGAAAATAGCAATTAAATGGCACTGCATAAAATATGGATCCTATTTTGAGCACTGATGTTAAGGCCACTTGCAGCAAGAGTAAAATTTTGCATTAAATATTAAATAAGCTGAGCTGTGAATGATTTAAGTGAGTGACTCTGTAAAGCTGAACCAACCTTACACACTTTGAAGTTGATTCTCTGGGTAGAAACTGGTTAAAAGATCTAGTATTAATCAGAACAAGACATTAGTCCAGCAGGAAATGAATCAATCCCTCCCACAGCGAGGCTTTATTGGAACTCGGTGATGGATCCAGAGGGAGTGTGTTGGTTTATGCATGCTGTGTCTTTATCTATTGATTTATGCATTAGTAGCACGAGGTACTTACTCAGCACCCACTACCCTGTGGGTGTGAATGTGATGTATGAAGTGGTGGGAGTATGGATGTATGACCGTGCCACGCGTGACAGCTGTGTCACATCACCAGATTTGCAGTCAGAATGCAGAAGCATGTGTGCTTCGCTTACCTGCCATTACTGATCTGCCGAGGGGAGTGACGGAGATGGTCCGATGCCTCGGGCCTGTCAGGCGAACGTGATCGACCTCGCCCATGGGATCGATTGGAATGGTCCGATGTCAGTGAATGTATTTCTGAAATGTCTATGAACGTTAAATTAAATATGCATTAGCATTTAATCTATGACATAAATCAAGACAGAGTTATAAATAAGAGCGTATTTATTTCTCCTGTGAAATTTTATCTTCTCTGAGCTCAAAAAACGTATAGATTTGTCTGTAAAAACGAAGTCACAGCTTGTGCAATCAAATGACAGCTGCATCCTTCAAAGCAACGCTGCATGTCTGTTGTCTCACCATCTCTGTCAGAGTTATTGGCCGATGGGATGCTGTCATCGAGGTCAGGAATGTTGAGCAGCGTGGCTCTCTCGTCTCGCTGCACCACCATCTTCAACTTGCCCTTTGACCTTTCAATCAGCTTCTTGGCATCTATCAGAGACAGGTTCTCTGTAACTGTGCCATTGATCTGCCAGGGGAAGAGGAGCTGGTCAGAACGAGAACTGAATGGACAAGTTATTGTCACTGCACATTTTTTTTCTTGTAGAGTACACAATGCCTTCTTGAAAAATATCACAAGGCAAAGAGGAATCACGGCCCAGTTCTCCCTCACTTTAAAAACAGTGTTAAATAAGGCGAAATACAGCAGATTCAGTTTAAAATAAAACACAAATAGGCTTGTTTTGATGCTGTTACCTCAGCGGTTTCAGAGTCAGACTTGCAATGTATCCGAAATACTGTATGAAGCAAAACTTTAAAAAGTATTTCTATTTAGTTTTGTCTCGCGATTACATTTCAATGAGAAAATGTCTATTCAGAACAACTGATACAATAAATTGGATTTTGGTGCACCTCCTTACTGTGAAGGAGGATTTTTTTTCCTCCTCAGAGATGGAGTGGATAAAAATTCAAAGGAATAATGGAATGTGTGGTATTCCTGCTGGTGAGCCTGCATACTAATGTACTGTGACCTCACTCTGCGATCCACTTTCAGCGGGCTCACAGATTACCACAGCAGACACGTTTTCAGTAAAAGAATACCTCACACGCTTTTTCTGTAACTCCACCTCATGCCTCCTGTTAATGGAATTTAAAATGATTCATTTATACATTCATCTTCTATGTTCATTCTGATAATCTTTTCATCAGTTCATTCCTACATTACTGTGTTTTACCCTGTTTTAAAATCCCAGTCTTTCCCATAGGCTCATTCATGCAGACACTCATCTCACCTTGAGTACAACATCTCCCTCCTGGATGTTTCCATCTCTGGCAGCAAGGCTTTCAGGAGAGATGTCCTTCACAAAGATGTGGCTGGCCAACCGCAGTCCATATTCTACTTTCAGAGTTAAAAGGCATAACAAGGTCATATTAACAGGGCACATCATTTTTAACCATTACCTGGCTCTTTGCAAATATATACAGAAAGTGGACACTAAAATTCTGACTGACCTGGTACTCACCTCTGAAGTGTGAGTACCAGTGGTGACAGAATGTATTTTTTAGGTGTATATATCTTTTTTAATTTTTTTTTTTTTTGGTTAGTTTTCTGCAAATTTGATGTATCCACTATATGCATGGTCAACTTTTCAGGTGCTTAGACATTGTGTTGCCCACCTTCATTTTTGCGGGACTTGACAAGGGTGACCTTGGCAGGCCTTGGTGGGGCAGAGGAGGCTTGTGATCGGCGATCGGAGCGAGGTGAGACGCTCCTCTCCCGCGAGGCACTGTGATCTCGCCTGCCACTGCTACTACGCTCGCGATCGTGACGCCTGCCAGTGCCGGTGCCTCCGCTTGCTCCTTCATAGGCACTTGGGCCACCACGGCTACTGTGGTGCTCATAGCCGTCCTCTTCATCGCTGTCCTCCTCGTGCTCCGACATCGTCTCCCTGTCCCCTGGCCGAGAGACGGGGATCTGCACTTTCCTTTTCCGGCGAATAGTCTTGAAACAAACAAAGTTTTTAGTGTTAAGAGGCAATTTTTCACACAGTTTCATATATTTCACAATTTGATACATATCTTAAGTGTCAAGCTTACTATCTTTGCATTTTTTCCACTCTTTCGGAGCTGCTGCACAGCATAGGCATGCTCCACATTGTCCATAGAGACTGCATTGACCATCACCACTCGATCATTTTCTCTGAAACAATCAAAAAAAAAAAACAATGTCTCTACAGCTGCTGAGCACTATTTGAATATATATAATTCATACTAAGCTAGTAAACATTTAAACAGAATAAAGTGGAACAAGGGAAGTATTTATCTTATCTTATCTCATCTACTTAATCTAAGTAATTCAGAGAGTGCTCCTACAAACCTTATGTGTGTTAATATCAACATACAGCAAAAACAAAGCATTATAGTAATACAAAATATCACAAACTTACTGTAGCAGTCCCTCTGCAGGACCTCCTTTCAGTACATCAGATATCACAATGGACGTCTCCCCACTCTGGAAATGAGGGTTGTCTCGCCCACCTGAGATGGCAATACCAAACCCAAACCCTGCGGCCTACACACACACACACACAGACATAAATATACACAATACTGACCTATAACTGACTGGCAAACAGTGCACACTATACTGTAAACAGAAACAGGTTAATAAGCTCTCTGTAGGCTAATTGTAAGTGAAACTGTTATTTGAGTAAGACGATATAATGTACTCAAGCTCTAACAGATAGGAACATTTTCTGTGGAAAAGAACAAAGTGATGCATTTGCAAGTTATTTTGCAAGATTTTCAATGGAGGTTGTGATGGCTGCTGCATTTCATTTAAAAGTGAGCACCGAGCGGGCATGCCATGTGATGCAAGTGGCTAATCACAAAACCACAGCAACACAGGAGAGCTGCGAGGCTGAGAACCGCAGGCCACTTTGGGCTGCTCCTCCAGCCTCAATAAAGCCGCTGCTAATTAGATTACAGCAAGAAGGCCAGTCTAGACAGGTGCTCTACGCACACACATACACACACAATCCCACGGCACAACAGCATCTACTACCAAAGCTTACTGTCTTGAAGCCAAGTACATTCAGAATTTCAGCATGCAAAACAATGAGGATACTCATTTATCAGCTAGCTTTGATGGAAAATGGCTTTGAGTGGTTTGATAGTTAACCTGATGATGCTGATTGGAGCAGAGGGGGTAAATCAGTGTACTATGCTTTACTACTGAAGTTAGGAGGTACAATCTACCATCATTACCACTTCACAAAGGACAAAAAGCACATGGAGTAAAACTATCACCCCCTGTTTCCCTGGAGTTGTGTTAAGGAGAAGAATGTGCTGCCAACAGGAAGGAAGTGAAATGAAGTAGTAAGGAAGTGGATGCTGATTTCTGTCTTCCTTAGCCTTGTTTCCTGCCATCTGGGTTCCTTGACTATTGTTTCAGTACCACACATCCTGCTGCTACAGCTGGCCCTCTCAGCACAGAGAAAGAAAAGAAATGGATGGGCAGAGGAACAGGGAAGAAAAAGTGAAGAACACATTGACACGTGCTGCGGGATTAGGATAACAGAGACAGGGAGCAAGGGAAAAAAGACAAAAGGGAAGAAAGGGGAGAGTGGATTAAGAGCTGTAAACACTTACCCTGTGAAGGGTCACTGTGTGTTGTTCCCATATGACCGTTTCCTCCATCGCTGCACTCTGCAACACACGACACAAGAGAGAAGGATCATTAACTTCATCCTAGTCGATAAATTACAAATGTTTATCCAAATGCTCTAATCTTTCAAGTGTCTTCGTGAAGATTATAAGGTCCAGTTCTTGTAGACTTTTGAGACAACTGTAACGGTAACCTTTAGGCCGTAGTTAGTGGTGGTTTTGTGCTGGACACAACTGTGTTGAAAGGACTAATGCCTTGTTTTTGTTTCGTTTTATTACATATTTAAGGGGTAAGAGTTAACTCAAGCTCTTGAAGTGTTAAAAACACCGTAAACATGCAACAGAGCACACTTCAGTTACTTTACCCTCGCTGGTGATGTGCTTCACATTTTCAAAACAAGTTTGAACATGATTCAACCATGCAACCATTAAACCAAATTATAGGCTTATAGTATAATATGTTTTATAGTGTGTATCTATTTACCCCTGATTTATATTTTTTCCATTACCATTTCTGTTTCTACTGAGACATGAAGTAATAAATCAATGAAGGTACATTTTACTGGCATGCATACTTAAAATACACACTCACAAAATGTCACTACCCCAAAAAAAAAAAGCTTGTTAAAGGTAGCATTAAGTAAGAGTGACAGTCCGAAAACTACATGCACACTTAGTGTTTCCGTATCCTGCTCGGTTTCAGTAGAACGAGCTGTTGTTTGGCTACCAGCAAGGTAAACTCCGTTGCTTATTTGCACAGCTAAGTCCTGGAGTCCTAAAAGTCTACATGTGAAAAGATTATGAATGACAGCAGCGTGAGTAAACAGCCGGCAGAGACTGACTGAAGTTCAGAAGACTGAGTGAACATTCCCGTATCATTCGCGCGTGGGTCATCCAAGAGAGCTGAAGCAAAGACGGTATTTAGCTGCTCCTCTGACCTGCCACGCTGGATTAACCTGATGTCAGACAGGAATCTTTCGCTTTCACTCTTTCACTAATTCTGTTACATCACACAGGTTTTAGGCACTATTCTCCTTTTAGTAAACATTTTCTGTTTTAATTTTATTCATTTTATTATATTTTATATTATTATTATTATTATTATCATCATTATTATTATACTTTACGCTCCATATTTTAGGTTACTCTCAATATGAGGCTTTCAGAATATGATAATGTTAATACTATTAGGTCAAACAGACATTCAATTCACATCTCAAATCACAATTTCTTAAACTCCCAGAGTGCTGTGTCCCCAGCTTTAAATTGCAGCTTTACTCTGCCTCCCTCCAGCTGATGAAGCGACGCCGCTGTCCTGACTGTCTGCCTGTAGGGAGTGATGGTACAGCTGTCTGTGGCAGAGTGCTGAGCTCAGGCCAATGTGGCAGGGGAAGGAAAAGACATAAACACCACCACACGTGGCAGGGTGCTCATTTACTACAACTTCTATAATCAGCTTTTTAAAATAACACGCCATGTCATCTGTCCACCCTATCATCGTGATAATCTCGCTCCCTCACCCCTTAATCATCACCTAATCCTCAAACCATCCCACCCATCATCTTCAACATCGTCATGATCATTACTGTCATCAGCTTCCCTTAACCTAACTATAGAGGTTCGCAGGGGGTTAACGCTGCACTGTTGCCGACTGCATGTGATGAAGACACTGACCAATGACCGGCTGATGAGAGTGTCTGGTGTTTGTTGACCATTCAGGGCACATAAGATGACCACACACCCTTCAATGCTTCTATTATGCTGCTTCGCCAAAGGTCGCATTTTGACTAACTTGAAAAAACACCAGCCTCTCATCCATTCATTCATTCATTCATTTCTTTTTCCATTCATTTCTTCCACACACAGTAGCTAGCACAACAACTTTGAGAGTTGTAAGAGCCTGTCAGCCAATACTGCAAAGTGTTTCTGCAGTGTTTTGGCATCTGGTAAGCCTTTAAATGCACCTGCCCTGATAAAACACCTCCAAAAATACCCCTGGTTTGAATTCCACACGTAAGTAGAGCCCGCTGGCTCTGTGGGCACCAACCTGCGCTGAATTTACAGTAGGTCTCCTAACCAGCATCGGTGCTTCAATTTTCTCTTTTCACCCCCCTCATTTCAGTTGGCCTGAACCTCTAGAATACACAGTTAACCCTTTGACCCTAATTTCCATGGCAGCTCTGTGTGGATGTTATTTATGTCCATAATTGGCGCAGAGAGCTTGGTGTTCCCCCCTTCTATCTCTCCTTCCCCTCTGCCCCCCTCCCCCGTCTGCCCCTACGACTCCCACAGTAATGCCACTATTGTGTGAAGGGACCTGACCCATTTAACTGCGGCTCCCCCCGACATTCCCAAACACATCCATTCCTCTAAAGTGTTTTGTGATATATTCATCCATCCGTTCATCCATTCATTTATCCAACAGTCCAGGCAGACGGGGGCGGCAGTGGTGGTGGTGGTGGGCGCTACTTCATGAGAAACAACAGCATGCAGAGGTCATGTGACCAGGCGGTCAGGCAGGCAGGTGGCCTTGTCCTTGAACTGTGGGTTGCACTGATAGGCCGAAAGAGGGAGGTGGGGGGGAGAGCAAGGCTGTGGTCTGCTTATACAACTTACATATACAGTACCAATGGACGGGCACATAAACCTGTAGAGGACGAAATGTTAAATGATGTTCCATTATCTCCTCTGCTCCCTCGTCTCTGTCCTCTCACACACGCACACGTTAATGCTCACCATTTGACCACCATTTAAATCCCTATTCACAAGCAAGCCAAGACAACGGAAAAGGACTTTTAGTGAAAATCATGTTTTCCTCCACCAAATGAAAACCCCGAGAAAATACAGCCGCACCTGCTTTCTCTGCATAATCACCATAAGCCTTGCATGAGAGGACCTATATTATGTGAGCGCATGAGCCATAAGGGTGCATAAATGTTTGCACGACTGAGAAGCCGTAGGTCAGCTGTATGAGTCGTGAGAGACGGGACTTGCAGATTAGCAGTCTGGCTTCAATTAAATTCCTATTTAACATTTGATGGGGCGCTGTATTAGAGAAAGAGAGATTTTCTGACAGATTTACTGCACACTGCTGCATGGAAGTCGCACTTCCCATCACATTGAAAGCGCATAAAATAATTTGTCTAATTGCTGATTCACAGTTGTTTTAAATAAATGAAATGGATTATAACAATATCACACAAGTATTTTTAGTGGTGCAAAGGAGTACGTGTATGTCCAGCTTGAGAGCAGTAAAAGCCCCTGATAGATTATACATTACCACCAAGACAGTTTGTAAATTTGATTATGGCTGAGGTCAGAAGTTAATTCACATTTTTCACATCTGGTAAACTGGTGACAGCCAGGATGGTTAAGGGGAGAGAACCTGTCTGTCTCTTAGGCTGCTTAGGATATTTACTCCGCTGGGACTGCAGCTCTGAGTCTCAGATGAGATTATTACAGCAATTAATCATTGCGATGTGAAGTGAAGATTAACATGCCAGCTGATTGAGTGTGAGCTATAAGCAGGGCAGAAAGTAAACAGTAACAGAACACAAGTCAGGTGTCAGCGTAGTTTTACTCAAATGTGGGAGGGAAACAATTCACTTTGGCCGAGTGAATTTAAACAGCTAATTAAAATGTGATGTGGGTGAGGGAGGCTAATGTGGTTCATAATTGTGTTGTGTGGATGTGGAAAAGATCTTACCAGCTGCAGCTCAGTGTCAGATGGTAATTAGTAATCGCGTATATCACAGGAACATTTTGGATCACGCAAAAGCAAAGATCACAGAACACGAGGCCAAAGGAGCATGAATTCCAGTGTGTCTCATTTTCTGGAGTATAAAAATAATTAAAAAAAATACTGACTGGAACAAAGGATGAGGTTTATCTCTGAAGTCACAGAGTTGTGTGAAACAATGGTGTGCTTGATGTTGCACAAACTGACGGCAGCCTAGTGTATTTATACATCCATATTAGTCAGGCTTGAGCTCTGGCCAGCAAGGCCCAGGGCTGGGAAACAAAGAGCAGCCACCAATCACACATATGTGTACTTCTCCGTGCACTCTCACACTCACACAAACACACACACACATGTGCGCGCGCAAACACACGCCATGGTCTAACACTACAGGGCCTCTTTGTTCAAGCCACAGCCAGCCTGGCTTGGCCCTGCCTGGCCCACCATAACACACAGTCCAGTACAGATGATAACAGCTTGCTCAGGCTCTTCAAAGGCAGTGACTAATCCAGCTCTTTGCGGCATACTGATGAACTGACTGGAAAAATGAGCGACGAAATGGACAATAATAACCTGCTGCAGAAAGCTATGATAAATAGGGTCAGGTCAGACATGCAAGTCTTCAACGCCTACTTCTCAGACTATTAGATTATCAAACACCTCCACATCTACACACCATGAACACAGACCAAGCAACATCTTAAGAGTCAGCATACCGTTATCCCATCCACTCTGCAACCAGATAAAAAAAAAAAAGTCCAACTGATGAGTGTTGCTGAACTTTTGGGGAAACAGAAGCATTCACCCCAAAATGGTCAACCTGGGTCACATAACCAAGTTATGGCACAGGGTACAAGGCACAGGGTTCCCAATAATTAAATATAAAGACATGGAGTCAAACTCCTCATTACCTCTCATAGACCTCTTTCTCCTCCTACTGAATAAACTTCATAAACTTAAAGGGGAAACTGACAAAGCGGGCAGGTGACCCAGGAGTCATCTTATGAGTAAAGTCATGAGCTGAGAGGAGGTTTAGAGGAAACACAATACAAGGTCTTTATCAGTGCCTCGCCAATGAAACTTTTTTCCAGAAATCCATTACTCACCACCTCCCTTCATCTAATGTTCCTCCATCTGAACCACAGGAATGGATACAGTGGGCGTATCAAAAACAAAGTCTATGAGGCAGTTTTTCACAGAAACACACAGATGAGAAATGTGGGAGAAGTAAAGAAAAAAAGATGAAAGAATACAAGAGGACTGACATTTCTGCCACTTGACAGAGAACAATTCATTATTCACATCCTACTCTTCTGAGGTATAGAGAGAAATACTGAGCAGCGGGGCAAGCAGCAGCCAGCATCTAGAGATGACAAGTGTGAGGTAAAATCCTGACAAAGCTTTAGGTCAGTGTGCCTGCTCTTCTCTGATAGCCTGAGGCAGGATGTACGCAGGAGCAGCCACAGCACCCACAGGAAAACACTCCACTTCCTGTTTGCAGGAAATAGCTCCAGCGTCCAGAGAAATCCCTGCGCACACTATTGAAAATTCCTCCTAGTATAGTTCACCTCGTCTTACGATCTGCAACCTAAAAGACCGCTTTACTCCAGAAGGCAAGCGGTTGGTTGACTCATCTCATTGTGTTTGTATTCAAATGCACCAAGGTCACACTGTTGTTCCTGGTTGGTCCTAGTGAAACACACATGCACAACCTCGACTGCACATGCTCATCTGTAAATGTTAGAAATGTTAGAAACGTTGCATCAAATTCATGGGTAGATGCATGTATGGGAGGAGAGTAAAATCATTTTGGGATCAACATTTAAACTGGCAAGTCCGACAGAATCTCCACCCTGTACCAGCAGCTCTCCTCGTCACTGGGGTAATTGTATCCATGGTAACCGTATCTCCCCGCTTACTGGACCCAAAGGAAAGAGTGGGGCAGCAGTACGCTCAAACAACACATAATTAGAGATGCACACAAACTCACACGCTATTTCTGGAGGGCAAGCACTCAAACACATGCAAATTTATCAAAGCAACTAATGTAAGCTTTTACATTCTGTCTTTAAGATTAATATGCACTGTGCCATCCCATGAAGTGCAAGTCAGTTAACAAACCCAGCAAAATATCTCCCATCACCTTCAGTATCAAATAGATGATTTCAGCAGAAGCCATTTTTAGGGCAGGTTGTGACTGTGACGGGAAGAGAGAGAGCCGCATGTGTGAGTGCACACACATGGGTGTGCAGATAAGGGGAAGTAGCCAATAGGCAGATGACGACGATGATGATGATGCAGAGCCTCAGTCAGCGATGATGTGCTGTTGTGCTGACATGCTCAAATGTGCTTGAGTTAATTAGTTTCAAACAATAGCTCTTACTCTGTCATACAGCTCACTGAAAACCCCTCCATCAGGACTCTTGTCAACATAACATGCAGGATACACACACGTGCACGCACACACACCTCTGACTGAAAACTATCTGACACACAGTCGCGGTCAGAATAGTGAGGGTAGGAATAAAATACAAAACCTATAATCCAGGCTTTTGGATTAAAACGTTAATCTGAGCCATGCTTCCTGCTGAAGTCTACTGCTGCTGTCTCATGAAAGCAGACAGACTGAAATGGATAGAAGGATGGATGGACGGATGGATGGATGCAGAACTAAGAGTACCATCGTGTCAACAAGCATGTTTCCTACAGCATGGGTCTTACACATGCCTGTATCTTCCTTTTACAGCTGCCTGCCAACTAACAGATGATGATGAGGCTGCCTTTGTTTTATCAAACCCACATCACATCCTGTCAGCTTGAGGAGAGAATATACTTCCAAAGACGGCTGATGATGAAATTGTGGTTGTGACACAAAAACACCACCCATCACCTTTGTGTGGTAAATTGGTGTAAACTTTTCTAACTTTTTGCTGATTTACTGTCTCTTGTCCCCGAACACATTTAAAACAAAAACTCACCAGTTATCTCTGAGGTATACAAGTCTTTGAAACTCTTGCAAAACTCTTGCAAAACTAGCTGATAGCCAGTCCATGTGGTGCAAATACTTTGTCCCATTTGGACGAGATTAGTACAGATGCCATTAAGATTTTATAAGAAATTCAACGCCTGTGCAGAAAAATGGCTCCATCAATCAATTAATCCCAACAAAGCCTCCTTTGAGGAATTACTGATCCAAATCAGTTCCACACAGTGAGATAAACAAATTTTTAATTGACTAAGATAAAAAAGGACTGGTGTTGCTTCTGTACTTGCTCGCTGAGCACCCCGTGTTATTAGAATCAGGAAAGTAAAAGGATCAATGCATCCCTGCTCATTGGTGTTCACAAGGAGATGAATGAGCTACTTAATGCATTATTCTAAAAGTTTATAAAAGTCACTGTAAACTAAAAGGTCATTCAGAGGAACTGTTTGCTCAGTTGACTTACATCATCCTGCTAACTGGAAACAAATTCCTATTAGTCGACATGCTACTTGATATTACTTGTAACTTTTAATGTAACTTGTAATGTCCATTTCATAAAGGTAATGTATTTCCACTTGAATAAACTGACAGCTTCATCGGAGCTGATGTGCAGCGGGCTGTTCACTGCTAACCACTGACCCAGACACACAGCTAGGCTAGGCTACCATCTCATGTGCAGCTTATCCAGCAGCAAAGTCATCAGAGCTCAACCACACAAACTGTTCTCTGCCTAGAGAGACAGGCAGTGTTGAGGTCACAGAGGAGAGTGGTAACCTCTGGTGGGATTTTGACTTTTCCACAATCCTTCCTGTTGGTTTAGCTCAAGCTGTGGGTTTCTTTGAAAACGTCTAAGTATCAAATGGCCTCTCAGACAGCGGTTCTCACTGTTGGGATTGGAGGGCCCCCTCCCACAAGAGTGATATGTGTATTTAAGGGCTAGGAGATGTTTTGCTAAAAAGAACCGTTTCATTATTTCTCCACTGAGGTGTGCAGGTGGGCATAGACGTGATAAAGGTCCAAGATATCTAATGCATGAATGTATCTCCCCTTTATGTGATCTGTCATCTTGTCAGACTACGAGTATTTTCCTTCTTCAAGCAATAATTACGTTAAATTCAATAATCTAAAAAGGAGGAACATTCTGTTGATTAGATGGCCATGGGAGGAAACTGCCTCATGAGTAGAGCCTAACCAATATAGATTTAACAACGACTGTTATCAGATTTTAGTGGCTTATCACACTTGTACTTCTTTATCATCATGACTCCATATGTGGGCCGATACGAAGGACTATATCTGAGGAGGGGAAGTACTGAAGGTTGCAAGGACACAGAGGTGTTAACCTTTTGTTTTTCATTGTTGCTTCTGGTGAACCGTATCTGGATACAAAACATACACAGGCACTTGTATAAAAACACACACCCATGCCCACTAAATTTGTGCTTCGTTTTTGTGTCTGTGGAAACAAACTGTGAGCCAAGGCACTGAGAATGATAACCAGATCCAGCACTCTGGATTCAGCCAATCACTCTACCCACAACTATCAGTATTCCCAGCCCACCCCTCCCATTTCACACACACACACTCTCACACACACACACTCTCTCTACAGGAATGTGCAGATAAGGAGACAAGGCCCAACTCTCTCGCTCTGCCTGATTCTCATTCCCAACGGTTTTCCTCACCTTTTGCTGGCCTCACCCTCTCTGGACCTTTCAGCCTCAGTCTCGCTCTCTGTCTCCTTTTGCCTTCTTCTGTCTCACTGACCATGAACACGAATTAAAGGCCAGAAAACAACACAGCAACCGAACCAAAACGCATAAGTATCACTGATTAAATCACTGACTCTGAAGGCGAGGTGATAAGACTGGCAGTTTGGCAGTGATAATTACAGTGATTACTCCCATGTGCTTTATAAAGTTTCAGTGAAGCTAACAAATTATAAATGACTATTAACAGAGGCCATATGTTCCAACATCCCGTCACAAGAGATGAGTGTCATTAAATAAAGTACCGAGGTT
>JBAJHX010000001.1:12224755-12250938 GCA_037176925.1 Amniataba percoides
TTAAATCATATTTTATCAATTTTCATTAGCATAAATTTATCACATAAAATCGCCCCGAGGGTTAAGTGGTTAAACTGCTACACCAGCCATTGATGCTTCAACACAAGATAAAGAAGAGAAAGAAAACATAATACTGTTGAAATGTTTCAGGTATTATTTTGTCCCAGCAGAGCCACAGTTACATTTACTAATTCAAGCAAATATTAAAAAAAAAAAAAGAAAAATCACATCCACACCTATGCAGACATTGATCCTGATGCTGTTGCTCCAAATGATTAATATCTGTGTCTTTTCCTGGCATTTTATTAACAATAACATTACAGCCAGCATCAGTGTGGAACTGCCCAGAGAAATCCAATCTTTTGCTTGCAACACACTACACCAAGTGAGCGAAAGGTTTGTTAAAGGACAAAAGAAAAGCAGGACCAGGTTCAAAGGGGTTATAAATGTCCGTGCTGTGTTGTGAATATCAAGAAACCAACTCATTGGTATTCTTGGGGCTTCTAAAAGACACTATGCAGTAAGGCTGGGCTTGACAGTAGTGAAACTCACTGTACCACATGGGCAAGCAGGCACGTACACACAAACATACACACACAAAGCACACACATGCTAAACAAAGGGGTGATTCAGCGAGGGGTCTTTCAGTCTGCTCGTGTTTGCCTGCCTTCACAGTACACCGCAGGATGACCAAAATTAGCAACTACCAGCGAGGACAAAAGCAGAGAGTCTGCCGCGGCGTAACTGGAGAGAGACTGCACATGATCGTGGCGATAAGAGCCGCGGCATTTGAATGTTCAAACGTAAACTTGGAACAAGCAGCTGGGAGATTTGACACAGACGTAAAAACATAACGCCTTTTTAAATTTCAAGTTGCGCAACCTCTTTCAAACCATGCAACTCTGAACCACAACTCATAGTCTGCAGTCTGAGTCACATGGTGCCATAAAACAAGGGGCCAAGCCCACTCAATGGCATTCCCGAGCCTTCTGAGGACTTTGCTACAATAGGCATGTTGTGGGGCTGAATCTATAGTGAATTAATGAGTTACTGTTGGAGCGGCCATTTTCCCAGCACTTAACCGGCAACATAATTACCATTCCCCAAAGAGATGAGAGATAGGGGAGGGGGCGCAGGCATTCTTTAACGAGATGCACAAGCACAAAAAGATAATAGATAAATTACTTCTAATGGCATCTTAAAAAAATAACTCATCAGCACCCTTACCAGAGAGGGGAACATGCACCCTCCGAAGTATCTAATGAACTAATTATAACATGCAAAGAATGAATGTTGCAAATCTGTAATGAAGCCTCATCATCTTGTTATTCAGTAGTGTGCATACTGTAAGTGAGTGAACATCATCACGCTGTTCAGAGGGCTGGAAATTATAGGTTAGAAGAATCCAAGTAGGCCCATATAAAGTGATTTAAATAAAACTCAGGGGTGGACAGATCTGTTAAGAAAATACAACCTGCACCGAAGCTTTCCTGTGATTTCCTTCTATAGTAATTGTGTAGCGTTTGGAGCCACAACAGCAACACTTTGTGGTGAAGCATCTGCAAACTGGGCGCAGAAACAGACACAAAACAATGAGGCTCTCCTTGAATCATTAATTGCTGCTGTCATATCATTGAAACTTCTACTTTGTTTGTTGATTTTGTGTTTTTTTACTTCCCTTGTCTATACTTCTGTTCAGACAGCAGACAAGGATGTAAAGGAGTGATGGTGTGTACATTTTGAGTGCATGTTCTTAAAATCAGTGACATTTTTCCATGGTAATGTTTTGTCACTGCCACCTAGAGCAATCCAATTCCCAAAATAATATGTACATATGTACAGAAATGCTTCACAGTTTTGAATACTTCAGATTTAATATTGTTAAAGTATATGAAAATTTAATTAAATAGGTTATGGGTCTATCAATTCTAATCCAATCCCTAAACTCCATCAAATTCAAAGCTGTGACTCTGTAAATGGGGAAACAAACAGTACGTCACATTGAGCCACAAAATGACAGTGAGTGGCAGTTTCATAACTGGTGTGGTAAAAATGACATAAATCACTCTATTGTTCAAGTCACACATCAGCTGAATTAATCTGTCTTAATACAGTGGTATGATTTTAATGTAAACAGATGTAGCTGTGATTTCATCGCAATGATGTGGAAATTAAGGGATTAGTGACAATGTCGATTTGTAAAACAGCTTTTAAAATACTTGTTGAGTTCTCCGGAATCGTGGACTCCACCTTTAATGTGTGCCCATTCTCAGTCACTCAGAATGACAGCCAGAAGATAGTACAGATTTACAGATACATATTTAACTGAATATGAACATTTCACACAATAAAATTACTGAAATGTTTCATGAATTTCTGTAATTTATTTTCTAAATTAAAATTAGCTTTCTGAGAAACAAACAAAACGAAACAAATCCAGGTTGCAGTTACTTTAATGGGACGTGTGAGCCTGCTGTTGTTGTGGTGAGAGAGAGCTCAACCCGCAGGTCTGACTCCGCTTTTGTTGTCTTGTTTTTATGTATTCCAGGAATGACAGAGACACTGTGAACGTGGAACACCACAGCAAATGTGATAGTAAGTTAAGCGGTTGGCTTCTGTTTCGATATGTCAGGAAAAAAAATAGCATATAACAGTGGTGGTGAAGCATGATTTAAAAACCCTCAATAAATAAACAGATATAAATTTTGCAGCACCCTTGGTCCCTTCCTCAAGGCACCCACTGTGGGAACCAATACTCATTTAGTGAATCACTGTTGACAGATTTCAAGACTGTGTGAAAAACAGCAACACAACAAGAAATGTCCTGGATGTCTTAGGGAACGCTTTCAGTCCATAGTACAATGCAAAAGAAATGTAAATCACTGTGTACATTACTCTGTTTCAGGTGATGATGTTCTTCTGCTTCATAATACGGGAGTGTAACTGACTGCACATCCAATCCTATATTTAGGCAAGGTGCAGAGTAGCAGATTTATAAAAAGGAAAAAGCAGAGTATCTGCACACTGGATTATGGTTGTTGAACTTTATTCGACTGCAGGCAACGTTTCAACTTTACCGGCTTAAGCTAAACCAATGTGCAAAGCAGAAAACAGCAGGTTTGAGATTTGCTAGATGATGACAGTTACTGCTGCACCGTAAAAGAAATGCTCTGTCCTACACAGGTCGAGGCAGTTTGTTATTATTTTACACACTGTTATACTTTAACAAAAAGGCGAGACGCAAAGAAAATAGGTAAAAAGAAAAGAGTATGTTTTTCTTCTTTTTAAAAAACAATCAAGTGATGTTCTGTTTTATCTATGGGGAGAGACAGATTTCAGTATGTGCATGCGGATTAGATTTATACTTATCAGACAAGATGATAGTGCATGGATTACAGGGCGATTTTGTCCCGAAAAGGCCTCTGAGAGAAGCAAATTTCTTTGTCAAAGGTCTGAGATCTGGGAAATTTACGTACATATACTGCTACTGATGACTATGCCTCATATTATCAGAAGCAGCAGACAATGTCTCCCACAGGCTGATGACTCTGCTTCCCAGACAGAAAAGACAGCGTAACAATCCTAACACTGAGACAGATAAGCAAATGAACACACAACTGTGTATGTGTATGTGTGTGTGTGTGTGTGTGTGTGTGTGTGTGTGTGTGTGTGTGTGTGTAAAGGCATGTAGGGCAACAAGCCTTGGGATGAATCTGTTCCAGCCTCTTTCTCTCTTCCCTAACCAGCTGAGCCACGGCTGCCACATGCACTCTCTCTCTTCCTGCCCCCCCCCCGCCCCTCGCTCTCTCTCTCTTTCTCTCTCTCCCACCGTGTCTCTCTGTCTCACACACAAAACACCCTGTGTCAAATCCCCTATGCCTGCAGTGGGAATGATAAATCCCTGCAGAGACCTGCCCTGCCAGAAAGGATGCAGGGCCGGCTTGGAGTGTCCTAGCTTTGCTGGGCCGGCCGTTTGATAAGGAACAAGGGACTGACTAAGACTTGAAGTTACATGACGTTTCTATCAAGAACATCAGCAGGTGAAAGGCAGTGGATCATTTCATTCCAGCAGCCCACATGTTTCTGCTAACAATAGTAAAGGTAAAACTTATAATGAAGCCCAGTCTGGTCTTCCTGAGGGAGCTCTGCGATATAATATTTAAACTCTGTCAGGTCGATATCTGAGCTCAGCTGCTCAAACTGCAGGAAAAAAGTCTTCTGAATTTCCTGGGCAGGACCTGCTGGGCCAAACTTACACAGCCACGCGACTTCTGCTACGTTCAGTTTTCACTGATGGATTTAAATCTAGATACAGCTGCATGAAAGAAAATCATAAACAAGGATGAATTTGTGCTTCACCAAACATACAAATCTTACTGATGATAATCATTTGGTTACATGGCACACTTCTTGTGCAATTTTCTTTAGAAACCAATTTTGGTAAGGACTAAAAAACAGTCCAGAACCACACCCATGGTATTCCAGAAAATCCTCAGATAGAAACCAGTGACAACTAAGTGATTGGTGTGCTCTTCTAATTAAGTACAGAAAGGACTCATGCTGATGTCTCAGTATAGAAATCATTTGTTGTATCCCTCTTAAGATATGTTACGCATGCCACCGCCAAACCACAATGAGCAAAATAAATTTTGTGGATTGCAAAGCTATTGCTAGTCTTTTCCATAAAAGTCTTTTGACCCACGCTGGGCAAGGAAATCTACTCCACCCTATTTTGCTGCTGCATTTGAATTAAACAGATATGAATGTGCTTTATAATATGCTTTATAACGTGAAAAAAGCCCAGGAGCTATAATGCGGTGATTATAGGAGAGAGAGGCGGCCGTTTTAAGATCTGCCATGTGACTCAGATTATAGCCGGTGCATCTCTCCCTCCCACTCCTTCCTTTCTCCATTTCAACCCCTCCAATAACCCCTCCTCACATCACCTCCTCCCTCAGAAGGCATTTTCTGTTTTCCTTCGTTTTCCTCTCTCTGCTATCCACCTGCCTCCTGCTGTGTGTATCTGCCCTGGATTTCCCTCCTGGGATGAAAGGATAAGCAGGTCAGATGTCCTTGATAACCGCCGCACTCCAGAGTCCCCTGGCATTGAAACAACACAAACAGCTGCTTTCTCTCAATGTTTTCATCTAAACTCAGACAGAAGGTGATACTTAAGAAACACAGGGGCTCACTTTGATCATCTCAGTCTACCATCTTCTCTTTTTCAAAAGTGGACAATGGAAATTGGACACAAGTATACTGAATATGAGTGTCTTGATATAAATATATTGAAATTACCTTTACTCCGTATGCGTTTGTATAAGTTAAGGTCATTCATATTCTTTGGATCCATGCCTAAACATTTGTTTTTGACTTAATAATAACATGAACACATACTCCAGATAGGTCACAGCGGCAGACAGACTAGCCAAAAACACACTGAAGCCCAGCTGAACCAACAGCCCCCGGCTGCTGTCTTCAATATGGGCAACTGGCAGCGCTCTCGTCTTATACACAGAGACAGCCTACACCTGCTCTCCTTGAGGGCTGGGGGGACTTTGAATCGAGGGCTTATAATCAAAGACTCTCCTCTTGGTGTGAGCAGGACTAAGCGACAGAGCGTGTGTGCTGCATGAAGTGTAGGTGCGCTTTGCATCTCGTATTCTTACTACACTGACGCTGCAGCTGGACATTGTTGGTGCACTTTGTGGTACTTGAAGGAACCTTCTTTTTCCATTTAATATCTAAAACCCTTCTTATGCTGCCCATTGCACACTGAAGAAGTTCTCTCTGGCCTTATTCATACAATCAGCATGTACACGGCAGCATGCTGTGTCTGAGTGTCTGTGCTGTCCTTCTACGTGCAGCCTAAAATTTATGACCACACAGTGCATACACTATCCGTGTATGCAGACAGGGTATAATGTTGTATATTTTACATAAATAAAGACATCTACAGGTCTGTTTTGGACTGTATCCAGCACTTCTTTGGACACTGTAATGATTGAGTTTTTCCTTGTTCACACTGATGGAGTAAAGATGAAGGGAGGGGGGTTGATTTAAAAGTCACACTTAATGTGTTCAAATGTGGATTTGTGAAGCCCCTTTAGCAGGTGTATCCACAGAAGATTAGATAAACACTTAATAAACTGATGCCGCAACTCCTTGTAACAGATGGCAGATATTAGCTGTTTGTACTGGCGTTTATCACTTGCCACCTCAGCCCTGATTCTCCAGACAGGACAGGGAGCCTAGGACACAGAACAAAAACACCACCAGGAATCTTTTCCTCTCCCCAGCACTCGGTCCTCTAATTACATTTCCCTCCTTCATTGATGTAAATGGAGATGTGTAATCATCAAAGCAAAATAGAGGCTGTTCTTGGCCTGCTGTGCAACTCTAATTAATACAACCTCCCCCATCCAAATGCATTTTCCACTTATTTGAATCTGTCTTCACAAAAAACACAAGTCTAAAGGCTGGAGGGACTGCTGATGCTCTAAATTACGTTTCTTCTTTGTGCTGCATTCACGAAAGTAAGCAGGACTGGCTGAAGGCCAAACACAAAGAACGAGGCCAGAATTTAGTGTAGTGAAGAAGAGTTACAGTCAACTCTTCAGTGGAATATACTATGGTTGCGAACTAGTTTAATACAAGTTATATGATTGTTTCAGTAAATAATAATAGTGTATTAAGTGATTAAATTCCAATTTAAACAACTTAACTATTCATATATTATTGGTTAAAGTGTTGTAAAATCATTATTACCATTTGTAAATAATGCGGTCTTCTGTGTGACTTTTAAACTGTTAACTGTGTTTAATGTGTCCTGAGAAGTCTAACTCTGACTCAGCTTTGAAAAACTGTCTCTAACAGGCTTGGTTGTTTCTTTAACCGCGGAAAAAGCCATTCATGACAGCAACACCAAAACCTGCTTGAACGGCTTGACAGGACTTTAAATAAGGACTGTGATTCAGAGGTCTGGATACAGGCTAGCTTACACCCTGCTTTGAAAACACTGCCCTTTCCTCCCTTCTTCAACAGGAACTTCGGCACCACACCGAAGAGATCTTCCCCTTTCTGTCTTCACAGAAACACATCCTCCTCAAAACAGCAATTAAAGTAAAGTATTATTTTGAACTGCAGGTCGATCACAATAAAGTGAAAACAAGCTTAAACTTCATTTAGAATAGGTTAGATAAAGTGCTTTCTCTCTGTTCACCCTATTGGTTTGACCAAAGTTTGTCCCAGTGTTAAATACTAACTTTCACATCATACTAACCTAATGACACATTTTAAGTGCACACTATTGCACAACAATGGCATTACTGACCTCTGAGACATGAAGCCAAACACACCCGTATATGTAACTGTATTCCTGAAAGACAACGGTGCAACATTTTACTGGAGTTTATCATTAACCGTAGCTTTATGTAATGCATGACTAATACGTGTGTTATGGCAGGTCATCACAACTCATCAGGTGGGAGTTGATGCGTGGATATTAAGCAGTGAACCACAGGGAAGTCTAACGTAGTGGAAGGAAAGTCGTACTTGTTTTCACATTTTATTGCTGATAATGTATGATAGAATCTGCTACCACAAGACTCATTTAGGGCAAGTATGTTTCACCAGGAGCATGCTGGATGCTTAATGTGTCTACTGTCTTTGCACTGCTAGCTAATCAGTGCAGTGACCCCTGAATAAAAGTTACTCAGTCTTGTGTGTTAAAGGAGATACAGCTCTACTAGGCTTTTGCAGTTGGGCAAGATGGACAGATAAAAGAAACATAAAAAACACAGAGGTCCATTGAGATATTTCAGGTTATCTGTTTACATAAGAAAATCAACTTGAAATCCCTCTAGGAGCTGTAGTTGAATGCTAACAAAACAACCACTATATGTACCACTAGTATATCAAACACTAAAATTACAGTCATGTCTTATTTTGTTTTTAGTTACAGCTTTCTTAGATTTATTACTTTTGCCAACAACAGCTGTGAAACTATAAACATAATAAAATTTTATTATTACATTCTGCCCAGCCAAGTTGATATGAACACCCTTGTGAAAATATACATTGAGTAACACATGCTGGAGCAGGAGAGATCAGTTTGGAAAGAGGACAGGACTTATTTTTCTGCCATTAAAAAAAACATGCAAGAAAAGTTAGGATAGTCATATTCTTATTCAAGTATTTGACCTTCACAAATTAGTAAGGAGGTAGTCCACTCATCCCAACCAAATGGTCACTACCGCACATTTCCTCCACTCTGTTGTTCCTGTTACTCAACTCAACATTTCATTTGCATTGTTATTAGAACCACTATTAATCTATTACAGCAAACCTAACAATGTTATCTGGTTATGTGACATTATTCACAAACACAGTGGGGGAGGCTTTTATTCTGAAACAGGAACAGGAAATGTAGCCTTATTCACTAAAAGACAGTGACCGTGCTAACAAACCCGAGAAACTACAGCCTACATCGCGATCCTGACATGTTTCATCACCTTTATGTCAGCCAATCTGTTCAGACTCCCATCATCGTTGTTTATGTTTCCACAGAGGAAACTGAAAACTATGTTGCCCCAAGCAAATGGCTCACAAAGCAGTCATCTAGTTCTTACACTTTCATTTTAAAAGAGCCCTTCAGATTGTAATAAAACAATTCAACAAAGATTTCCAATGACAAGGGAGAGTAATGTGAAATTAAAAAGCAAACAGTGGAATTACTAATAAGCACACGAGACCGTTTTGGCTCATTACCAACTGCAAGCACAGTACAGTAATAAGTCCGATGTCAAGGTGTGACCAAGGCCGCCCTAACGTCACGAGCTGACATGACAGAGCTGGTTTCGTCTGACTGGAACAACCGACCAAACCTGAATATCACCGCCTCTATAAGACAAACACAGCGCATTCCTCACTTGTCAAACTGAAGCAAAAAAATCTACTCATAGTAAAATACTACTTAGTATGTTCTATAAAAATATTTTGGTCTGATCTGAGGATTGACCCACTAAAAATACTATTTACCAAAAGTGTTTTCTATTACTAAACAGATGTATTTTTCAATTTATCACACATGTGGCACAATGCAGTACAGTACAGAATAGTCTCAAGACTGTTTGGCTTCAGCACCTGACTTGACCTAGTTTTCAACAAAGTGCACATAAATGCTTCATCAATTACATATAATCCAATACACACATACTATTAAATGAGGAAACACATTTGATAAATATTTATCCAGCTGGTTTTATCTGATGAATGAGAGCATTGCTGCAGGTGAAATCATGTCCTAAAACAACAAGTGTCCAAAATAGGTTTCAAGGATCCCCCCAAAAAATTACTGAAGGGGTCATCAAAAATGATTTATTTGATATTAATCAATAAACTTGAAGTCATTATATAGAGGTCAGACCTTGGGTAACAAGTGGATAACCTTTCATGATTGTAATCGCCAACTTAGCATTATATTTAACACTAAATATTATTTCATACCACCTAAATTAATAATGGAGGTGATCAAATGTGTTTTTTAGTCTCCTCTATTATGAGATCTCTGACATATTAAAAAAACAGGGAGGGGGTGGGGATGGTAATTTGGCGGCCTCAGCTGGTGTTTGGATCTCTGAGGATTTCCTGCCTCAGTTTTAATAAACTTTTAAGACTCTGGATATCAACAGGTAGCCGAGCAGAGACTTGCTATGAAACAAATAAAAAAAACTGAGTGACTTATCAGCCTCTGCTCATCTTCAGTCCCAACCAGAGTAAGTCAGATTATTTTAAACCCAGCAACAGTACAACCAGCATGGCTGAGTCTGTAGGTGTTGATTTCAGAGCAACTCCACAGCAAAACACACACACACACACACACACACACACACACACACACCACCACCATTAGGCTTTAGATATTACTACTACAACTAATCTATAAGGCCACAAACCCACAGCACACACCTTTAAATTTGCTTTTCAGCTCACATTAAATAAAGCATAGTGCAGAAACAAAAACACTTCACATTTGTGTTTTTATCCGAGCAGGTACGCACCTTATTTGCAGCTTTGGAGGACATTTTACACTCCTATTCCTCTTCAAAAAAATAAAAAATAAGTGTCCGGATAAAAGTTGCAAGAGGCGTCTTTGTTTTTTGATAATCTCTCGACCGAGTGCGCTCGTTTCCAGTCCGGTTGGATATTATTGTCGCCCAGCTGCCGCCACGCCGGGCTACGTTGTTATTTCACTTCATCCAGGACGACGGGAAACATGTCGCGAAAAGTCCAAAGTTCATTATCTTTATCTCATGGCCGCTCGAGGCATGAAAGAGAAACTCAAGATAAGGTGAGGGAGGGGATTTAAAATAGGGGGGAGTAAAAAAAAAAAAAAACGCGCTGCTTTGACGTTTTGTAGCTAACCTCTGGATGAAAAGTTGTGGAGAGCAGGCATCACCCGGGCGGCGCGGTGCAATGGCAGGCGGAGCGGAGCGGACCTCTCCCTGCTCGACTCTGCGAGCAGCCGCCGTGTCGTCTCTGCGCGGGCCGGACCACTGCGGTGCAAACTGGGGGGGTGCGAGTCTCTGGAAAAAACGAGGGCATCGTCCATACACCCTAAAAACTCCCCATTTAAAGCAACTTCTTCTTCATTTTTGTTTTAATATATACAACCACGCCACCATTTTGTTGGAAGTCTTTTTGTTTGTTTTTGTCGCGGCTACAAAAAAATGCAGCCACCCCCGCTGTCCCGCGGATTAAACAGACCGGGATACAATAAGGAGAAGCGACGCCGCTGTCCCTGCTGATGCTGAATGCTCACTTTCACTGTGGGGTGATGGTGAATGTCGTGTTTGTATGTTACACAAGCACTACAGTAGGCTTTGTGGGATTGAGTTCTAGGAGAGGGGGAAACGCACAGCTGCGATAAAATTGCGATATTATGCTTCGGATGTAAAACAGGCAACACCAGGCCCTGGGCTCTGAGGCATGCGAGCAGAGTATTTAAAAAGTCAGATGCATAAGAAATGACCCAAGTTTTCTCCCTTGTTTGTTGTGTTTTTTTATGCCAGTGGCTCTGGAGTGGATGCCAAAATGAGCCAATAAACTAAACAGAGGAACATTTCCCAGCACAGAGACACTGGCTGGGTTTTTGTGGTTTGATAAGTCACCTCACAGGAAACCACAAAAGCCATTCAGTTAAGCTCCTATAACTTCCTAAACCAGACCCCACCTACAGGATGCAACAATCTCAGCTTGCATTGTTTCACGGCTTACTTCTGTTCCCGGCAAACAATATTAAAGCAATATTAAAACGGGCCAGGGGAGCAGCACAAAATGATGGAGCAGGGTGACATTATGAAAGATTTCAGCGTCCCCTCTTACAGTACATATAATTGTGAGCATATGAGCAGAGAGACACACCCTATCTTTTCCAAACAAACTGAGCAATCACATTCCCTCAATCTTGCTCCTCTAATGATTACTTCCTCTGTGTGTGTGTGTGTGTGTGTGTGGGTGGGTGGGTGGGTGTGGAGGAGGGCTCAGGGCCTGCGTAGGTGGTCTAAGGGGTTAATTCCCACCAGACATAATCCTACAAGGCTAAAATACCGCCAGTCAGGAGAAGCAGACACATCTCGAGGGTTGTAAGTGGAAGATGACCTCCAGAAAGGCCAGGTCACGCAGAGAAGAGGATGAAAACAGATGAAGGACTCTAAAACCTGCAGCCATACTTTAGCCAGGGAAACACGCACTCATTTCTAAAAGACACTGACTGGAGCGTACAAAGGAAAAGAAAAAAAAAAACCAACACTATAGTGTGAAATATGACTCATTGATTATACATACTAGTATTGATGCAAGTCGCTCGCTCCTCCTGAAGCTCCTCAAACGCCTGTCAGGGTCGATGAGTGCGGACAGCAGGATGTTTAACATGATCCCTCAGGTGCCGACTAACAAGCGATTGCAACCAAAATATCCAAACTGGAGCAATAAAGTACCGCTGATCGCCTTTAAAACTGACGCTAAACAGAAGCCTCCCCTCTGCTGCTCGCCTCTCACTCTTCATCCACACCTGTGATGGTGGTACCTCAGATGTTCTGACCGAGAGAAGCAAGACATTAGTGACACTCCAGCGCGATCAAAGCTATCTTTGTCCTCTATGGTTGCATCCCTGCTCTCATCTCTCTCCCTCTCTTTCAAACAGACACACACACAATCACGGAGCTCTTTCGAGGGCAGCGGGCAGCTTCAAAGCTCAGGTGCGCTCATGGAAGAGCAGGCACATGGAAAACAAAGGCGAACATGCAGGCCCACATTTGGTTGGAGCGCATCGCAAAGTTCACTCAACCCAGCGTCTCCTGCAGGGAAAAGGCTAATGTAGAGTGAAACAGCATAATGTGCACATCCTGAAAATGTAAAGCTGGCGGTGGGTGAGCGTTCACGGAGGCAAACAGACAAATACGTGATGATGGATAAAAAAAGAAGGTGAGGTTTGATGTGCACCATTTGTTTCGCATTGGTGAGAGTTTTTTAAAGCAGATGTTGATTCCCCATTTTCATCTGTCATGAGTTAGTTGTCCGTGTGGGGGTGTGTGATCCCTCCTGTGCCGTGTTGATTCAGGACTGCCCTGCAGCTCCAGCAAAGGCTCTTTGTTTTTACACTCTAATAAAAACCTTGTGGAGTCCAACTGAAGCTCTCTATCAATCCATATCACATTACTGTAGACCAGGTGGCGACACCAAGGAGACATTTATCTGAATCTATTATATTTTTTAGCATACAGACAATGTGTGAGGTTTTTTGTTATGAAATAACCAGTTTAAATGCTTTAGTAGATAAGACTCACAAGAAACCCCATGAAAAAGACAAAACCAACTATGATTCAGTTCATTTCAGTAGTTTCAGACATCCCTATTTTCTTATTCGAGATGTGAATTTGTAAAAATAGTTGATAAGTATATATGTCCTTGGACACCATAACAGCTCTGTGGCACATAAGATATCAGGCTTTGGAGACTCCAACAACACTTGTCACTAGGATCAGTTCATGGTTGGTTGGTTTTGGTCTTTTTGTGAAAACATAGAATATCTGTAGCCTTTATATTTGAAATAACATTTTTTACTTGGTTTCATTGTGAGAAACTTTCACTGCGAGAATCTCAGTGGGAGCCACAAAAGGGAGAGTGTCGTTGGGTAACCCGTTAATAATCAGTATACAAATGTCACATCTCTACTTAAGAGGCCAACTGTTTGTGACCAGATTAGTATCTTATTACAGGATTAGCAGGCATCTCTTAAATTCACCTCCTACCTTCCTGGCCAGTATTGTTAAAGCTTTTGTGGGGACTTCAAAACAGTACAGACAAATCTGGTTTCGGGATTTCGAGAAACACAGACTCCAAAATGTGATATGCTGCGACATGGTTAAAAGTTCAAGGTTTGACTTATTCACCCATGAATTCATCCTGATATTAGAAGGAAGTCATAAAAATCTGTAAAATAAAACAATAGATGCAAGACCACATAAAATTATGTTCCACTAAAGGCTAAAAAAATTTCCAATAGCATCATGAAAATGTCCCCAAGCTTTTAACCTACATCTTACCCTTTCCATATCAGTTAAACATCATCTGTACACACTCTCTGAGTGCTGCTTTTCATCAGGGGAGGTTTTCACAAGACGTACACTTGGCCAACAAAGCAAGGGGTGTACGTGTATGTCCTTATGATAACATCTCAGGTCTCCATCCTCAAGAGCCTCTAAACCTGTTAACTCTTTCTAGTCATGTGGTCCATCTCTTCCATGTTCAACCACACCAGAGGAGGTGTCCAGTGGCACTGTGCGGGAGAAATGTGGAGCAGTCTCTGCAGAAAACTCTGCATATTATTGGAGGGATTGATGGGAGTTTACAGCCATCCTAACAGCACTATAAGGCTGTACTTGGCATGCTTGCACACTCCCAATTACTATCCTGACATGATAATGTGACATAGGTTTAACATTTATCATGTTAACTGGCTTTATTTGTGAGTTTAAAGTATATCAAAGGATGTGTCGTCTAGGGGAAAAAGTTGCATGAAAATGTAAAGACAGTTTTTACTGGAGTTGATTATCCCACTACTGTCAGTTGTGTTCTTCCCCGATTCATTCACAACCCCAGAAGAAAAATTAGCTTAAGTAAGAATAGTCAGAAGTGCTGTTATTTGGAGACACACTTAGCTCGTGTGAAGAAGAAAGAAGCTTTTGGAGTACTAAATTTACCACGGTGGGTTTTCAGCCGCTGAGAGTGAATCAGGCTACTTTTGATCTTCTGGAGACATTTACTCCAAGAGGCAGCCTGTGATCAACCAACCAAAAAAATCTCTCATTTTCCCTCTTTCTCTGCCTCTCTCTTGCACTGTGTCTTCAAGGATTTCTGAGCGTTTCACAGCCAGAGAATGGAGACTGCTGCAATGAACCTGGCTGAACTCTACTCTGCGTGTCACAAGTATCTTAACAAGGAATGGCCCAAGTCGCAGAGCAACGTTCCTACTTCTATGACCGTTTCTAAGTAAAGACTACTTTCCTTCTTGCCCTACAAATCTCTATATTTGTGTAAGACCCACAGCAATTAACAATCAATACGCCGTATAAATCTGGTGAGGAAAAACCTGCCATTACATCATGCTTCCCGTCCACATGACGATCCCATTGTTTGCTGCAAAATGAGACCGTAAATTAAAAATATTGCAAATCCCAAGGTACAATCCACAAGGCACTCAGCTCAATCTAGTGTGTGTGTGTGTGTGTGTGTGTGTGTGTGTTTGCTGGTAAATACTTCATGAAAAGCAATTCAACCTTTTCCCTTCATTGTTGCGACAGCATTGCATACAATGTAAATGTAACTTCAAGAGGCATTTGGTTACTCCCAGTCCTATTTGTTTATCAAGATAAATGTATTACAATGTGTCCATGCTTTATCAGTATGTCCTCCAACTGATGACATGGAGAGAAAGTACAGGCTGTCCCCCAAAGTTGATATCAAACTTTGTGCATTATCATATTGTTTTTCTTATGCTAATGGTCCACGTTCTAAAACTAATAACAAAATGCAGAAATCTGCAAAAAAAAACACACAAAAAAAACCCAGATGATCTTTAGGAAATTGCTATAAAAGAAAGATAACTGGATTTTCACTTGCAAGGAAAATATGTTGAATATTGTTCTCGCAGAGGTGTGTTAAATAGCTTCCACCCAGGCTGCACTTACATGTGATTTTTATCATTCAGTTACACCAAGGTGCACTGAGGTAACAGGCATGGGAATATTTTGCTAACATGATGTAGGATTTCTCAACCCACTGACTTGCCTTACTGCACATGTAAGCAGTTCAGCAGTGTGGGAAAACAGAGAGAATAAGTCAAGTTCGCAGGAACTAATTTCAAGCCAGCCAAATGATGGAAAATGGGCTGTGATCAGGTACCTCAGGGGATCTATGACAAAAAAGCGCAGAAGGAAGAAGATGTGCCCTGACAAACTAACAGTAGCGTGACCATACACCTGTTCTTACACAATCAGATGTGCCTCATCATATTTAAAATAGCATTCAAACCAGTGGGTTATATTTTACACTCAGAGGTATTAAACAGTTTTGTGACAATGTACTCACAGCTGGGAGAACTATAAAGATAAAAAAAAAAGAACAGCAGGATGAGGACAGCACCTGATGCTCGATTATGAAGCTGCACTGTAGTGATGCAGCACATGATGCACCTCTTACTGAAAGTCCCATCTTGCATATGGTATGTGTGCAAAACAAAAAAGAAAAGGCCCAGACATTTACTGCCGAAAACAAACATGTCCTAAAACCACCGTTGCTTCGTTGTTGTAAACACGTCTAGTAAACCTTGCAACAGTCTGAACTATGGATGATGTTTACCTGTTTCTCCAGGTCACGTTCGAGCATCCATGTGGCCCCTGTTACATTTTTGAGTGCATGTGCATGTCATCTATTCCCTAAGTATGCATCTTAGGAGATCCTGCAGCTCATGCAGAAAATTCAGCCTTAAGGACTCACCTGGTACGACTCAGAAAAACCAAACAACAAAACACTGACACTGGAGGCTGAGGCGCATTATCAGTCACAGATTATGCAGCGAGAGAGCACAGAGAAATGTGCACCAAACATACTGCACTGTTTCTTCTCACAGGTTCATATCTCACCTCAGACGGAGAAGAGAGGGTGTAATAAAAGCAGCAGTTAAACTGTCTGGCAGTACTTACAGTAAATGTCCACTTGAGGCTATAATAACAGTGAAGAAACACAATCTATACGCGTTCTCTGATGCAACCTTAAAGCTTATCCTCTAAATCACCATGGATCACAATCTCGCCCTGTAATCCATAGTTGTGGACACAAATAGAAATAGAGTGTGGTCAGAAAAGTATTAGGACGGTGAGACGTTTTTGATTGTCTCAGCTCAAATCCAGCGCAAAACATTGGAAATGAAACAGCGACAACAGGGGGGTAAATCCTCACACTCTGTTTACATCTGTGTTTACATCCACATCAGATGAACAGCAAGAAATTTAGCCTTCATCATCAACACTCATTTAACAGCTGGTTTACGTTCCAGTCAATGACAGCTCTTTGTAAAGGGTTAGTGTCCTGCTGATTTTCCAAAATTGGAAAAAAAGGGCAATAAGCCATGCCTCTTTAACTTTATAGTTTCATTTCAAATCCAATGTGCCCAGTATAGCCAAAACAATGAAAAGCAAATCACTGTCCTGATACAGTCTAACTGTGCTGTACGCGAAAAAGGTCATATTAAACTAAGGATGGAGTTATAGACGCAGTTATTCTCTAAAGGGCATCAATTTTCTGCATGTGCAAGTGCTAATATGTCTGGACATGTGAATGGTGCATGGCGTGGCCAAGCATGGTGTGAATCGACAGCTTAATGAATGAGGCAACAGACACAAGTGCTCCAAAGCTGCCCCACTTAAAATGAGAGACAGAATTATGTCTCGGTAAGTCCAGAACAGCTGCAGCTCAAGTTACAGTGTCGACAGCGGGCAGCAGGCTCTGAAACGCCATTTGACACATAGTGTAAGTGGCATGTAATTGATTTTCAAGGAAGAGTAAAGATTTACAAGTCTAATACAGGCAACAACTGCTGATTTCAGGCTGCCACGCTTGGGGAACACAATTAACTTCCGACAGAATGAAGATTTATCTTGCAGCTGCCCATCGGTGCAGCAGGATTTCCCCACCTAAAATTCAAAAATGCACCTCAGTTTCAAGTAGGTTTCAGACTGATGTTTTTTAAAAATTCGCTGTCTAAATAACATAGTAAAAAGCACACACATCTTGTTCTATAAATGTTGGTTAGTTACTTTTTTTGCACCTGTAACCACACCCAACTGTGATGTCATCGTGTACTTGCACACCCTGGATTACATTTCTACGTCACTGCTGTGAGGTAAAAGGTTAAACCACTGGAGGTCAGCAAAAACAAGCTCTTTCAATGGTAGTATAAAACTATGTTAGAATTTCAGCCATCAGTATTGTAATAACTTTTTAACATATTTTGACAAATATGCCTTGTTGCTTCAGTTGGTGTTTGGAACAGATGTAATATAAATATATTTTAAAAAATATGGGCGTCTGTTGCAGTTGTCACATCACTTCTGCTGCACCATTTTAAAGCCAGTAACAAGAACTATGTTATTAGAAAAACAGATCTTTGTTTCACTTGGAGATACATTTACCTGTTCATGTAAAAGAAACATATGTATATATTGGATGTCACTGTCACTGTGGTTCACAAGGACATTCACCCTTCTCTGTTACAAAACAAACTGCTACTTGAGGAGTCAGTATGTGAGTCACAGTCACGAGCCCTCTTATTACAAGTATCGTTGGGCTTGTTTATCTGTGAAGTCACTTTCAAATATTGGTAGTTGCAAGCTGCATTTTCTTGGGCTTGTTTCTGAAGTGTAGTTGCTTATTTGGGCTTTCTCCCTTTGTGAATCCTGTTTCTCTCCACTATACCTGTCCAGCAAAGCAAAAAATGCCTTAATGCACACTTGCCCACCCTCCCCTCAAGCTTGGGTCCTCCAGGGCACCAGAGATCTGGAAAAGAGAAGGAATCCTCTAAAGTGACCCCACTTGATCTGTCTGCACGGTTTAGCCTCATCTATCTGTTAAAGTGATAGCTTTTTTTGTCAGACATGACAGCGCATCTACAGTAAGAGCGGCAACACTCGCATGATACTTGGCACCTGGTGTGCAAGAGGAAAAACAGAGAGAGAGAGAGAGAGAGAGAGAGTGAGAAAAGGGAAGAGAAAGGGCCATGGTGAGTTTAAGATGTTTTGACAGCACAAGCTGCATCTGGAATGTATTTTAAAACTTATTTAACATATTTAGTCATACTGACCAACAGACTGGTATAACTGTGGGTGTAATACTTGCTCACTGTCTTCCATTAAACAGATGAATTCAATGCGCCAATAACACGTGATATCAAAATAAGATTGATTCAGTACGAGATATATTTGAATAAATGAATTACCGTACAGACATGTCAGTCTGCTCTCTTGATAATAAAGACAAACAGTATTTCAATTATTTTCAAGTATCTGCTGTCCCAAGCTTACAAGATTACAAATCCAAGCTACGGTGTAACCAGAGAGGGACAAACAGGTCTGAGGGCGTTTTGTTCTGGTATTGTCACTCTTAATCATGAGAGAAGATACGGAGCTGGACTGCAGAAATACCAGCACGAGAGATTATCGAGCGATACACATGTTTCTTTTTGAGGAACAGTGTGAAATTCTGGTTGAGATAACTGAGAAACAGCCAAGTTGACCTCTTGCAGACACAATAACAAGATCCCAGAGTGGTTTTAGAATGAAACACTATCTCCGACCTCAATAAAAGAGATGACACTGGCTGTACTGTAGAAAAAAGTGATGTAAAGATGCAACGGTGCAGATGTAAAATAAATAAATGATAACAGGACATAGGTCAGCCTACATCTACATCCTTTATAGCACAGTGCTGTGAAAAATGATGAGGGGATGTGATGAGGAGAGCAGAGGAGACTGTAAAAGAAAGAGTGATGAAAGATTAGCGTGGAGTGGAGGGAGAGAGACGAGGGCTAAGGGGATTAAAGGAGGAAGAAAAGAGAAGAGAGGAAAGAATTGCCAGTCTGGGACGAGTAAGGGGGGAGAATAGAGTCATTTAAAAAGTAGGAGCTGATAAGAAGAGGAGAGCAGGAGAAATAAGGGAGAAGAAAAAGACAGGTGAGTTGAAAGAGAGGAAGAGACAATAGAAAGAGGGAACGAGCTGAACTTTTATGTCATAAAGTTGCAGCGGATGAGGGATTGTTTCAAGTCCAGTGAACAGTGGTACCGCCTGTTACTGCTGAATTCCAACAGTATGAATCTGCTCTTGCCAGGCAAAGGAGTGGAAACAGCAGGAGCTTCCAGGGAAACAGGCACTCTGCTCCCCCGGAGAGGTTGAACAGTTCAGGCTGAGACGCTGCTCGTCAGACAAGAAGCAGCTGAGATCCTGTGAAACCGATTAAAGCAACTCCAACAACTGAAGCGGTGGTTTGCTGATGTGCGTCTGATGTGATTTTAAACGGTTCAGCGATGATGAGGAAAATTGATTTTGGGTAGCTGTACTTATTGTTTGGTGAGATCTGAAATGAAATCAGAGAGGGGTCAATCAGTGAAAACCCTTCCTTGTGCTCTCTCTGTATTCGGCTTTTTTTTCGGAAGGTGAATGTCACACAGTAGACCCAGAAAATCAGAAGCGCAGCAGCTTGCTCGCTCTGTATTCAGTCCCCTTATCAAACCATGTCACTTGAGTGTCAGTTGCAGTTGATAGTCAAAGTGCACACAGCTGGATTGAAATAGGACTATTCAACACACATTATCTGGGAAAACAGCTCCACTGAATCGGGCCCCTCTGCTGCAACTTAACCCACCCTGTCCTAAGTCGGTGACATCACATGCTCCTCCCATGACAACGCGAGCCTACAAGAGGGGATGATGCTGTGTTTTTGGTCAGAACGGAGGAAGGAGAAGCAGTGGAGGATGAGATCCAGAGCCAGTCAGAGAGGCGGATGGAGACACGGCAGCCACGGGGGCCGCTTCAAGCCTGGTGGTGATGAGATGCGATGGGACCCGACCCTGCAGAAGCCCCAGCCAGTGTGTTAGCTGACTAATCCTCTAGCCGTCCAGTGCCAGGATCCAGACTCATCAGCTTTGGTGTTCTCTTGTCAGACTCATTTTTATAACGTCCCACTGGTCAATTCTAACCGCTAATGCCCAACACAACGGCCTCTAATGCCAAGTGATTACCGAATGCTGTTTTAGCACATTTGTCGCCTGAAAAGAAAGAAAAGGCCACAAGGCAGTGGGCCGGCTCCCTGCTCAAAGGACCAGCCTGATGAACTCAGCAGAAAGGGAGCAGCCCTAAAAGCCAGTCTAAGCCACCTCTCTCGGGGTGGGCACCATGGGGCCTGAGTCGGGTCAGGACTGAGCTGGGCGCTGGGCAGGGATTTACAGTGCCCTATTCGACAGCATATAGACAGTTCCTGTGAGCTCATACGTGATGAGATACTAAATGTGGACATCCGGACCTTCCCTGCATGCCAGGCAGAGATGTGCAGAGAGAGGGAAAAGTTTGATTTTAAAGGTGTCTAAATGATCTAAAAAGTATTTAGAAAAATGTAAATATCCCCTAAAAAGACACCACAAAAAAAAGAGAAAAAAAGCCTCACAGTTTTAAGAAGCTTAATGTGGCTTGTCGACAGATGTTGTTACATCTGACAAACAGGAGAAGCCTCAAAGAAATTAAGTTTATTAAAGAAGAAGCTGGAACCGGAGACTGTCTGACAGTTTGGCATGAAAATTGACTAAACAATTATTCAAAGAAAAGTTTCTTTCAAGCAGCTGATCAATTCACTGTTCAGATTCTTTTTAGCCCAAAAAAGTATACGAACTAATCATTTCTTCTTTCTCAACTAGATACAAAGAAATACAGTGCACAATATCAAAGTGCTGTGACTTACAACTTTTTTACACACAAGGTGTTTTTATATTGATATTTGTAAAAAATTTAATAATATTGCATGTATTTTTTTATCTTGTTTCCATAAAATCTTAACACTCGAACACAAGTTTGATAGAAATAATTTGAATATGTTTTTTTTTCATAGTTGTAAACATGTTACATACTGAGCAGGACATTTTGCAGTTGAAAAATAAACTTGTTTTTTGATTGACAAACTATGTAAACACAACTTTTCTTTTGACATTTCTAAAATATCTCAAATATATGGACAACATAACTTGGGGATTTCTGTACTGGAGTTTCCTGTTACTTCTAATTACTTTAATTACTAATCCTATTATAACTGCAATAGGCCAATATCAGTTAATATATCTGACAAACTGAGTGACTCTACTGTAGCGCCAATGACTTTAATGAAATGAAATGAATGAATGAATCCATTATTTTGGGTGGATTTGCCAGTTACTGTCAGTAGAATAGACATTGATGTTGCAACAAGAGTCAATGATGCGGTGATGTTGATTGGTTAACGCAAAGTGAGTTTATCCAACGAGTGCTATTAAGATGTATTATCCCTACTCAAATTCATGCCTATGGAAAGATGTCATGGAATAAATGTTACATATATATAATCACTGAGAATTACTCGATTTTCTATAACATTAATCTACCTCAAAAGAGGACAGTAATGGTTAAAGAGTAATTTTTCGATTTGTTAAGCTATAATAACCAAACACATACAGCTGTTACGTATGTTTTCTGTCTCTCTTTTATCTTTGTCTTTAATGCTTTCACAAAAGTAAGAAAAAGAAAGAAAACAAAGCAATCACAGCAAATGGAAAGCACTGAAATGAACAGTGCTGTGTTTGCCTTTGCTGCACCAACAGGGAACAGAGCTTTACGTAGAGATGTTATCTGCCTCTGTTTGCCTACAGCTCTGGTATCACCTGGGGCCCCCTCAGCTTATGCAGTGACACTGGCCTAACCATGTGACATGTACAGTAAACAGCATATGGAGGCAACACTGCTGGGACATCAACACCAGGGAGCACAGAGTTTAAAAAAAACACATAAATGCTCCACTACAGTTCCTCTAATGTTTATGCCGAGCAGTAAACGCGGTTATGTTGTGCTATCGTGTATATTACGGGTTTTAGATGGTGCTAAGCTGAGCCGGTGTCAACCACACAGGGCCCATCTCAGAGCCGGGCTTAGTCAGATATGATTACAGCATCAGTGTTAAAAACCGACCAGAGAAGCCGGTCACTGCAGTGGAGTGCAAACAAGCAAGTAGCTGTAGGAATAAATGTATGCAAAGTATTGTTGTCAGATGAAAATAACTTCTACTTGTTGTCAGTAATGAATCAGAAAACCTACATGTAAGGTTTACGGTTATTTATGTTCAGGTCCCTTCAGTTTAAAGCAATCTTAATTTCCAATGAACTAACGTGGATGACTAAGAATAAGAATAAGACATATTTCAAAGCCAATTGAAAACAAAGTATATTTTGCATTTTATTAAAGTTTTTTTATTAAAAGAAAAATAAAATGTATATCTACACCTTAACATTTTACATGTCATTTGCCAGGATCTTTATTTGAGTTATTGAATATAAGTAATAAATAAGCGTATGGACACGTTGTTGTCCATCCCCTGCGTGCAACTAATGGGACATGCAAATCTTTAATTACAGAGTGTAACGGGGGAACATTATGCAGACCACTGCTACGAGGCTGTGATTAGCTCTGTTGTCGTGCTGTTAGTCAGTGTGTAATGTGCAAGAGCAGCAGTCCCGCAGGAAGGTCAGACTGTGTGACACACTGGGACAACAGCATTTCATACCAGAGTGTATCTGAATCACAGCTGTTAACCTTGAATGCAGAGATAAAAAAAATATGTAATGTTTATTCAAAGAAATCTTCGGGACAGTAGCTACTGTAATAATTTCATGTGACTTCAGACCTTAATCTTTCCACAAGTTTATTGTTTTGTCATCAGTTTGGCCATGTTTTCCACAGTGTCTTTTAATCACTTTGTACTGCTGCAGATATTCAGGTGTTGTAAAAATATGTAACACTGCGCTGTTATGCGCAGAGCCTTGTCTCGCATCTACAACAGGAGTAGTCGAGGGATGAAAATAATCCCCTTTGTATTTATATATATGCTGCACAACATTATGCATGGTCAAGATTAAATGGATTTCACACTGAAATCCCTTCATTGGAAGTTTTCGCTGAAAGCCTGACCAGTGGGCATTATATAGAATGTTTATAGGAATGAACAGCCTTTCAGGAAAATGGACATTATGAATTATATGCATAATATAAAACTGATGCATTTTCTTTCATTGCATTTGAAAACAAGTCCAAAAAAAAAAAAAAATTCAACTACTTATTAAAGATAATTTTGATTTGATACAAATTTGTTTTTGCGCCCGACCAATCCTATTTGTGAGGAGTGTACAGCCACAGTAGGGTAATGGTATGATGTTGTTGATTGTGCATGTCTCTGGACTCAAAGGAATCCAATACATCTGCAAGAAACCCACGCAAACTAGAAAACACACAGAACAGAGCAGACAGGCATTTGAATGCAGGATCTTCTTGCTGTGAGTCAACTTTGCTGACCAGCCAGTGACTCACAGAGGCGTTGAAGGCTACAGCGGTCAAAAGGCATTTTACAATTACGTCCAGTAATTCCAGGACAAAGTTTTCCTCGCTTCTGAAATTTATTAGACAGTAAAGTCAAGGAGGTTTTCTTTGTCTTGCCTTTTTATCAGCCACTTTTTGGGTTTTATCTCACCAGCCTGGCATTTGAGTTCTCAGTTTCCTTGTATTCATTAGTGTTTATAAGCTCTACACCGCTTCCATTTTTTGTCTCCGCATCTAATTTGCTGCTGCCGACAAATCCTACAGCGCAGATGTGGGGTAAGGGGATGCGAATCAGTGCAAAATACTAGCTTAACATCAACACACCGAAATAAAGTTATGTGGTGGTTCAAATACAGAACAAAAGACAGTTGCACTTTTGTAATATTGAACAGAAAAATAAATATCCTTTAGTCAACCTTCAAAAACATCCACTTTCATCTTTCACCAAAAGAGCAAACATTTAGACACGACCAGCATGAATTAAACATGTTAACATCAAACATTAACAAATAAAACAGCAAGCCTTCAAAATAAAACTAAATCAGCTTAAATCTAACCCTCCAAAATAAAGCATTTGATTAGCTCTCTGCTTGCCTTACATTATTAAACCCACTCACACGTTCACTCACCACACATGCGTGCATATGCCTGCACACGGTCTGACTCCAGCTACGGTTCACCCAGAGGGATGCTGTCGCCCGTGTGTGTGTCCCTCCGCATGCACGAGCTGAATGCTAGTCAGTGTGTTTGCCTGTGTGAGTGATTACGGGGTGATCCTCAGCGGCGCACACTGTGGACTGAGAGCAGAGCCAACCTGGTGTGACATCTGTGAAGGCCGTGAGATAATCTACATGACACTGCCACTGATAGGCGTCGAGATATTGATTTAAAAAGCGCCAGCGCTAAAATTAGATTCTTATGCATTCTGATTGGCCCAGAGGCGTGCACCTCTGTGGTAACACGAGCCTGTGGGCAGAGCTGCGTGTAGTGATCAAAGATTTGATGATGGAAACCCCGACAACTCCAGCAGTCCTGACTGAAGTCAACCTCACAACGCTGGGGCCCTTTGGCCTGACCTCCTGCTCCCCTCCTCCCTCCATCCTCTCTCCCTGTGATAACAGAGACATTCCTGAGCTCGTTCCCTGCCTTGCCGCAGGCCTCTCCCTTAATTCCAGTGGAGTGTGTGGAATGTTGGACTGAAGAGGCGAGCAGCCAGGCGGCTGGAGGCGAAGAGACGAGAGGAAATGAACAGCATTAATAAACTCAGGTCTGTTATGGCTCCTGGTGCTTGAAGCACCTGAATGCCCACTGCAGGATGTGCCAGCACAAGGTGCATGCACGTAGGCAGACACAGAAAGTTTCGTGCACACACACAAGCAGGGAGAACATCTGCCATACAATGTGCAAATCTGGAGCGAGCCCATCCATATGTAGCAGTGTAGTTGGATTAACTATGTAAGAGGGCTGGATTAGAAACAATCAGATCAATGTACTGCTTTAGATTACAGAAATAAAACATCAAAGAGCCAGCAAGACAGAAAAGGAATTAAATAGCAAAACACTAAAAATAGTGTTTAGGAGAGTCTTTTTTCTGTGATATATGATATTTCTAATGTTGTACAGTACTGTACTATAGCTGCACTTGATATCAAGTGTGAAGCTCTGCTCTCACTCTCAGACAACTCTGATCTGTAGCCTAAGCCGCTCAAACAGAAAATCAGCAAAATGAGCAAATTCCAGAAAGTCAGAGGCAGGTCTATTAGAGTCTGGTCAATTTCCCTTGAACCACTAAAAGGTGTGTGTGAAAAACAGACAGACCCAGAGCATAGAGAGAAAAACAAAGTTGCTACGGGCCAGAGGAATGAATAAAACGAGAGGATACACCACGAGAAGATCAAAGGGAAGAAAGAAAGAGGTTTGGCAAATGTTCTAGTCTCAAAAAAAAAGAAGGAAAAAAGAAAGATGGCACACTGTTCTGGGCGTTACACTCAGAGGCAGAGTGATGGGCTGGAAAAAAGATGAAGGGCAAAACACATCAGAAAGAGTGATTTACGGTGCTGCAGCAGAGTCCGACTCGGAGCATAAATCTCCACCACTCCTCCGTGCTTCTGCAAATCAATTATTTCCATTGGTTGCTGCTTTATTTATGGGTCACCATTAGGGATAAACCATCAGCAGCTATGATGACTGAGTTGCTGTTAGAGAGAGGTGGAGCAGGACGGGTCTCACCGATGGACCCAGCTTCCTCCCTTGAGAGTCAAATGAGAAATGGCGTTTAATGCTGAATGCTTTAATCTGAAATGCTGCAACAAGGCTGGCTGTTAATCACCAACCATTGACAATTACTGGTTCCCAAAGCCCATGAATCCCAGTGTATGTGTGTGAGTGTGTGTGTGTGTGTCTGGCTGCCAGTCTCGCTGACAAGACCTCTGCTCCTCACGATCACAGGAGACGATCAAAAG
>JBAJHX010000001.1:12265460-12278681 GCA_037176925.1 Amniataba percoides
ATGAAAATAACTGTTAGTTGCAGCCTTCGCATCATCATGTGTTAAATTGGTGTAATGGAGTCGTGAGTGAGCCTTACATTGGCGTCGAGCAGGTCGATACTGTCCAGGCTCTTGCTGCGGTGAATGCGGCCTTTGATGCGACGTAGAGAAGGTTTACCCTGGCTCATGGGCAACGAGAGGGTGGAGGTGGCAGGCATTGCCATAGCACCAGCGCCACCGGTAGCACCTAAAGGCCCATCTGAACACCCAGGAGCACCTGAGGGGGATGTTTCTCCGTCTTGCGGGGTCACCCTGTGACGGAAAACAAAGAAAAAACAAAGACGATGTTAGAAATGATGTGAGCATTATGGTCAGAAAAGCTGAATCCTACATGATTCTCAGTGATGAACACATTGAACATCTTAAGTTTCTTCTTTTTTTGGTTTTGTTTAATTTCATTGTGGAATCTGGTAACACATTTGTACAGTGAATAAACTTGGTTTCTTTGCAAAAATGTAGTTGCGTTTAGGTTTCTCATAATACTTTATCAAAACCCTTCTCTTTGAACAATTTTAGTGCTGGACTTGCAACCAGTAGCTAGATCGTAAACACACGGATACACAAATTGTTCCTCTTCAAAACATTTCATTTCATTTCATTTTGTGCATAATGCATTTGTTTTTGAATCATCCGGTTGCTGTTTCCAGTAGCAGCAGAAATCTGTTTTCAGCAGAAAAGCTCTAAATACCCAAACAGTTAACAGACAACGTTAGCAGCCGGCTGGTGAACATCGTGGTACATTTCGCAGCTAAAGAGGAAGATATTTCCCCCAAGGAGTCGGTGGAGAGAAAAGTGAGTTAAAAGGCCAAGTGGTTCAAAAGTGACTTCAGCTGAGTGCTTATGCTGCTCTGTGTCTGCGTTCAAAGACGACTGTTAAAAGGTTGTTTTCAGAGAAAGTGGCCGATTTATCGTAAGTTTGTAAAAGCACTGCGTGTCACCTAAATGCACCCGTTACATTTCTGTTCAAGCTTTGTTCTGTGCTGCATGTCCAAGTGCGTTTCGCTGAGCAATTCTGTCTCGTATAATGACGATACAACTTTAAACTTTAGACCTTGTATAACCAGAGTTTGCACAGTTT
Organism: Amniataba percoides; assembly: GCA_037176925.1. Classification (NCBI taxonomy): domain Eukaryota; kingdom Metazoa; phylum Chordata; class Actinopteri; order Centrarchiformes; family Terapontidae; genus Amniataba; species Amniataba percoides. The sequence goes on from JBAJHX010000001.1 coordinate 12,266,578, forward strand.
AGTTTCACAGTGATGACAGCTTTAATTGATGGCGAAAACATATCTGAGACTGCTGGGTACGTCTTAAACTCTCAAACGTGTCTGATGTTGTATAGCTCGTGGGCTCAACAAGTTGACGTAACCACATCCATTAAATACCACACGATTCACAGCAACCACATTTTCTCAGAAGAGCGATCCACACTGCTGGCAGGCACCGCTGCGTATCTGAGGGAAAACACGGAGATGCCTGGAGGATCAAAGTGACATAACTTTCCTCTTGCTGTCTTTACTTTTTAAAGGACGCATTCTCCTGTTGGCTGCAGTGGCATTCAAGCAAGTGTGAATAATTGGGCTGAATGTCAGCGGGTAGCCTGCAGATGGAGACTAGGTATGGAGCATCCACTTGTCTTCTATTATTAAGCCACAATGAAGCTGTTTTGCTTTTCAGATGCACGCCTGCAAAGGGAAGGAATTTCCAAGGTAACTTGAGGTGAATTGCTAGGAAAAAACATAACGCTCATTGTGAGTCTGACATTTCCCAAGTCATGCCTTAAAAGGCTAATAAAACACACAAAAAGCAAATGATTCAAAAGCTCTTCTTCTAAAAAAGGTGAATGTTTTGATGTGGAAGTTAATAATACTGGCTCTTGCCACTCTAGTACATAGAGGTATAGTCATAATCTTCTACAGAAGAAAGAATTAGTTGATCAGTAGATTAGATAACAGAAAATCTCTTTGTATGTTCCAAACATCTAGAGGTGTCAGCCTCTTAAATCTGCTTAGGTGAGTGTTTTATGTTTTAATTATCTCTCTATTACCCAGTTATAAATAAAATATTTTAAGGTACTTTTTGGACAAAACAAGCCATTTCAACGAGCCTCCGCAGGTGCTGGGCAATTGTGACAGGTATTTTTTCACTATTTTCTCCTCTTCAAAATGGATGATGAAAAATGATCAGTCACTCAAGACAATAATCGTATATGAAAATAATGATTAGCTGGAGCCCCACAGTAGCTCAGCTCTGCACTGCATTCATAACTATGAAAGAGAAGTACAGATCATGTTTTGTACTTTGAGATGTATCGTAATGACAAGACATCAGTCAGTTCAAAAGCTTGTACAAAAGTATTAGACAGTGTCAGAGTTGACGACACATGACAGTCCTCAGGAAAAAAATAACCCCACTGACAGCCTGAGTGTGAATTGGCCCGGACACATTCACAGGTTTTCAACCATGAATGCAAAATCCTATTAGACATTTTAATTAAAAACACGTATACTCACCCAAAGCTGGAAAACGCAGGATGTAAAAACAGTGGATCTGCTGTAGTCACCATTTGGCACAGCAACAGAAGCTGGTGCTCTTTGGTAAAGTCCATAAAACCACGTTCATATATTGGCACTTCACATGTATGTTTACTGTGTTCAGCATCTCATATTTGAGAATTAGCATGCTAACATCTGTTAAATATACACAAAGTAGAGTTAAGGCTGATGGGAATGTCTTTAGCTGTTTATCAGTTCGCTTTCTTTGGTAGAGTAAGGGACAAATTGAATTGAACATGAATATTTATTTTAAACTTTACGGTGATCCATCCAATAGTTGTTTATATATTTGGCCCCAGACTGAATTTTAACCTCATGGTAGTTCTACAGGAAAAGTCAGAGATATTAGTATTGATCCTCGGTCTTTCACTGTAATTCGTCCAATAGTTGTCGAAATATTTCGCTCTTGATCAAAGAGATCAAAGTGACCAAATGACCTAGCGGTATGTTTTTTTTAACCATTTTTTAAAGTACTTTACTTTATAAAATTGTACTTTATTAAGTACTATTAAGTCACAGAAACTAACATGTAATTTTCAGTCCCTGTCCTCTACTGTGACCCTGTCACAACGCCCACATGTATTTACTAACAAGCAGGACACAAACACGATATCTGGAGGAGGCTGCAATCCCAGCGCTGCTTTTACAAGGAGACTCCATTCACACATCCAGCAGCAGCTTACGAAGGAGGCTCTGTGGGTTTTAACAACATCGTTTCTAAGAATAAGAAGTGCTGACATCGACTGTATCTGTGTGATTAATGGAGGGCACTTCACAATACTAATCCTTCACTAATAGATAACATCACTGGTGAGAGACAGGAGGGAAGAAAAACGAAGATGGACTGCTTGGTAGTAAAGTATATGAGCTCTGCCTTTACAATGTATGTTTTGCTGTTATTCCTGATAAGGGACTGAAAATGTGACATATTGTGAAGTACATTTTCTGGTATGCAATCCGACTGTTTCAGAATCACTTGTTAGATATGGATCACAATGAATAACATATTCAGAGTCACTTGTAAAAGCTATAAAAGAAGCAAAGTTCAAATAGCGACTAATGTAATTTAAAGGAAAACTGATTGATATTATTTACCGTCCTTTCTTTTTTATTTTCCATGCCATGTATGGAAACACAATGACAGAAACAAGAGTTGTGTTCCTCCAAAGTCTGGTCTGCCAGCAGTATAAACATCAGGGTACAAACATTAAAACTATACAGAACATCAGGCCGAGCAGAAGTTTGATGTTCACTTGCTGCCGGCCGATGAATGATTTATCATCAGTGATGCTGCAGGATTTTAGCAGGATATACTGTGCCATGCAAGCCAGTGGATTAGACACAGTCTGGCTGTGCGCGCGGACAGAAGTTAGTTTCACTTTTCACTGCCTCTGGAGAAATATGGAGAAACTCACAAAGAGGCTGGAGTGCACTCTCAACGCGCACCCAAAGTGACCCCTTCAGTACAAACAACAAAGCCGGCATCTTCCAGCACAAAAATAACGGAATAACAAGACACATTAGGCGCTGACTGCAGTGAGAGGTGAAGTTTATGAATATTACATGAGACTTCTGCTCAAAATAGAGAATCTCCCTCCTGCCCTGGATTTAAGAGGTCATTGGCAAAGCTTTACAGATTACCTCATCCCAGAATCCCAGAAACGTGTGAATATTACAGCCTAATTGTTTAGAAATCATTAGTTGATTCACTGAGTTCTGGAAAAACAAGTGTTTTCTATACATTTCATATACTTAATTATATATATTTTTAAAAACTTACTCCTGATAAAATAGATATGTTTATCAAAAAATAATGATGAATAAAAAATGCATTTATTGCAGCACTAAGCCTAACATCACTCTATAAGAACATCATTAAAAGTTTATGAGAAAGGTTTGACCTTTGAAACAGCAGTTTAATAGTTGTATCACATGAGCTTCAACAGCACTTGGTCATAGAAGAATAGAATTTTCTGCTTCCTTTTTTTTTGTATCTGAGGAGTTTAAGAACTTCAAAATGCTGAGATTCAAAAGATGGATCATGTGATCAGAATCTCCACAATAGCCACAAAAGTGGATCTTATGGGAAACTGTGAACTAGTTTTTCCAAGGCCAATGCAGAGGCAGAGTCCCAATGTCACTGCATAATAATAGTGGCATAGTATTTTGATTAGATGTTTTAGTATTCTATAATGTTTTTTTATAAAATATGTGAAAATATTAAAATATATTATACTATAACACTCCCTATAGCTACAAGAACAACAAAAAAAAAACATAATATTGTGCAGAAATCACCTGAGCTATTATTGTAAATGAATCCCTTATGGGATGTTTTTCATTTAAAAGGACCTTGAGATAGGATTAGTTTGTCAATGTGTTGTTTTCAAGGGTAAGAATTAACCTTCATGCTCATGCTTACCATACATAAAATTACACCCAAACTGATTTAAGCCCTCTCAGTCACCTTCAGGTGTTATATTCAACATTTCAATACATATCTTAATTCAAACCAGTGAGATATTTTTGCACGCTTGTAGACACCAGTTTAACTAGCCCGTTAAATGAGTGTTAAAGGGGACACGGTACCTCACAGGTTTTATGTTTTGACAGATCTTTAGATGGAGAGCACTCTGCAGAGCAACCGTTTCCCCTTAGTGAAGTCTGCAGGGACAAAAGCAGGTGTGTTTCATCCACATCCTGACACCAGTCACACACACACACACACACACACACACCAGAGACACGATCCCACCACAGACTTCCTGTCCTCCTCTGCCCAGGTGGACTCTTGTCTTTAGCTGCTTTTATATAACATCTTATAACAATGGACCATGTTCTGACCAAAATGTTAAACACAGTCCTGATGGGATGTTTTTTGATCCTGGGATTTGTTCATATCTTCCACTTCAGTGGACGACAGAGGTGCATCCAAAATAGCTCCACTCACTTTTCCTCTTTCCATTTATATTCTCAGACCTTTTCAAAGAAGCTTTTACCTTCCTTTTCTGGCATATTTGCCATTTTCTTTACTTTCCATATAAACTCCACTCTTGCACAGGTGGGAAAAATAAAACTTTGAGCAAAAAGACCAAGAAGCTGAAACTTAAGAAGACAGGTAAACACAGCATGAGGGAGCGAGGGGCTGAGAGGTGGAAGAAAAGGGGCCGAAAGACAAAAGGAGAAAGACCATAATGCAAAGGGACAAAGGACAGAGGGACATTGTCAGCGTATGGCTCAGAGGTTGCCCAGACTGCTTCGTAATGCCTGACTGTTCAGCTGGAAGTGATGCCGGCCGATGAACATGCATCATTCTGCTCACGGCCCCCCTCCGCCTCATCCTACTCCTACTTCAGGGGACAAGTGGTGACAAGAGGTGCATGACACATCGTACTTGATCCAGATAACCTCAGTGACACTCCCTAACAGGGGAATAAAACAAATGAGTAATATGTTGGATGACTGAAAAAACATCCTTGAAAACGTCAGAGGAGAAAGAAAAAGAAAACATGGAATCAAAGCTTTTTATTTACTAGTTGGAGTCTGTAAGCCCTTTGAAAGCCACCTGGGCAGGCGAGGATGCGACTGAAAATCTGTGGCGAGATCAAGACTCTGATTAGGCCAGACGGCCCTGACAGATGGACAGACCAGATTAGGCATATAGACATGTATCAAACAAGGCGGGACAACGCTCATGTCCAAGTGCTGTCTGACCCCTGCAGAGAGGAGGGTGACAGGCAGGTCAACGGCTGGTTTCAAAATGCAACGCTGTTCCCATGTGCATAACAGACATATGCAAACTCAACTTCAGAGCACATTAAAACTCAAGGCATGAGCAGAGCTCTGCTGTGAGGACAGTCTGGGAGCAAAGCAAAAGTGGACAGCAGCCTGAGACACTGCCCACCCAACCAACTGTACCCCACACACACGATACCACCAACCATGAGCAAGTCCTAAAATATATATAAACAAACACAGGAAGAGGTTGCTTTGTAATTAACTTAATTAGCTGTTGCTGCAGCTCAATCTGTTTGTTGATCGTGGTCACTAAAGATATGCTGTGGAGACCAAACATGTAGCTGACGTGTGCTTACATGCAAATGAAACTTCTCAGAAGATGTAGCTTGTTCTAAATAATCACCAATACAAAGTGAAAGCTGTCCAAGGTCACGCTAATTCTTGAGCGACATTTGATCATTTACAAATATCCATCCTTTACTGAAAAGTTCTAACACTATCTTTCAACACAACACAACAAATCATAAATGCTTACAATGTTCTGTTTGAGTATCAGTAACTTTTTCATTTCTAAGCCATCTCTACAACACTACATCTATGAAGTTATTACATCACATTATGAAAAATGAAATTCCTCAATTATGTAATGTTAAAAAACACTAATGTTGACTGCCGAGATATAAAACTGCCACGCAGAGGAAGGAAAGGAAAAGAATAAATTTGGATCTCTGTCAGACAAAAGTGGATCCCCTCTGCTGTGTCCTTCTCTATTTGTGGGACGGCAGTGATGGATTCCATCTTGTCAGCCCCCTGTGAGCCGTCGTGACAGTCCAGAGTCACCAGAGGCCGAGAACGTGTGACTCACAGATTCTAAAAGTCATTGCTGCTCCACGTCTGACTGGAGACGACGAGTCTCCGTTAGGCCTCTGTTACCATCGCTGCCGCCAACAAGCCCTTTAAACAGCCATTACCAAACCCCTAGTTAGGCTCACCATTACATGAATCCAGACCAGAGCCCTGTAAAAGCTGCAGTCAGACTCTAGAAGGATGCAGCTTCACTAACGAGAACAAAAACAAAACAATACAAAACATCCTGTAAAAAAGAGTCGTCACGGGAAAGTGCAGATTGGCACCATATCGGTCCAAATGTACTGGTACTGGTCCCAATGCAGTACTTTAGTTTTAGTAACAAAGCTGAAATGATTATTTTTTTTATACCATAGAGGGTATTCAATACCACAGAGAAGAGTAAAAATTCCTTTTAAGTGAAAGCCTACTTGGCAATAAACCTGCTCCTGATTCTGATAAACCTGCACTAAATACAATATAAACATGCAAAATTGTTGTTTTGATCATGAAATATATGGTCAACAAATAATTAAACAGGGAAAACTTTTTAAACACATTTAAGTAAGTAATCAGCAAGTATGAATGTGCTCTACGGTAGTTATGAGTCTGCAACAGTATAATTATAGTCTATACCTCTGCAAACACAGATCATACAATGAAAAATGACATTTCTGCCCATTAGGTTGGCAGTGTTTGTTAGGCAGCCTCCTCCTTGTTGTTTCTGCAGGCAGTCCGCCAAACCCTGTTGGCCCAGCCCCTGTATGGTGAAAACAAATGACAATCCAGGGCTAAAATACCCTCATGTGTCTTTTTGATTCCATTTTTGTTTCTCAGTAAGTTATAGCAACACTGAAAACATTGCTCACTAATCACACATTTTAAAAGTAGACTGTGCTGAGGAGCTGGTGATGGAGCGAAAACGGGCAGATCTTTCCGACAACTTAATTCACCAGTGTAATCTGCTCCATATGTCTGCCTCTTTAGCATGTAATGCAAAACAAAGCACTCACAAATATGACAACAGAAACATATCTCTAACTAAACAAAAGCATCAGGGACTCCATGTTTGAAACAAATGCAGAAAAAATGCCATCTTGGATGCCCCAGTGATAAAGTGCCCTCTAGGACGCCCTTCCAGTGTCATATAGGCTGCTGTTTCACAATAAATGCGTCACATCTTACAGCTGATGCCCCTTTCTTATATTTTTTGCCCCTGCTCCTTTGAAAGCTTGAGTACAGCACTGTTTTATAGAAGAACAATAATGCTGTTTTTAAATGATGCACAACAAACAGCAGCAAAAAAGGCAATATGGTAAGAAACAAGCAGGATGATACACTAGCAGTCAAAAGGTTTAAACAGTTTACCTCCTACAATGCAACCTGTTGGTGCTTGCATGACATGGAACTTATAATTACAATGGCAACGAATGCCTAGTCTTAAACTCTTAAAACGATGGTATCTTCAGGAACAGAAAAATGACAAAACTGAAGTGAAATGCTGTATTTTTAGTCTGGCCGAGCTGTGCAAGAAAAAAATATTCATAAAAATTGTTTTAGCATTAAACAAAAAAAATCAATTGTTGTCAGCATTTAAATTGGAATCAAAAGGTTATCACGAAAGACCCAAACAAACATGCAGAAACACTCAAACTGGCACAGACACCCTCAAATATACACTCACAGCCACACCAACAAACACAAACACAACCCCACAGGATGGTCGGAGAGTGGGTGGGGGTAAGGGGGTGAGCCACGAGTCAATAAACCCTGTGTAATCTGTTCCCTTTAGTGGCATAAACCATCTGAGAGGAGATTACAACCGTTCTGCCAAAGTAAGAACATGCGAGTTCCTAATGGACAGAAACACTGAAAACAAACACACACACACATTTAAAAAAAAAAAACATGTGCGTGCACCTTCACATATACTATATAAAGAACTGCAGAGAGTAAGCGTGTTGTGCTCTGAGACCGCCATGAAGTCATGACCCGTGTTTTTAAGATCAGACTTCATGACTTTAATACAAAAGGGCTTTTTCTGACTTTAGGGAGAGCGAGACAGAGAGATACTGAAAATAAAAGAGGGAAAAAAGAGTATTTCTGCATGTTTTTCAGAAAACTACTGATTATCATGACAGGCCCACCCTGGACTTGGGCTCCTGCTGAGGTAACTAATGCGCGGCATTGTCAGTTTGTGTGAGATTACGCATCACGGCCTCCATGAGTAGAACTGGAAGAGTGGAGGGGGTCGAACAGGAGTTGTTGAATGTGTGTGTTTCCTCTGAAGAGCTGGGAGGGAGGACGTGTGGACAGGCAAATCAGAGGGCAGGGGGGCGGCTGTGTGTCTGTGTGTGTGTTGGGGGGAAGAAGGGACGCTGACTTTATGCATCATTAAGCAGGTGGACTGAGAACACCAGGCAGAGATGTCACTGTTGAGGGGAGCAGAGTAGACATCTGGCACACAATACAAGACAATACACCCACACGTTAGGGCCAGTTTAAACACACGTCATCAGGCTAATTATTATTTATGGATAATCTCAGACTAATTACAGTGCAGTGGTTATTTCAGAGCACTGTGTGTGTTTTGTGTTTTTCTTGTTTTATACAGTGAATAGAGTCCTATAACGGAGAGCCTGTGAGGTCTCCACCAAAATGTTGTGCAAATTTTAGCCATGCTTCAAGAAGCCTGAATGACAAAAGAAAATGTGAACGAGTGAATGTTTTTGTCCACTATGCAGTTATTAAGAGTGGGTTCAACGGGAGAAACAGTTGGTAGGTATTTATATTAGTTTCATGTAATATTTTGAGGAACTACACAGTGTCTTCTTTGCTCTACCCGATATTCTTTGTATAACAAAGTTTAATAAAGTAATCCGACACTGAGGTTGTAATCAGATCAAACATTAACCTGGCAGTATACCTGAAACAAAACAGAAATGGGTGACTTCTCACAAACAAATGTGGCCGATTCTTGATAAACAAAGAGATCACCAGTCCAAGCAAACGTCCAGCGCACACAGAATGTGTTGCAACTTTAACCCCATCAAAGCTGGCAACAAAAAACCCCTCTAAAATACATTTACATGTGGCCTTACGGTACAATTTGTTATATTATTTCTACATAGGGACGATGGGACAGACAAACAGTTTGCAGGTGACTCAGGGGCTTTTCACACCAGAAAGTCCAATCAAATCCTGAACCAAGGCTGATCTCTTAGACTCTTAGAAAGGATGCCTGTAAAGCCGCATCTGTAAATACTATAGTTGCTGCAGGTGGTTCATAAAGTATATGTAAAGCACCTCTAATGAATTTAATGACATCTTGAGAGTGTCTAATCAAGACCTACACTTGATGCCTTTAAGCTTTATTGACTTTAAATTATGGGAGAGCTGGAAATCGTGTTTATATACTAACACACCTAATTTGCGTCATCCCTCGTATATAAAGCGTAAAAATGCATAAACGTCTGGAGTATCTCGCTCGGTGAAATGAATGACACCGAGTTAAGAGTTGCGTGATTTCATTGCAGTTTATGGCATTGTTGATGCGATTAACTGCTCTTCAAAAGTGACAAATGGATGGGAGTAGATTTTTAATCGTGGGGGTCGAGTGCTGTGGAAGATCATAAAACCATCTGGCGAACAACAACAGCCTCCTCATCTATCCTCCTCAGCTGCTCCAAGGAGAGAGTAATGTCTCCCCTCTGTCCCCTTGTTTGGTTTAAGCAACAACTACACAATGTTTCTTTGTGTTTTTGATGCTGTAAAAACATTACCCGGGAGTACCTAAATCATCTTGCTCCTGCATTTTTTACTGTAGCTTTTCTCACTGCCAAAGCTCACGTCGGGTCTTGGATTTCACAGTCTCTGCAACAGTTTTTGAGAACAAGTCATATATGATTTTAAGTATACTGGAGCGCTTACTCAACAGTCTCTCAGATAACACAGGCAATTGATGTTTTGATGTATGAAAGTATAAACTGCTCTGTCTGTAATTCTTTGGACATTTTGTTTTGGTGCAAAGCAATATATTAGGGGGGAAAAGGATGTTACACAATGGTTGAAAAAACTGATAGTGACATGTCGTCATGTTACAAGTAAGACACCAAACTAGAACAAAATAAGCCAACCCATAGGTTGTTTTATATTATATTCCTACCACACATCTGGATATAAACTCCCCAACAAACAACTCGTGCAAACTTAGATTATCAGTTAAGTGATTCAACATTACTGAGTATTACCTCAATCTGGGTATTTGTGGTAATTGAGTTACTGTGCATGCGAGTCTACTGGTTCCAGGCTCTGACCCCACACTGAATATAGGCAGACGTGGCATGCGAGCGAATGCACGGGGTGATCCGGTGAAACACACACTGCAGGCGCACGCTGGCTCAGCTTCCCTTCGTTAAAGTGGCTGTCGGAGGCGATACAGTAATCCTGTTTTAATGGCTGTGCCCCTTCCCCCCACCAAGAAGAGATGGCCCCGGACATGCCGCTGTGCCTCTCTTAAGGGAGAAGTGTCAAAACCAAATCACCGCCGCGTCCTTTGCAACGCATTTGACAGCACAGGCACAAGCTAACAGGAGATTATCAATCCAACCCCCCATTTCACCCCCCCTCCAATGTGATGACCTCTGGTTTGGTCAGGTGTGTTAATACAGTGGACTGTGCATGCAATGTTTTAAAGGCATTTGTCCACATATGTGGGATGAACCAGCTTGGACATTCATGACAATAAAACAGCATTTGTCTTCTCACTGTAAAGTAATGCCAATCTGGAAGAATTATACAGCGCGCTTAATGTTATCTATGTGGATTACAGAAGAAGAAGAACCGAATGTGCCCATTGAACAAATAATGAGAGTCTATAATTAGACTGAAAACTACTCTGCTGTGTAATGTATTTTGGTTTTCCTTTTTTTAAAAATTCATAAGGCGACTAATATCAGTGAGCAAAGGGAGCATCTTACACTTTACCATAATATGACCCATACTGTAATCTATAACAGAGGCCATCTGTTGTTTTGTCAAAAGTCAAATGAGGTCTCAGATATTTACATCAGCCTCTCTCATCAATCTGCTAATTTACAAAATGTACAAACAATTGTTCAATTAATGGGCTTGTCAACTAACATGAAACTGGTTTATCAAAAATAATCACATTCTAAGTCATGAACTTTGCCTTTTATAGATTTACAATGCAATAATGCAAGCCTCTCAAATCACGCAATGTTCTTCTTTTATCTGTTTTAATCATTATAATGGATTCACCTAAAGATTCTCCCCATTATTGTTTTATCTGCCAATTAATCTTAATAAATAAATCAGCTGTTTGACCTGTAAATTGACAGAAAATCAGAAATCAGGACATTTTTGCTTGAAAAAAGAAACTCCAATGATTAAATGAAAATCATTCATTTTCTATTGACAAACACATGCATGTTGCTCTGAAGTGAAAATCTTTGCATTCTGCTGGTTGGACAAAACAAACATTTTGAAGATGTTACCTTAGATTCTGGGAATTTGCAACGGCTGTTTTTATAGTATTTTGTGTCATTTTAGGCTCAATTGGAGGCTAAACAACAGAGACATGACAAGAAATGAGAAGAAAGAAACAAAGACGGACAACAAACATCTTCGCTCAGACTCGAACTGGTGACATTGTGGCCCATGCTACTATTTTTTCCACTATTCCCTGACGTTTCATTGTACAATGATTGATTTGTGGCCTCAGTTGGAAACAATCAACGGCTTGACTGATGGAGGCTGCAGTCCTACATCTGCACAAACAATGAAAGGGAGAAATCTGCTGTAACAGATGTCACCAAAAAACATGAAACAAGGGTGGCAGCATGTAAAGTAAGGAGCAGGTAAGTTTGCTTAGTGTGCATGATTAAAAAAACTAAATAACAGACCGTTATGAGTCAAACTAGGTGGGAAAACACACAAACACAGAGGCAGCCAATGACTGCCAACCACTTTACAGCACCTACACGTTCTGAACTAAATGCAGGCGGCATGCAGCTGCTGAATTAGTGATAAAGGAGGAAGAAATCAGCCGACATTCCCCCCCCTTCTCCTTTTACTACACCATATCACAGAAATAAATACGAGAGCAGAAACCTGGAGGGGGAAGGGTCTCCAAATAAACACAACGACACTTCAGATGAACGCTGTTGTGTGTGTGTGTGTGTGTGTGTGTG
>JBAJHX010000001.1:12280926-12293354 GCA_037176925.1 Amniataba percoides
TATCTATCTATCTATCTATCTATCTATCTATCTATCTATCTATCTATCTATCTATCTATCTATCTATCTATCCATATGTGTACACACACACACACACATATATGCACTATCTAATATGCATGTATCTATGAGCTAGATTGATGAATTGGCTTATCATGTATGTTCAGTAACAGTAGTAGTAACAGTGTCTCTGTTACATAGTTTGTCCACCAGAGAGCACTGACAAGTACTTTTCATTTGTAAAATTTCCCACTCTGCACGTGTCTGCTCGAATTATTTTGAAATAAAATTGAAAGAAACGTTTTCTTGTGTGTGCGTTTATTTATCCTTCTGACTCGATCACAATCACGCCAGCGTGATAAGATGACATCAGCTGTTCAGTACAAAATGTCAAAGTGAAAATATAATTGTCAGGTCACAATTTATGTTATGTTTAAAAAAAAGACTCAAAACTCTGGCATGGTAAACAAACAAATGGCTCAAATAACCTGCGACTTCAAAGAGTTAATCTGGTTTCCGATGTATAATCCAACCTCTCAAATATCTGTCGGTCTCAGTCTCAAAAATGAATATTGGCCTGGCTGTAACACTGCGTATTAAACATCCTGTCATAAAAAATTCCTTTGGGACCAATAAAGTTTTATTTCAGCCTGTGTAAGAACTACAGGGTTGTTTTTTATTCCACATAACCACTGACCTTGTGGCTTAAATCTCAATCTCTTTAAGTAGCCACACAGTCCTGCTCTGCAGGTTTTGACTGAGCGAGGAGACAAGTCAACATGATCTTGTTGGCGGCTCAGTGAAACTGAGCTAAGTGAAGCTAATTAAGAAATCACTCAGAAAGGATGAAAGTGAAAATAATCAATTTCATTTATCACGTTTACTTATGGCTACTCATTTTATTATGCTCAATAAAAGATTCACTGTATAAAAACACACAGCTAAAGTAGCCATCAGTAATGAGGTTAAACAATGTTATGTATACCTGTACTTGTTTTCCAGGCCCTGTGATCAGTGCAGTTATTTCATTCTTTTTCATGAATGCCCACAGAGTAACGCCCGGTTCAGGTTACTTTTACTCATCTGTTGGGGGCTTATAGTACACAGAATCTCTGAAGATCAATTCAGTGATTGATTTAGTGTCGAATTTAAATGGCCAGTAAACATGAGTCCTTAGTGAGCCCTCAAGGACGATGGGGAACGTTAGAGGAGTCCATGTGCGTTAAAGTGACTCCCTGTGTGCTGATACATTTATGCCTATGTGGCGCCTGTCAAAGAGGCAAAATAGTGTTTCCTTTAGGACGGTGGAGTGATTAGGAGGAGTATGATGTAAGCATAAAGACTGTTCACAGACTCCTGCCGTGTAAACCCCTTTGGGCAGGACCATTAACCTTTAAGCACGTTGGCAGCGAGGCACGTCACCGTCACTGTGTTTACATATTTGTTCGGACTAATAAACAGAATGAAGGAAGGGAGAAATGCAGTGTATAAACCATAGTCTTCTTGAGATGGCCCATGCACCGGAAAAAGTAAATCTAGACATAAACTCTATCAGGAATGAATGAACACTGTATTAAAATTGCCAAGGAGAAAAGTCAGGCAGGTAACTCCGGTTGGATGGGACACGCTGGTGAGCAGCTGGTGGGGAAGGTCAGTGGGAAAGTGCTGTTTTCAACACGGCTTGATATTGGCAGCCGTGAAAACAACAGAAAATTCACCCAAAAACAATCTCAGCACAGCCCACCTCGCCTTTCCTCCAACTCCTCTGATGTTTGTTTACAGTTCTTGGAGTTGGAAAGAGGATTAAGTAAACACACACATGCACACACACACACACACACACACACACACAGGCACACCAGTGGCCTGAAGGAGAGCAAGGATGGTGAGGTCACCACAGCAGTGATATGGTCTTTAGCCAGAAGGACAGTGGAGACTGTGAATGACGCACGGCCCTCAGACTGTCGATATTCCCTTTAATCTCTGGTAATAAATAAAAATGACTTCAGCTTGGTGACACTGACTTGCAAATGGGCTCCACCAACCCAGTAGTAAGTGCTCAGTATGTAGCATGTGCTAATTTTGCTGGCCTCAAACATAAGAATTGCAAAATGGCCCAGTGATTTATACCTTCGGATCCTTCGGAAGCTTCACACATCTGAATAATAGGAGGAGTCTATTTCATCATCTTCATAGTCTCAGATGTAAAACCGCCGACCTGCCCATAACCCAGCTGTCACAGTTGTGATATTATGGAGGGTTTGGGAGAGATGGAGAAGAATACTGGCTTGGTTTAAGAGTGAGATTTCCCTCAGGAGTAGCAACCATCCAAATGTGTTGATCCCCCCCTAACCATAAATTACACTATCCCCTGGCCCCCGGCCACGATTAATCACATGACCACAGCAGCCAGATTAAATCTGTAGCCTTGGACTGTTCTCCTGTCTCACTCTCTCTCTCTCTGCCTCTCTGTCATGCACGAAGCATACAAATAATCAACAAGCACACAACCACGAGTAGTCGCAACATCAGACGAGGATATAGTAACACACATACCGCTGCACAGATCACAACCACGAGTGTGTCATTGTAGAAATTAGTCATCGTGTGTGTATCACCGTCCACCTGTTATCTGTTACCAGTAGTACCGTTATCATACTCATCCTGGAGGCTACAGCTCTCCATCTCAGTGCAACGTGGACGCTGTTTGCATCCTGTAACTCAACACTTCACTGCAGAGCTTTAATTTCTCACTGCCAGACCCGCATCGCCACGGCAACACTGGCTCTGGGCTTGGCTAGGGTGGTCCCTGACACATGATATGCTTTCACATACAAAAAGCAAACGGGTGTAAGTTGAACTGGTATGACAGAAATAGCCCTTTGCTTTCATATAGAGGTAGAACAGTTTCTTGGTGGCTATTCAGACCATCTTTTCATGGTTTAAGTCAATTTTGAAGCGTAAAAAAATTTAAATGTTTGATTATTCAAGCTTCTCAGATGTGAAGGTTTTCTGCTTTTCCTTTTCTTAGTTAACTGAAGATCTCTTGGTTTTGGACTGCTTTAAAAAAAATCTTGTTTTCATTGTTCTCTTTTCATGTTCTTGAAATGAATAATAAGTTTTAAAAAACAATATAATTATGATTATGAATGTAGGATTCTCAATTCAAAATAATTTGGTACGATTTGTACCTAACAACTAAAACAGCTGTGCATACCATTATAACAGAGATATAATTATATTATAATTTAATGAAATACGTTGTGGTGTTATTAAGCAGCCTATTAGGTTAAATGTGTTTCTTTGTGCCTTCAAGCTTGACTTTAATTTAGATTGACTTTGAAGGTGCAGAATCATTACATGTATACAGAAAGTGTGGCTAAAAATGGGACACTGAATTAAATAATATAAGCAGTAGCAGAATGTCACTATGGAGAACATCCTTTTTTAATTTGTATTGTAAATGCTGAGCTAAAATTAGATCTAAGATGGCACCAGGTCCATTTCCAAACTGATTTGAGATGCAAGACACACTAATAATGGTCTAATGCTGTAGTGCAATAACTGTCCTGTAACACAGAGGTTACTGCAGCAGTTGTGGTTCATTTTTAGTCATATGATGTGTTTATTAACAGAGACAATACAGACAGAAAAACATTGCGTGAAGAAAAGCAACAGATGTTACGTATGCAGGGGGTCTATCTAAGCTAATTTGCAGTTGTCTTTGGTTTATATGTGGGATAAGAGAAACTGTAAAGACAAATTGTCGGTGCTAGAACGGTAAAAATGTAAGTACAGCTCTGCACTGTAAAGCACGGTGGAGGAAGAGCAATAACTAACAGCAGTATCTGCATGAAAAAAACCCGCCTGTGACGTGTGTGAGACTTGCCAGGGAGCAGTGATGTGATAAGAAGGCACACATGGACTGCCAGACATGGAAGCTGCAGAGGATGCATAAAGCATATGAATCCAACCAAGGGTAATGCAATATGTAAATGAAACAGTTGTTGAAGTGAACGTGCCTGCTGTTGCTTCACAATTGCATGAGAAACGCGGCTCTGTGAAAACACATGAGCACGCTATGCTGTTTTTCTCTAAGTCGACTCCTGAGCACCTGCCTGGGCTCCGTGCCGGGTCACAGTCACAGAGAGGAGGGCAGAAACGGGGGCTTTTCGACAGCAGCCACGTTAGCCTCAAAGTCCATCCATCTGTTGCCAGGTAACAGGTGGAAACAAACTTTTTAAACACCCAGCATCACGCAGTTTTAGGGTGGAGGATGGAGGTGTTGGAGGTTGAGCGGAAGGCAAACAGAGGGAGAGACTGGGAATGAATGCCAGGAGCTGCGGATACTAAATGACTGCTGTTGCAGCTCGGACAGTGATTTATGTTCAGGGGCGCAGGGAGGGAAAACAAGGACAGTTCCACATGAAGAGGTATATACATGCAAACAGATACTCTACCTGACAGGTGCAGAGGAAACTGACTTGGTGTGCGAGTCTATACAGCAGTATGTGTTGCTACGCCGTGGACAGTATGACTTGACAGTAAAGTGAAGCTTTCTGCTCCTGTGCCTCCAGTCAGCAGGGTTTGACACCAGCAGCATCCTCCCCTCCTGCCCTCCCACTGTCACCTTTATTAACAGTCTGCCAGGTGGATGCTCTCTCTCCTAAGTGTCCCACTGTAGCCTCAGATTTGCTGAGGTAAGTGATGAGCAGAGGCACAAAGAGCCTGTGGGAGGGAGCTCCTGGCCCTCCCGTTCAAAAGCACAGTTTACAGGTAACGCACAGCAGCAGTATACACTGTTTAGCACACTACAACACAAAACACTCAAAGGTGGTCTGCTCTGCTGACATCTGTAACTGTGATGATACAACATGGCTGCCTTTTTAGTCTGCCATCCAAAGGTTGGACATCTTTATTTTTTTTCAAATGTTAAAGAAAGCACAGTTGTGTGATCACAGGGTGATAAAATTAGGTCGTTATAACCTTTATGCTTCAGACTTTTGTCATCACATAAAACATTTTTTTCATGGATTAAACCACTATGAAATGATGTGTTAATAAGCACACTTCAGAGGTGTTGATAGGCAGCTTGTTATTGCCTTTGGACAGCTGTTTCCCCTTTTTAGAACTCTTTATGCTAAGCTAAGATGATCAAGGCTTCATATTCAATGAGCAAATGTAACAGTAATATCAGTCTCATCAACCTCTCTATAGAACTATCAGTAAGTACACAAATGTGCATTTCCCAAAATGTTGAACTACTTCTTTAAGGATCCTGTTGTAGTTGTGCACAGATTCTTTTTAATGCCGGCCAGTCTTTTTTAACCAAAGTGACCATTTTCTAATTTACATTAGAAAAACTGGGCTATCAATCTGTTTAAATCTATCATAGTGCTACTGTCCCACAGAAGAAACAGCATGTGGTAAAAGGTCAAAAAGATTTTTAAGTGGGTGTATTTATCCTGGACAAACACTTTTCTATTGTTAGACAGGGAACTTGCTGCACATTGTATTTAACTACTTCCACTTGTGTTTGGCTTTTCAAGTACATTAAAAGTCACAACATTAAGTCATAGCAGCTCCTTATTCAGAAATCAATATGCTGCTCTTGGGAATCACAGAAGATCTGCACAGCATGAGAAAAGAGAAAGGAATATAGAATGAGTAATTGACGAGTTATGGGATAAGCTCTGCGGTCTTTAGCCAAAACCCTCTCAGCTCAACCTTTAAATAACACTCCTGGGGTATTAAACGTCTGCTGAATGACTTGGCAAAAGAGTTGTTACAATCCCTGGATTTATGTTACTTAGTGGGGGTTGACAGAGCATACTTGCTCTTTTAAGTGATGCCCTGCTTGACATTCCCACAGTAGCACACACACACACACACACACCGAAGAGACAGTGACAGTTATTATTACCATTATAATTTTTTTATCCACTTTGTTATTATCTGGCTGTTGTTCTTTAGGGCAAAGTGATAAATGAATAAATCCAAATAATCAATATGAGTGAAACTTATTTTTTTTCTCTACTAATCATGCAAACCGCCGGCTGTGTGTTTGTATACAGCACAGTGCTGTAGGTGCTGCCATGCGGCCTCACGTGTGTGTGCTATATAGGCTGTCGCTGTGCATCTTATCACTGCAATCTCAGTGAAGAGTGAAAATAGACTATTACGCCATCTGTGTATGTACAGATTCATATAAGCAACGCATATCAAGACTGCTGCTGTAAATATGCTGGATGCCTGTAAATAAATACATATCCTTGTTGTACTTGTCATTATATTCAGAAAAAAAATGCATAAAAACATCAGAATGCTCCATTTTGTGCTGTGATCAATGTTGAAGACATCCAGGTTAAAAACTTTATATGATTTCAGAAGATCTCTAGCTAAAAGATCACCCTAAATAAATGTGAAAATAACAAAATAGATATGGGAAAAAGAGGACATAAGATCCCATACCATGCTAAGATGAGCCATAAAGCAGTAATTCAAGGAATTAGTAGGTGAAACATTGATATTATGGGTACTTACTGTAAGCTAAGATAAATATATTCATAATTATACCACTGTGCATCCAAGCTAAAGGAAGCGTCAAAACATCAAAATCTCAGTTGTCTATTTCTGATTACTGTCTCTTAAAGAGTACCAGGCCAGAGCCACAGCCAACTATATTATTAATACTGGACGTTAAGTACAGCTTTACTTTTACAAATAAATATTGGTTTTGAAATTGAATTGAGGAATAACTAATGATGTGACATTTAGATGGCACTCTTCTGTTCATAACATTTATCTTTTCTGGTCAATGATGATGATGAATAACTGTGTCATCTCCAAAATAGTGGTTCAAAAAAGTGTTCTTCTTTTCTGTGCATACCCTGTGCCTTATTGTGCCAACCTTTGCTGTAACAGTTTGCTATAAAAAACTGATGGTGTGAAGCAAAATAACTGGGCAAACAGACAAAAACACTGCTGAATGCTTTATTCAGTTTTTCTCTTTAGAGTGCTAAAATACAAGTTGTGCTTGATATTCGCAAGTCGTGATGGGCTGCAGTTTGGCAGCCAATTAATTCTGTGGACAGGCGAACCAAACCACAACGAGGCTTGCATGTCAAAAAATGAAACGCGAGAAGGGAGAGATCAGCCAGTCCCGTGAGAGTCCGCTGGACAGGAGTGTGCCTTCGCGCCTGTGTGTCTCTACTGTGTGTGCGTGCATCACACAGCCTTTTTGCCTTTTACTGCCGTGGCTGAGCTGTGTGATGCACTTCTTACATAACAACACATAAACTTTGAAACCCACTCCCGAACACACACACAGCTGATGGGTTTTAGAGAGCAACACACTCCTCCAGGAGCAGTGGTCTTCTCGGGCCATGACATGCAACAAGGCAACACTAAAAAGCCTGTTACATCGGCATCCTGCCCTGCATGGTGACAGTGAGGCTTCCTTTGGTCAAGTTAGAAACAACACATATCGACATGTAGATTTCTTATCCTTTGGACTGTTGAATTGTGGTCTTTTTATCTTTAATTTATCATTTTTTGATTTTTTGTTTTGTGAGAACATGTGAGAACAATGTATTCGATATATTTTGCTATGACCTCAAGACACCTGGAGCCCCCTCGCACCTGCACTTTAGAACTGGGGTTTCATACAATATCAATATTTAACTCTATGAATCAATTTGTTATCATTTTATCAAAGTACTATTACATCTTTGATAACTACAGACGTTGGTTCCAACATGCAAAAAGTCATTTTTCAGTTTCCAACTTTTATTTTGGACTGTGTGATAACTATGCTCCAACATTAACATAGCATGCACGTGCAGAAACCTGTGCAGGGGTTTAAAACTCCATCCTGTTAATCTGCATTAGGATGCTAAAAAAGTATCATAATATGCTAAAGTATTGAAAACAATATGTCAAAGTGTATATAGGGGTGAGCAAGTAGGTGAAGCACATGTGTGTAAGAGAGAGGGAGAGGGAGATTCTGCTGCACTGAGCAGATTTGCAGGGCCAAGGTCAAGGTCACAGCAGGCTTACTTCCCGCCAGAGGCAGAGGTAACCTGAACCAACAACTGCAACACAAGGGAGTGCTCACAATCACCAGCCTGGGTGTGAAATAAAAAAAATAAAACAAACAATGCCCTTGTGCTAGTGTGAATGGCCAACTGTGAAAACATATGCAGGTTCCACGCACACAAGAGTCATTTTATGTTGAATTCAAACTGCAGATACAACAGATTGGATTTACTTAAGTTTTATCAGGGTGACATTTTTCTTTTTCAGTTTACCTCATATATATGTACATATATATATATCACCCTTTTTCAATTCAGCAAGTAATCCAGCTGTTCCCTCATATGCATGGTAGTTGGAGCAACCTTAAGAGTGAATAAAATATTCATGTGCTCTACATGCAAAGCTGCTACTAAATAGTTCCTTCATGTGCTTTAATCTGTAAGGTAAAACCTTAGAGAGAGCGTATGCACTCTGCTTTGATAGACTAGATTTAATGGTGGTGGAATAAAGTGACCCAGTGAGGTAACAGAAGGGAGCAATGTCAGTAATAATGCTCATTCCATAGTTTTTGATATGATGAGCAAGCTGATAAATGTGGATTTAAACCCTGAATGCTGCAGTTTTTCGAAGCCTAGAGAAGCACCAGAAAGAATCACATATCTGATGGTAAAATATGACTTCAGACCTTAAACCAGCAAAGTGGACCTTTCATTTTGTGTTTATTTTTGTGTTCAAACATCAAGTTACATGTTTCCTTCATCTCAACTGAGGGAAACGCCAGCAACTACGCAGAAAAATGCTACCTTTTGGCAGGCATAAAGTATTGTAGGTATTTGAAACTAACTGAACCAGCTAACCATTCTCACTGTTAATTGTTTTTAATTGTAGGTCATATAGTGACATCTGTATAGTATGTGGTGTACACAGATGAGTACAATGTAAAACACATGACTGTAAATCCATTCAATTAGAATGCATTAATCTTGAACAGACCTTGGTTGACACGAGGCAACCAATATTTGTTTGATATTATTATTGTGTTATGAAATACCAAGTGTGTCCTAGCTGAATGTTGGTGGGAACCCTATTTGCAACTTAGAAACGGGTGATTACATGAATACAGCAAAAGAAGGCTTCAGTACATGAGTGGTGGAAGAAGAAGCGACAGTGACAGAGTCCACCAGCTTATATAGTACTTAACTGAGAGTTGTGCCAGCACAGGTGTCAGCCATCTTGCTGATGGACTTCCTGACAACCTGAGCACACAGGACCAGGCAGCACTAACGGGCTGTCACTACTCTTTCTCTCACTCCTGCATAATCTCCTTAGATACCTGGAAGTCTCTTCTCAGGGTGGCTGCTGGATAAGACAGGTCACCTTTCTTGGACCACGGCCTCAGACGTGGACGTGCCATTTCTCATCCTGACAGCACACACTCAGCTGCAAACAACGCTTCAGTGCTCTGGAGAGCTCTTGAGCTCTGTAAAAAAAAACCAAAAACATCATCTACAAATAGCAAATAAATAATAAATAATGTCACTTATCTCCAGGCCTCAAATGAGACCCCTCGTCAAGACTCCCACGCTTGCTTTGGATGTGTTTGACTTTGTGGTAAGAAAACAAACACAGCTGTCATCATGTGTGAAGAGATATAGAATGACTTTAGTGCGCTTCAGTGTCTCCCACAAGCTGCCTTGAAAAACATTTTTTGTACGTGCTCTCTGAATCCATAAAACACATGTAGACTAGGTTATAAAATTTCCAGCCAGATCACTGATCCTTTTTGTCAGAGTTAACGAAGAACCCAAACTACATTTAAAAAACCGTGAGGTCTCAACAAATGTAGACTCCAGGAAGTCAGGGGGAAACATTTGGCCTGGCTCCATCCAAAGGAAACTAAACCTACCCGCATCTCTTACTGATTAATGTGTTATGTCTCATTTGTTAGTCTGTACAAAAAAACATGGTGTAAACATGTCAAGTTGTGGTTTTAAAGGGGATATTTGCACTATTATTTCTTGGAATAGCCGGTGAGTCCCTTGAGTCTCTACTGTATCTCATCTCTATACAAAAGCTTCTCTTAGGCCTCTGGCTGTAGCATCACGTATACATCACGTAACTATATGAATAAGAGAGTGCTTTCGATCTTCTCATCTAACTCTCTCTGTGAAAGCAAAGATACGTATTTTAAAATGTTGAACTATTCCTTAAATAATAATAATAAAAATATAAAAAAATGAAAATAATAACTAAAAAAAAGAAAACAGAGATTAATTATTTATCAGCTGTGCTCTGCCCTGAATACAAGGGCAAACTGCGAACGAAGAGCTGTCCTTACTGAAAGACACCAGCTTCTTTATCATCTCTGAGGTCATCAGCAGAAAGTTCAACTTTTGGACTGACGGGTTACTGATGAAATCATGAATAACCCCAGGTAAATTAGCGGGCCATTTCAGTCAGAGATTTGACTGCAGAGTGATTCAAGTTGTATGTTCCTGCCCTCCGGACGCACGAAGAGCAACAGTCAGAAACGCTTTAACAAAATCGTCTATGTAAAACTCCAGTCAGCCTGTCCCCTGCTCTCATTGCCTCTTAGCGGAGATCTACAACAGTAACACAAACTGGCAGATTAGTCTCAACAGTTTAGAATTTGCCACAATAAGGATAGCTGCAACTTTCCTGCTATTTGGTCTTGGCAAGCAAGAGAAAACTCATAAAAAAGCACCCATATATAAACAGCATACAGCATATTTTTAAACTATAACTCTATTGAGTTTTTCAGTCTAAGCTTTCCGTATTCCTCTCACACAACACGATCAACAGCTGTCTATTGCTATTTACTGTAGCTGATACTGTAAATAATCTCTTACTAATTGTCCAACAGTCCAACATGGTTGAAGTCTATTACTGAAGAAATACAGTTTAGATTTGTTCCTTTCTTTCTCTGACAGCAGGTTACAGGAAACAGAGATTTAAGTTTGAGAGACGCTGCCAAAACACAAGTTGTGTGAGCGTAAGAGTTATAAGAGGAGGATGAGGCCTGTGTTTACACGGAGGCATCCTGTGCTGGTGCAACAAGAAGGAACAGGAGGCTCGACATCGCAGCGTCTCAGAGAGTGAGAAAGAAGCCAGACGTCCAATAATATTCTTTAAGTTGTTCGCAACTGCTCTCTGTTTACATTGTTTCATGATAAATGGAAAAGCCTGACACTCCAGTCGGCTTCTCTTTCAGTGATGTTGAATGTAAACTTTGTTAACATAAGACGAACACATTTCAAACATTTAAGTGGCTATTAATCTTTAGTAATGGATACAGGTGTCACGCTAATATCCCAACAGATGCAATTATGGGTGATGTAAAAGGCCATCTGAGAAACCAAAGTGAATCATTAGAAAATTTGGATTTAAAATAAAACTGATCTGACCCGACAGCACATTCCTTTAAGTGCTAAAGTACACATGCAATTTATGTGCCACTTCTACTTCTACTCATTTCTACTACTTTTCAGAGGAAAATAGTATAAATTTTAATTAGTTGGTTTGACATGAATTCTGACTTTTTACTTTGAAAAATATGATTTTTTTTTCATTCAACAAATTAAACAACCTTAACAGTCCAACAGTTATAATTACCTTCAATTTGACAAACTGCAATATTAAAATAGTGGTTAATTAACCAGTAATAGCAATAAAACTTAATATATTCAATAGAAAACTGACATTCTGGACATAATGGTTTTGAATCACATACACTTACATTTGAGTCACATTTCTGATAATACTTACTGTGCGGTATTAGTATTGCACCTCATCATACTAACCTAGACACTTGAGCTAAAAAGATCCTGGTGTGTGAAATCGGCACAGCTTACATTTGTAATTTTGTCTTTCACACAGTCCACAGTGATTGAAAAGGAAAGAAGAACACTAGTTGCTGATAACATATAAACAATGCAGGTTTCAGAGTGTTCAAAAAATTGGTTTTGCAAAGGCTTTATGAGGAAAAACACGTCTGAAGATATACATGATGCATTTTGTAGAGAAACTGCAACTGTAAACATAACCTGTTTGTTTACAAGGACACTCCACAGGGCACCATTAAGTAAAGGACAGAAAACATTTCTTCCACCGCCGTCTGTGGTGAAAAAGAAAATCATAAAAAAAAGTAGGATGAAATTGTAACCCCACTAAGCCTGCACTTATTCTTTTTAGAATAGTTGGATGTCAAATTAAAAATGAGGGTTATTTTTAATCCTAGACTCGATGAGGAGACTGCTGCGATTCACCTGCCTAATTATTAGATTAGACCTGAACATTCACCCCAAGCAACACACACGACAACGGACTGATGATTTTAGATGAAAATATATTGACTTAAATGAAGGCACATA
>JBAJHX010000001.1:12293454-12304237 GCA_037176925.1 Amniataba percoides
AAATGTAGCCTCATAAACTCAGCAGTCAAAGTTAGAGAAGACAGTCAGACGGAGAAGATGATGTGAGGAAAGTGAAAAAAGAAAAGGAAGTCAGGTCATTAATCTAGATGGCTGGTGCTCAACGGGGTGTTAACCCCACAGAGCGGCCATTTCTTAGCGATGCCATCCTCCGAACTCCGAAAGATGACTCATCGTGGTCCCAAGTAACTAAGAGGGCAAATAACCATTACACATGGTCTGGCATAGCAGCACGACAGTCCTTGGCGAGACACAAAGTTTGCTGCAGTCTGTCAAAACTTTGATTCTGTTGGCAGTTTCTGTCTCGCAGGTGTCCTCTGTTAAAATGCATCTTTCACCCTGTGTGTTGCCTAACCGATACCTCTGTGCAGCCTCGCGAGTGTACCAACACGTGCATAGATGTGCACGTGAATGTGATGCATGTATGAGTCTACAGTATATGCCCGCCCAAGAGTGAGTCTGTTCCCCTCAAGGTAAGCCTGTGGATCCTGCGACGTTTCCCCTCACCCTACTGTCAGGCACTGCTCAGCTGTTGCCTACATGGCTTCTTAACGGTCTGGGGAGCAATGTACCCTCCTGTCCCTCCTCAGCGCACCAACACACCCCGGTGACCCAGCCAGGGTCAAAGGTCGGCACAGAGCCTACAGCTAGCAGCAGAGCGGTCACTCTGAAAATAAAGTTTCCTTGTCTCCTCTGCTTCACTTTCACTGAGATACAAGTGGGAGTTCACAGAGCTGTAAAATATTCAGATATTTTTCACTCTCAATTTGGTTGTAACTCTTCATGAGAATGAAAAGGTGAGGTCGGTAATGATTGGGTGAATGTATAGTTTTACCAACATGTCATTGTGTTTCCGTTCACTTTGTGAGGACTCATTCAGCGAGATGGATAAGATGCATCAGTGATGCTGGATAAGTTAGATTTTGTTTTAGCACTCTGTAATTCTTAAATACCACAGTCATTGTATACTGTAACTGTAACTGAAAGCTTTATGGACTTCAGGTGATTTTGCAGTGGATATCTCTCTACTGTCATTTGCACTACTTCTAATGTTTGTCAGCATACTTAAAACGAGCTTGAATTTGAAAACAGTTTCAAATTCAAAGCCAAGTTTGATGGCAGGACCTCTCAGTGTTGAAATGCCTGTGTGTTTTAAAGAGAGTGCTTCAAAGATCTCTGGCCTGAATATGTATTACACTTTTTCTGCAGGTCGACAGACAGAGAAAACACAGACCCGCCAACACCTCTCTGTAGCTAACGTTGTGCGACAGCTGACTTCCTGCATCTTACTTTCTGTTTAATCCCAAAATAAAGCAAGAGCGGCATTGCATTAATTATCACATTATTATTATAGCTGGCTAATTTGGCTGAGTGCAAATCAGCTCAGACTATAAAACTCAACAGTGACAAGCTAAGAAAATAAGCATGAACATTTGCTTAAGTTGTAATTCAAACAGGAATGCCTGTTTTTGCCAAATGAAAGCGCTTCATCACATTGGAGCAGAAATCACATGACGAGAGCAGACAGCCATGTTAGAGACTCTGTGAGGCACAGCTAAGCTTTGACCTAAATGCTGATGTCAACATGCTCACAGTGATGATGCTAACATGCTGAGGTTTCACAGGTATTATGTTTACCATGTTCACAATGTTAGTTTGACATGCTGAGCACAAAGTGAAGCTGAGGGTGATGAAAGTATTAAAAGAAATTAAGTGTTTATGCCCAAATAAATAAAGGACAGCTGAAGTTCTGACTTGAAGTTTCTGGATAAAAGTCAGGTTTGTTCAAAATCATTATAAGGGAGTCATGAATGTCTGCACCAGTTATACAGGTAATCCATACAGTAGTTGTAGAGGGAAATTACTCAGTACTGGGGGTGTCGACCTAAACTTCAGAAGGATTCATACTCTTGGTGGCATGAATATTTGTACAAATATGATGGCAATCCATCCTGTTATTATGTACAGCTATATGAGATATTTCAGTCTGGATCGACCGACCCACAGAGTGACATGCCGTCCATAAGGCCACAGCATGTGCATGACAAAATCAATCACTTACAGCTGTCTGGATCATATATTGCCCACAGTGACCCAATTCATGTTAAAGGGATAGTTCCAACATTCTAGCAAACGAACAAATTTATGTTGTCTAACTTTACATACAAACCCCTCTGAAAGTATTTGAACAGTGAGGCCAATTCCTGTATTTTTCCTGTTCACCTTAAAAAATGTGGTTTTCCATTACAATTAGTGTCATCTTATGTATCAGATCCAGATGTAAACACCTGGAAATAAAAGCTGAAATGTTGACCTCTTGTCTCATATTCATCTTCTGATGTTAAACCTAAATGTTTTCTGTCTATAGCAAAAATACAGGAATTGACCTCCCTGTTCTAATACTTCTGGAGGGGAGTGTACCTTCATATCACCCCATGTCCAAACCTTCTGCTGTCAGATACCGTCCTCATTTTGTACAACTTCTGCCACTGGTCACTTCAGTTCCTGAGCACAGCCTCTTTGAGTTGAACCCACTTAATGTATCTGCGTGAGAATGAAGACACTCCACGTTTTCAGTTCAACAGTGCACACTGGGGGCTACCAATCCATATTAGAGGTTAGAGACACAAGTGAGTGAAAGAGACACTACATCAAAGATGAGGCTGAGAATAAAACCCCATCCTGCGGTGGCCTTAATCCTTCAACACCTGCGATTTGAAGCACACTCCTTTGATGTTGTTGTTTCAGCTGGAGAGAAAGAGATTTGATAGGCAAACAGAGAAAGAGAGCGAGAGAGAGTGAGAGAGAGAGAGAGATAGATGGGGAGATAGTACACTGCTAGTTTAACATTGAAGTAAACTGAATGCAAGTTAAGCTGACAGACTGGCAAATCAATTCTTCTCTTACTCTTCAATGATATAACTCCACGAAGGTTTACTGCTCCATCTCACTGACAAAGTGCTGTATGAGAATGCTGACTGGCTATCTGATGGTGTCTGGAGGTAGTAAATATATAAAATTCAAAGCCAGCAACAATTCACAAAGACGCCAGTTGTCACTGAGTTTGTCCTGGTTATAATTTTTTAGCCACAGCTTTGAGCCCTTCACAACGAACAAATGTCTCCACGTGCGGCTTAAAAAACATGTGTTTTCTGCTTTCTTGCTGATGTTTAAAAATATGCCCATTATTTATGCTTTCCGGTGAACGTGTTTCATTAAGGATTACATCGACAAGTCAGTGTATCTGCTTGAATTCCCCCATGAATGTCTTCGCTTCACCAAAACCATCCAATTAAAACACGTGTAGTGTACTTCCTCTGACTATATGAGTCCATCAGAAATGCAAGCCACAGTAGCAAATACCAAAGGAGTCCAAGACAAACTGAGCAAGACATCGACCTCATAACTGTATCAGAATAGCAGGTAAGTCTCATTCATGAGGAAAAATGATGAAAAGGTATAAATCTGCAATAGCTGAATAATCGTTTCAGTTTTTAAAACAAAAATACTCTGATTTCAGCCTCTCCAGTGGGAGTATTTTGTTGTGCTTTATGGAAAAGTTAAAACATTTGGGTTAAGGTTTGTTATTTGTAAAAAGGTGCCAATTTACCAAAGAAAATTTGTCGCAATCTTCTGACAATTTACAGACCAAAGGAACAGTGAGTAACTCTTGAAAATAATCATTGGAAAAAATAATCCCAAGCGCTAGTGCTGAAAAATACAATACTACCAAGAGCAATAATACGACAACAATGGTGATACAATAAACTGCCACACAATGGAACAATATCATGAGGGACAGAGGAGAGATGGATGAGCCAGCTCTGCCACTGCAGGCCATTCAGTCTGTCCAGCAGGAGCGAGGCTGAAAGGACGAAATCAGCACAACGGCAGACAAAGGAGAGGAACAGGACAGATCCTGTAATTTTTACATAATTCAGATTATGTGAATTATTCCTGGACATCAGAGGATGCGCAATAGGCCAGAGTCAAAGAAAAGAGCAAGAGACATGTAAAATGGAACAGTTGGAGCATGAATGCACAGTAATAATACACTCCCAGTTGCAGCGCAGACATTTAATTAGAGCTGCGCCTAACAATTGTTGTCTTTATGAAAATCCATTTCTTTTAATTGATAAACTGTTTGTTGCATACAACATCAGAACAAAAATGTAAATTAAAATGCCTGAGGCGACATCTTCAAATACGTTGTCTCATAGTACAACCAACAATCCAGAACCCAAAGATATGTCGAACCACAGCAAATTGTCATTGGTCGATCTACAGTACTGGTCAGTGAACTGACTATTTTTTTCAGTGCACATTTTAATGAGGACTGCAAAGGATAATTATTTTTGTTATGCATTAATATGACGACTATTAAATGCCCATCAAATTTCCCAGAGTCCAGTGTAACGTTTTCATATTGCTTAATTTTTCCATGAACAATCTGCAACTCAAATATTCAGCAAAATACAATCATTTGAAACAGAGAAAAGCAAAGAATCAGATCTTCACATTTTGAAAAGCTGGATCCAGACAATATTTGACATTTTTTCTTGATAAATGACTTAAACGATATCTGATCGGTATTGTTTTGGGTTTGTGTTCTGCCAGTCCACCGATCAGTCAATCAACTGGTTGTCTCAGTGCTACATTCATTATTTACAGTATTTAACTGAACCTTTTAAATGATGCAGTCTAATGATTTTGTAATAATTAGCAAGTAACTAATCAGACGTTCCTTCCCCACACCGGCAAATCCATATTACATCAATATGATATTGCCGGGAAAATAAAAGGACAGTCAAAAACAATTTCGATCATTCTAACAACAAAGGAGGTCAATCAACAATAGAAATACTTATTTAGTCCTCCATCTTCTGCTCATGTTAAGCCTCAGTGTTTGTACCACCAACCAGACTCTCTTTTCAGCGCTTTGCTCTGCACAGAGCATGTTGGGGGGTTGGGTATAAGAAACAGGGTGTGGCCTCGCTGTTGTCATGGCAACAGAGATATCCCTGCTTTGAACCCCCTCAACCAGCGAGTGTATGGAGTGGAGGAATGACAGCAAATGCATGCAGGAATCTACACGATGTGCCCCCGTCACATTTAAGGAAAGTACACAGGAATGAGCGCCTGCACATGAACGGGCGACGGGTATTCCTGAGACCTGAGACAGCCTGAGATGCAGCCGACACCATCCCCTTTTAGTGACAGAGTGATAGGCTCTCTGGTTTCTCAGAGTTCAAACAAGCCTAGCCCATCTGTTATACTTGTAATACTGCTGCACGGCAATATCTCCTTTAATAGGCTGCCACTGTTATAAAACACAAGGTTACATGACGTTATTGGGCTTCGCAAACTGGAGTCAACGGGTTCTCTGTGTGTCTGTGTTAGAGCAATGAACACCTGACCTGCAGACAACCCCAGTGCGGATGTTATAGAACATAACGCTGGAAGCTGATGTATAGATTGTGCCAAAAAAAAAAAAAAGCTCTCCAGTGCATATTTTAATCTGGCAGCCGATGCACAGACCTAGATGTTATTTCGAATGAGGGAGATGGAAGAACGAGACAGCTGAAATAAAATGTTTAAACACCTGTTTATCTGTGAGAGACTGAATTTACCCTCAAAAAAAGCATTTCTGGCTACTGAACATTAGATGTGACAGCAGTGCCAGAAAATTTCTTACTTAATAAAAAATTTAAAATCCAGTGCTCTTCACCAGGTGTGGATGAATTAAAAAGTGGGGCACATCGCCACCGGTGCAAGCCTCTTGTGTGAATCCATCAAGCGAAAGCTGTACCATCATTCAGTCCCCCATCACTCTCCAGCGAAATATCACAGTCAACCTACAGCAGCTTAGGTTTCCAAGGTAGTTCCATTTAGAAGATATGGAAATACACTTCCTGCAGAGACTCAGTAATTCAATACGAGCTGCACTAATGAAATGAAATGGAAAAAACTTAAAGGCATAACAGCCTGATCAATATAGTGTTTTACTTTCGATATAGTGTTAGACTGATCTCTCAAAGCCATGTAAAATGGCCCGTGACTGTATATGTTGAAAAATATTCCCATCTGGTGGTGAGCTGCAGTACTGCTGGACAGAGGGATGACAAAGGAAAAAAAAAATCCTCACTTTAAGGGAGGGAATCATCACAAAGGCAGATGCTTTGATCATGTGAGGAAGGTAAATGAATTTGAATGAAATTGGCTTTTAGATTTCAACATAATCAAGCAAATATGTGAGATTTTAGACAAAAAAAAAAAAGGGACCTCAATATTAAAACTGGTCACAACAAAGATAAAACGTATCCCTCTGAATCACACATGGAAAATTGTTGGTATATCATTTGTGAACAAATAAATGGTGAACAGAAAAGGGCCCACAATGGATGCCTGAGGAACGTCTGTGGGAACATCATCTTGTTAAAACAGGACAGGAACAAACACAGCATCTAACATCCTCATTATTTTTGTTATTTATGTGTATGCCAGTTATTATACTTGGTGTGAATGCTGAAACTGTCTAATTCATCCACACCTGGTGAAGAGAACTGGCTTTTTACCATTTTTAATTAGTATGCAATTTTCCAGTCTCGCACTGCGTTTAAATTGAATGAAATCATTTTTTACTTTTTTCCAATATCACAGTTTGAATTTAAAGTTTTTTTCAGTCCTTTTCTGACTTTATAATTGTATGTGTGTATGTGCTGAGTCAGTGGCTGGAATCATTACTAGAGTACTGCTGTGAACTCTTCTTCTCAGCCCACAAATTTCACTATTCATACACAGTTTTTATTTAAGCAACAAGGCTGACAGTTTTTGAATAATCTACCTCAAAGCACCAAGAAAGCCCTCCTCCTCTCTCATTCACTGCAGTCTTATTTCAACTGATCTAAAGCAATAATTCAAATGTGTTTTGAAACTGAAATGTGTTTTGGGTCTTTTTAAATTCAACTATTCTTTCACTTTTTTTGCTTTCCTATCACTTCTGCGTACTGTCAGCTTCAGAAACCTTTCAAATATCAAAATATTCATCTCTTTAAACACATTATGCTTTGATTCAGCTTTTTTTTAACTTTCATTTTAAATGAAAGAACTCATTTAAATAGAGAAATGTTCTGTTCTTCAAAGACATTTATGCTTGTATTCAGCCATTTTCTTCCTTTTGTAACTTTTAAAAATTATTAGCTTTTTCAACAATTTGTTACAGTTCAGTTTTTCTAGTCATGAATTTCAACTCTTATTTTCTTTATGTAATGCTCTTCCACCTCCAATTCTGCAAATGCTTTTTAGCTTTCAGATTTCAGGCATTTCATTTTACATCTCTGCACTTCCAGCAATGCTTTCAGATAGAAAAGTCCGTTCAGACATCAAAATGTTCAAAAATCTTTTTGGGATTCATGATATCATTCAACTTTCCAAATATCATTCAAACTCTTGAAAATATTCAGCTTTGTTTGAGGTAAGGTTTTTGTAAACATATTCACAACTAGAAAGAGTGACATCATCAAAATATTCTGAAAAGTTTCTCCTCAATTTGTTCTCTTTCCCACAATTTTCACTCTACTTTGCTGATTTTACATAATTTTACAGGTTTTGTGCTGATCACTGGTTATATTTAGTTCAGCAAACAGACCAAGCAAACTTGCTCAAAACTCTTCAGAGCAAGAAAAGAACCAACCAAGACCTGCATCTATTCCCATTATACTGTAAATTAGACACTGGGGCACCAGTTTTCTAAACTGCTCTTGTGATCACAATACGAGGATGCACCTTGTGATCTAACTGACCTTCTGATCATTGACAGGCAGGAGTTCAGAAGGTGCACTTTCAGATTAACCTCTGTGAACTGTCAGAGCCAAGAGTACTTTTATTCACCATGGCAACCACTGACTGAAAGCAAAAATACATAGCTGATTGAGACAAGCTAATTAGTGCACTTTGACTAACACACACACACACACACACACACACACACACACATAAACTGTTACCACCATGACCAATGCTCTCACAATCTCTCAAACATGATCTGGACCTTCCCTGGTGGCTCTTCCATGTCGGCAGTCACCCAAAAGTCCTGATCTGATGCCTGAGCCACCTTAACTGGCTCCGTTTGATGTGGAAGGACCACACATCTTCTCTGAGCTCCCTCTGGGTGTCTGAACTCCTCACCCCATCTCAAAGGTTGAGCCAGGCCACCGATATAGGAAACTAATTTCAGCAGCTTGTATCTGCAATTTTATTCTTTCAATCACTACAGAAAGCTCATAACTGGAGGTGAAGGTTGGGAAGTAGCATCGCCTTTTGACTCAGCACTCTCTTCACCACCACGGTTGGGTACAACGCTCGCATTACTGCTGATGCTGCAGCAATCCAAGTGTAGATCTCAAGTTGCATTTTACCGTCACTTATAAAAAAGACCAGGTAATATTTGAACCGATCCACCTGAGGCAGGACCTTATGATATGCAGCAAAGAGCCCCCAGCTTGGGGGTTCTTCTCTGCATCCACAGGCGTGCGCTCATCCAGTTGAGCTGTCCGGCCGTCCGCCAACAAAGCCTCATCAAAGCAAACAGCAGAGAGGAGATTCAGAGGTCACCAAACTGGAAACTCTACTCCCCCCGGCTGCCTTGAGAAACTGTCCACAAACATCACCAACAGTATTGGTGACAAGAGTCAACCCTACTGCAGACCAGAACAAATGACAACACGTTATTTTAATAGACTAGACTAGAAATCTCAAAGCCAGAATGTAGAATACAACGTAATTAACAAGTCTTTGAACCACTAATTTCATAAATAGACAGATGTCAGTAGATATTATCATAGTATAGATAAACACTACATTGTATTGACCTTACTAATTTCTTGTTTTTTTTCTCCATGTTTCACCCTGTCTCTCTCTGTCAAGTTGGAGCTTCTTTTTCCTCCTTTTTTCTTTGGATAATAATTGCTATTTTTATGATAATTTCTGTAATGATTTTCAGACAATAAAGTTAGTTTACTGGTTTATTGGTTGAGTACCTTCATTGTTACTTATACCGTATTCATTTTTAAAGGGTATGTCTAGAAATGAAAGGTATGCCACATATGAATAGGACATACATGTTTAATCCTTTCAAATGATAGTATATCTATATATCATCATATGTAATAATGATATCAATATTATTATTTCATGTTATAATATTATTGATCTTTCATCATCAATATCAATATTAGATTTTATTACACATATAATGCTTTACTGTTAGTCTTATAAGTATTGTAAATGGTCATTATGATAAGAGTGTAACATTTCGGAACTATAGGTCCTTTTCTATTGAATTAAGACTTAATCTGATAGGACAGCTTTATAAGATTTTTGTTGTGATAATGATTATTAGATCAGTCCAATTATATCAGATTGGTTGCAAATCGTCGTCTTTTAAAATTGTTTTTATAATACAAAGAATAAAGCATTAGTACAGTATTTCTATTATTTATTTAGTCTTGACGACAATAAAGACACCAGTTGTTTTATTGAAAGCGCTGTGTTTTACGAGCAGCGCCTGAATGCAGCATCAGACGGCCTGTCAATCATCGGGCCGCGTCGGTCACCTGACCCGTAGTCCAAGTCACGTGACTGATATTCCATCCTCGCCATTTTGCAATGTGGGAGAGAGGGAGGCCACTTTTTTATGGCTAGCGAGTAAAACAAAGCAGTTTTATGTGTTGAGGACAAAGAGCGTCGAGCTCTTTTCGTGTCAGTGAGTATATTTTTTATTAAAATACAGCCGCGCTCCTCCGTCACTTATTAACTGAGCACATCATTAAGATGTCCTTGTATATCCATGTGTGTGACTGCTAGCACTGTGCGAGACTCGTGTGTGTGTGTGTGTGTGTGTGTGTGTGAGAGAGAGAGAGAGAGAGAGAGAGAGAGAGAGAGAGAGGGAGAGGTTAGCAGGCAGAAGCTAACTGTGAAGCTAACTGTGTTTCTAGCTGCTTTGTACTCAAAATGTCGTGTTTTGTTTTTCCCTCGCATAAAAAAGCCCGTGTAGCTGCAGCGTGTCACACCTTACATCAGCCAGTTAGTTTAGTGAAAGTGGTGTTTGGGTGTTAGCTGTGAGTCTGTGCTCAACTTCAGCCTGCAGGGGCATGAAAGTAGATGAAATATTTTTAGAGGCTGACGTAGCAGGTGCTCATCTGAGACTGGCTGAAGCACGTGTCGGTGTCTGCAGAGGGGCTGACTGACCACAGGCTCTGCAAGTTCAGAAAACTTTTGCAAATGTTCCTCAGAGGACGAGTTTGACAATGAGCTGCTGTGGCATGTATGTGGCACCTGTTTGGATAAGACAGAAGAAGTTCATTGTTGTTGACTGAATTGTTTTCTGGTCCAGAGTTATTAATATCATATCATATCGTTTTTTTTTCTGCAGCTCCACTCCACATTATTCACAGTAAAACTGTGTTATGGAAAGCATTTCTTGCACTTCTCCAAATGTGTATCCTGCTGTTGTGATCTTGTCGTACAGAAGCAGAAGTAGGAGAAAGAGGAAGGATAATTGTGGTCTGAAAGTGAGAAGGAAGAAAGTGTTGGATTTGCAGAGATGAAAGGATTTCACTCATATGAGTTGTGGCTATTTCCCTCAAAACTTCAAATGTAAACAGATGCACATGGTGCACATGGTCACAAGCCTCTGTGTTGTTCCAGCAGTGGCAAAGTTTATCATGAGTGGGTTCAGCTCTCGTGCTTCTTTTAGCCAGTCTTC
>JBAJHX010000001.1:12304337-12330121 GCA_037176925.1 Amniataba percoides
AGCCTCTGTGTTGTTCCAGCAGTGGCAAAGTTTATCATGAGTGGGTTCAGCTCTCGTGCTTCTTTTAGCCAGTCTTCTCACTAGATCTCTTGTAACTATTATAGTATAATCAATATGGTTAATTTATATTTATTATTATTATATTTATTTAAACTTTTTCCTTTAGGAGATATAGATAGTTTTGCTTTTTACAGGCAGACTGCATGCCCATAAGAATTTAACTGGTAGAACTAGTGGCTACCTTACGTACAGTATTTTTTTCATTGCTGTACATTGTTAAGCATGCAGTTCACTGAACTTGCAGCATGTGTTTGCAAGCTTTCCTCCTTTTTATAAACATCCTTACCTTAATGGATAATCATTTACATAATTTTGAATACTAATGTATGCAGAAATGTTGACATTAAATTGAGTTATTGGTTAATGGTGTGATTTGATAAAGACTTTTTAATTTTGAAATGCATCAGTGCTTGAAATTAAGTGAAAAATACATCCATGTGCACTGTTGTGGTGGTCTGATAAACTTGATGTATTTTGTGTTAAATGTGTGAGAGTCAGAGCTATTGTAAAATCCTCTTACAAACTCAAATCACAAACTTGTATTTGACCGACATTTGACTGACATTGTACATCCAACATCAAATTCTGGAGGGACCTTTAGATATTGTCTCTAAAAATACCTGCATCCTCATTGGTATTGACGGATCTTATCTATTTAAATCTAGTCTACCATGTAGCACTAGCCAGTTTTCCCATTAATTTCTTTGTTCCCTGCTGTCTGACAGGTCATGGAGGAGGTCAGCAATGTGGCTGTACTCATCACACACTCCTCCTCTGCCTCCTCTTCCTCCTCCTCGCCGCCTGCACTGGAATCCCTCTCTCAAACCCAAACCCATAAAGTGGGAGAGGAGGACACCTCCCAATGTTTTCAACAGAAACAAGCAGCAGACTCTCTCATCCAGGTCATTGAGAAACTCAGCAAGATCGTGGAGAAGCGGCCCCCGCGCCGCTGCACCATGGTGGGACAGAAAAGAGTGCTCCAACAGGCCTCTTTTGCGGGAGGAGGGGTAGGTGAAGAGGTGAAGAGGGGGGCCGGAGGAGGCTCTCCCTATAAGAAAACGAAGAGGAACAGTAAAGAGCAGGAGAGGATAGAGGAGGTGAGATTAGAGGGCAGTGCAGCCGACGGCGCACTTTCTTTACCGGCATCAGGTGACAGTAACAACAACAACATCACCCCTGCGGTAACGGAGGAGGCCGGCAACCTTGACAGCAGCGACCACAAGCGGACGGTGACTTGCTACCAGTGCAGCCTGTGCCCATACCTCTCGCAAACGCTGCCCCAGCTGAAAGAGCACCTGAAGCAGCACAACGAGCAGCACACTGACCTCATCCTCATGTGCTCCGAGTGTCGTTTCACCTCCAGAGACCAGGGGCAGCTGGAGGCGCACGTCAGGCTGCACTTTCACAACAGCGGTAACCTGAAGGGCAGCTCCGCTCTGTCTGATACTTGTGGTGAAGTCAAGGAAGAGGCTTCAAGAAAGCAGGACGGGGACTGGACTGGGAGCAGCCACAACAGAGGAGGCGAGGTGATCAGTAGTTCAGTGGATGGTTCCAAGGAGCTACCGCAGAAGAAGAAATGGTATAGCTTTGAGGAGTATGGATTGTACCGCTGCCTCATCTGCAGCTACGTGTGCAGCCAACAGCGAATGCTCAAGACTCACGCCTGGAAGCACGCTGGCTTGGTCGACTGCTCCTACCCGATCTTTGAGGATGAAGGCGGGGCTCCCGCAAGGAGAGAGGCTCAGGCTGTGGCTAACACTCCACCGACCAGAGAGGAAATAGTTGTTCTTTCACCAGTCCTTCAAGATAAAAGTCTACAAAAACTGCCCACCGCCTTCAAACTCCAACTGTTTACTGCTCCACTGGCTGTTGAGAACAAACAGGATGTGTTGGATCATCCAATGTCCAATCTCAACGTCAGTCCAAAAACAGAAGAAGAAGAGGTAAGCGTGTACCCAATCAAAGACCTCACCTCCGAGGAGCCCATGGTGGAGGTGCAGGTGACCACGGAGGCAGAGTCTGAGGTGGAGACGGACAGTCACCAAGATGGTGGCTCTGTCACAGACAGCTTACTGTCGTCAGCTCAGAAGATTATCAACAGCAGCCCCAACAGTGCTGGCCACATCAACGTGATTGTAGAACGCCTCCCTTCAGCCGAGGACTCGGTCATGGCGGCTAACCCCCTCCTCCTCAGCCCAGACGTGGACAGGGACCAGAGGCTACTGGATGCAGAGGAGGAAGAGCAGGACAGTGTCGGAGCTGCAAAGGATGAGGTGGTCCTCGGCTGCACTGCCGACAACCAGCCATCAGGAGCTGATGTCAAGTCCTCCGTGGCTGTAAGTGGCGACTCACCGCGGGATGAAAACATTCCCCCAGCAGGTCGCAAGAGGACACATTCTGAGTCTCTCCGTCTGCATTCTCTGGCTGCCGAGGCCCTCGTAGCCATGCCCATGAGGACCCCAGAGCTCCCCGCCCCCAGCACCAAAGTAACTCTGAAGAACACGACAGTCCAGCCGCAGAGCCCAAACACAGACCAGAAACTTGTGGAGGTGACTGCAGCTGGGCAGAAAGCCTCAGACGTCGGGACAGCGGCAGCTCTGTTGGACTTGGAGCTTCATAGCAAGGACAAGGAAGAAGATGCGGGGGAGGGAGATGAGGAGGGCCCTGCCACCAAAGCCGGCATCAGCCTGTCGCTGCTCACCGTCATTGAAAGGCTCCGAGAGCGCTCGGACCAGAACGCGTCAGATGAGGACATCTTAAA
Organism: Amniataba percoides; assembly: GCA_037176925.1. Classification (NCBI taxonomy): domain Eukaryota; kingdom Metazoa; phylum Chordata; class Actinopteri; order Centrarchiformes; family Terapontidae; genus Amniataba; species Amniataba percoides. Next base: position 12,307,159 of record JBAJHX010000001.1, read on the forward strand.
AGAGCTTCAGGACAACGCGCAGTTCCAAAACGGAGGCGTGGTCGCCGGGAACGGAGCTGCGAGTTACGTGTGCAGCATCCCGGGGATGGACGGGTTGGTCGCCTCTCCGGACGGCGGTCTGGTGGACTACATCCCCGGCAGCGAAAGGCCGTACAGGTGCCGCCTGTGTCGCTACAGCAGCGGCAACAAGGGCTACATTAAACAGCACCTGCGGGTGCACAGGCAGAGGCAGCCGTATCAGTGTCCCATCTGTGAGCACATCGCCTCGGACAGTAAGGAGCTGGAGAGCCACATGATCCACCACTGCAAGACCCGGATGTACCAGTGCAAGCTGTGCCCAGACGCCTTCCACTATAAGGTAAAGAGACGTGAACACGCAGCTTTTGGATACTTTGATATTTGATCCAGTTATGAGAGTCTCTTTAGTAGTTCAGAGTTGTGAAATCCTTTGAGGTAACTTGTGTTTGTAGTGCGAATCAGACACACAGGTGCTGATTATGGTAGAATGGACAGAAGTGCAGGCCATATACGGACAGAGTATTTACATATGTTGGTTTATTCATTTCACAGCAAATATAACAGTGGCAGTCCAGCACTGCGTTTCATCAGGCTTCTCCTCACCGCTGTGTAACAACTAGACTCCTGCAGTTATGATTGTTATTATTCTCTATGTCCTTAATGATTTTTCTAAAAGCATATTTCTTATGGGCAGCATGATTGGGATGTTCACATAAAGAATGAAGACTGTGGACTGAAGCAAAGTTTGACGATATGAAGATATCCACTAGAGTTTGAATTGTTTGCTCATTTTGATTTTGATCTGTTCTTTTAATCTCACTGGTTGTGTTTGACAGTCATGCAAATGTTGCATATTGGTTGATTTTTGCTGGTATTTCATTCACTGAATTAGCATCTAGTTATTTTATCTGTGCACAAAAACAATTTTTCTTGAATGTATTTTTTTCTATGAAATTGTATTTTTTTTTGTCATAATACACAGTGCTATCACAATCTAAAATGACATTTTAGTGCTGAAGCCATTAGCCATTCAGTGAAGAGAAAATTAGTTGACAGCTGTTAGATATGTTAGTTTATTCATTTAGATTAATTTCCAGGTTAAAATACCAAACATTCCCTGGTTCCTGCACAGAATATGTGCACAGTGTTTTGGCAGAGTCTTTGTCTTTGCCTTTGCTTAGTGTTAGCTCTCTTATATGCAGACAATGCTCAAGTTATATTTACTTTCAGTCTTCTCTCCTGTCGACATCTGTTTTTATTTCTCAGCCGCCCGAGCAGTAAAGATGAGTTCAGGTCCAAAGAGCTGAGTTAAATTAATGGCGTGAAGTGATCGACCTTGTTAGTGAGAAATGAAAGTTGGGAAAGCCTGGTGGGGCACTGCGGTGAAAGTTTGATGATACAGGCAAAGGAGAAAAACTATTGATTCCACTGCTATCGAGGGACTCCAGTGCCGATTTGCAGCAGAGATTATTCACCATTCATCAAGTTCATCATATTATCCATCACTTTTGGGAGTTGGGCCAAGAAAGTTTACACTTGTGAAGGTTGAGCGCTCCTGCTATGATACCTGCTGTAGAGGAGGCATTAGAGAGTTTGGGGGCTTATTAAACATATTACAAGCTGCATCGCTGAAGATCACTGCACTGTGTCGGTCAACGCTGCGGAACGTTACCAGAATTTAGATATTTATTTTCTAATTACACAAAAACTATATTTTTCATATAATATTTCAATGGAAGAGAAATGTTTTTCTTTTATATCTCCACTGTGCATTTTAAAATGTATTTTTGTTACACTGAGTCCTCAAATGACTGCTTCTAAGGAAATTGTTGAAACCAGAGTTTCTATTTATTTAATTTACCTTCTCTAAAATGAACCCATTTACTTGCATTTAGCTAGTTTACTATTTAACTTAAAAGTAGAAAAAAACATAACATTTGGCAGGTTTTGATTTTGCTAGCAGTTCATAAGTTTGGGAAAAAGTATTTTTAAAAAGCTGTTCAATGTCAATTGCATTTATTCTCATCATAATATTGTGTGTGTGTTTTCTTAGAGTCAGTTAAGAAATCATGAAAGGGAGCACAATAGCTTCAGCAGTGACGCGGCAGCACTCACACCGGTCAGTGAAACCACGGCCGTGGTGGAGGAAGCTGAGCGGGTGACAGATGAAGGTAAGGTCTGTTTTTACAGACTCGTGTGTGGGGATATGAGGATAGATGGATGTTGAGATGATAGACTGACACTCCTGACCCTCCCTCACCAGCTTTCCCTGCAGTGTGGTTTCTGTCAGCGTTTTCAGAAAGTTGCAGATCTGTGTGCTCTGCTCTCTGTTGCAGAATGTGGCACGCAGAAGATGTACAAGTGCGACGTGTGTGACTACACCAGCTCTACCTACGTTGGGGTGAGGAACCACCGGCGGATTCACAACTCCGACAAGCCTTACCGGTGAGTTGTGAGAAAAACTTGTACAACTATCACCCAGATGTGAGTGCTGAAAACTCACTGAGCAGTGCAAAGTAATTACGTGTCCACAGGTCCTAAATGAAGCCCTGAAATTACTGAATGTGTGATTAAACTAAAGGTCTTATACTTTCTTGCAGCAGCTGGTGTAGATCATTAACATTTTGAATCTGTTTTAATGACCAAAGCTAGTTTCAGGAAACTTACTTCTTCTATATCTGTCTGTAGGAGTACCTGTGATGTACTGTTCAAAGTATTTGATGTTACTGAAAACATGAAATATAAACTAAAAATCACCAGTGATGAAGTCCAGATGCCAGAATGATATTTGATTTAGGTGTATAACATCACAAACTGTATGCTGGATGTAAACTGTATGTATACCAGGACAAGCCCCCAACAACCAGAAATCGAATGCACAGATCCATTTGACCACCCTGAAAATGAAACAAGCTTTTGTGTGTAATTGAGCAGCAGAGAGAGTCAGTAAAGTCTATGTAAAAGATTGTCACATGAATATATTGATTTCAACCATTGTAATAATAATAAAAATAAAAAAAACTCAAATATTGCTGCGTTCCACAAGATACCCTATATATTCCCTCTTGAACTAAACAGCTTACAGCTCGTTTGTTTTTATCCAGCTCTGCTTTAAATTCACACAAATCAGTTCCCTGTCACTTGGAACAATCTTTCAAATGTGCGTTCACCCAGCACTTCATACCTTTACACTTCGTATTTTGTATTTGTCTTTGAAAGTGAAAGATTGACCACCAAAACACTTCACGTCACTTCACCAGTGAGCTGATGGCTCTCTGTATTTTTTGTACATTGCTGGTGGTTAAAAAAATGTTCTTTCAGCAAATTTCAGCTACACGGCTTCTGGTCTGGTGAAGAACAACTAAACTGTGATATTGAGTTACCATATAAAAAGTATTTAAAAAAAATAAATAAATAAAAATAATAATAATACCTTTCTAATGTTCAGATTCTCAACACCTATTTGTCGGACTGGTAAACAAAGCTTTCAGTGATGTTCATTCTGAAATGTATTAATGGGATAAAAAGTGTCTTTATTCGTGGGACATGATATACAAGGATTCAAGGATTCTTTCTTGTCATTCAACACATGTAAAAACATGGGCTAGATTGAAATTAGTTACCCTGGTCCCAGTGCAAGCCCAAGTAACAAGAACAATAGAGTGTGTATTACTCAGTGTGCGAGGGTAATACTGGTTTTTATTGCAGTATTTATGGTCACAGTCAAATCTGCCATGACATGTCAGTTCAAAGTTTAGTTTCTGGTCTAATGACTTTTTTTTTTTTTGTTGTTGCTGTCATGCTGCTCTGGATTTGCTAATGATAGTCGAAGACATCCCACTTGATATTCAGTTATTATGACAGAACACTTATAAAGTGCACCCCAGTATCTGTATTTTTGGAGACTAGTTTCCTGCTTTCTGCGGAAATAAACTTTACAGACTTCTGGGTTAATTATTACTCAGTTTCCTGCTAAACTGGGCTCTAGAGTACAGTGCAGTCAAATCAGTGTGTCTGTGTTTTGAACTGGTTATAGAGTTAGCGGTTAGTAAATTACATTTCAAGTTTTCAGTTCCTGTTTCATACAGAGCGAGCTAACCACAGTTACCTCACAAAGAGCCTAGCTTTTAATGTGTTAGCTCTTACTTTGACATCTGCAAAAGCTGTACTTTTAAAAAGATCCACTGGATGGCAGTACACACACAGTAATACCAAGGCCAGCACGGTGACATCACGGAGCTTTCTCACTCCTTCTCTCTCCTCCCGCTCTGTATTAACACTTGGTCTTTGTGTGAATACAAAGCTGTCGTGAGGTATGAACATTTACTGGGGGGGGTGCGTTGAGCCAGCTTTCTGAACAGTACCCTGTCGCCTGTGCTCTAAGGTCAAATGTATGTTCAAAAATACACCTGCACACCTCTGGAAAAGGTCAGATGACATTTAATTGCTGTTTCTTGCCAGAATGGTCAACCAACCTGTTAGGCAGTGGTGTGAGAGAACAGAAGAGCCGGGAAATATCGGATGGGTCATAAATATTTCAACAAGCGCATTCAAATAGCAAGAGCACATTTAAACTTTGACAACAAAGAAAAAGAAAGAAAGACGCTCAGTGATCTTATGCACTTACACTGCATGTGTCTACAACCGCAGCTCCCAACCAGAAGTGGCCATGGCCCTGATTGAAATTGAATGTTGTTTTTAGTAAAGAAAAAAACATTCAAAACACTCCTAAGACAACCTGCCTCCACTATATATTAATATGTACTCTTGTCTAAATATTTTCAACCAAAACATAGAAACCACTTCCACATCACGCTACAGTGTCCAAAGCTGGAACCAGTGCCTCAGTTTTAATTCAGCATGAATGTATATGTTACAGAAAAGTTTTTTTTCTCCTTGTTTTCCAAATTATCCACAGGACCATGTTGTCTGAATCCCTCAATTTGTAATTGTAATAATAATCAGCTTACCTCATGCTTGTTGTTGAGCTGTTGCACAGATACGGTAGAAGCTTAAATGTGCGACTTCAAAATATTCCTCATGTGTAACAGTGTTAATAAAAGATTAGTATTGTTATTATTTTTTTATTAGCAAAAGTGATCTGTGAGCCCCATTAGTCTAAATGAAATAAATCTCGATAATTGCTCACAGTGCTGTGAGACTTTAAAAAAAAAAACCCCAGAAATTCTTTTTGCCTTTGGTTGGTCTTTTTAATATTTTAGCCATGGTAAATCTCCCATTATAAAGTGCAACTCTCTGTTTTGTCTGTTCCTTTATTTTAATGCAGTGCAAATGGCCGTGAGTTGAGTGTAGCCTCTGTCTGCAGACCTTGTACAGTATTTGCCTCCAAGCAGCTAGAAAGCCGGTTTCATCATCCAACCGCAACATCCAAAGTGCAACAAAGTGGAAAACATTGTGATTTATTCTTTTTCTTAAAGTGGCAATTTCCTCTCTGTTTTGCTGTAAATCGTTATCTCCCCCAGGCTACAAGTGTAAAGAAGCAACGCGATGACCTCAAAAGGCAGCTTGTTAAAGCGGCCGATCTGTCTCCGTCTCCTCTCATCTCTCGTCTCTCTTTTTTTTTTCCTCCGTCTGCCAGGTGTTGCAGCTGTGATTTTGCCACCACCAACATGAACAGTTTAAAGAGCCACATGAGGAAGCACCCTCAGGAGCACCAGGCTGTGCAGCTGCTGGAGCAGTACAGGTGAGAAATATCAGACAGCACCTCCGCTACAGAGAGGGATGATAAGAATGACCCCTGGACCTCGGAGGTGAGAATGAAAAGCCGTACCTGGGCAAAACAAGCTGGTGTTATCTGAGTCTGTGTGGGTGTGAGCTTGCATGCGACCTCGCCGGTGCACTCTCGTTGCGCTAACAGTCCTGACACTTGAGAAAACGGGCTGGTGGGTGGGGAAAGTGAATGGGAGTCTATAGTCTGTCCTCCGTAAATGTTGAATGAATGAATCTTCAACCCATGCGCCAAAGAACTGATTGCTGTTTTCTTCAGCACTGAATCCTTGTGTTGTATTGTACTGTCACCTGTACCTGCAAGGCTGAAACACTCATGTCTCTGCACAGTGGAAACTAAGCAGCCCATTTTCTGTTAAAGGCCACTGGAGTTATTTATTACCACACTTCCCTGAAGTGTGAGAGCTTCAGAGTGGCAGATTTTTAAAAAGAATGGTCAAAATAAAAGCAGCAGAGGAATCCTGACTGCTCAGGTCACTTTCACACCTGCAGATGGCTTCATTTGGTTCGTACAGGGAAAAAATGATGAGCCGTGACCATTGTAGTTCAGGTTCAGTTGTGTTGACACTGACTTTTTTGAGTAAACTCATAATCAAATGGACTGACGGATAAGTCAGTAACTGGACAGGTCTGGTGTTTTCCTGCTTCATCAGCTATTGAGAAAATTCAGAGTCACACTGAACTTTACCAAAACAAATGTTTGCTTCTTCTCTTGGAGAAAACAAAGAGCTTACTGAGAAATGCCTATATTAGTTCAGATATACAGCAGGCCTGTGTCATGAATAATGATGAAAAGTTATTATTTTACTTGAATAAGGAGTCATGGAGGGGGACTCACTTGTGGATGACACCACGCTTGTTTTTCAGTCTGATGTATCAAGAAAAAACCCTGCACTCAACTTGCTAAATGATCATTTAAGATATATAGATGCTGTATATGCTGCTTATACCTGAAAGGAGTTAATCATCTTTTGAATGAATGCTAAAGGCACATCTATTATGAAATGCTCCTGTTTGTTTGAACCAAATCAAACAGGTTCAATGTGAAAGCACTGCACAGCCTAGATATTATATATGCTTCAAAAACACTGGATCCTACACTTCCCATAATGCAACTAACAGCACATTTTCAGACTGACTGTTTTGAGTTTTAGACCCCTGACATGTTGATGGTTTTTAAGGTTTGACATTCACCAAACCATAAAAGAAAATCTGTTGCCTCAATCTGTAAATTCTCAGCTTTCTTTCTTTGCACATTCAAAAGTCAACTTAATGTCTTCAAAAGAAAGACGGCGTTTTGTCTCAGTGGGATTTTGTAAAAACTGTGTTGATGTCAAAGCATTTATTTCAAAATGGGTAATCTTTCATTCAGATTCATTTTTGAGCTTTGTAGGCCCGGGTGACAGAATTAACTCTTTGGGAAATGTTGATGCGCTGAATTAATATTCAGTAGATTCGCCTCTTTGTTTTGATTGATTGTCCTTTCATTTCATTAACTTAAATTTCCAACTCTTCAAGCATTTGAAGCATTGAGCGCGAAGCCAGCGGAAAGGATGGAAACGCGAGGAGTGGATTGGATATGCATCATCTATTTTTAGAGGAATGAATGTATTGAATTTCCAAGCATGCTCTGACGCTGATTCGCGTTACATCAAACCACCTGTCCAAAAGAGTTTTGTTTTCCTGGTGGAGTCAGGAAGCAGCTGGTGCATCCAGAATAAACAGGCCTGATCGCATCTTAGAGACAATGATGAAAACTAAATACACAGCTCCTTTTTTGGGAGTCTGGACTCAGATCATAAGTCTGTGGTCGGTATACTCAGCATCATACACCAACCCAGCGCAGTATTTTAATTATGCATATCAGCACTGACAGGCTGAGGGCCGTTTGTCTTTCGCCTTTTTATAACAACATGAGTTGTTTCGTGATTAACAAGACCTCGTCCAGTTGGCTGTCATGGGAGACGCGTGTTTGAGTTCTTTATCCTAAATCTTATTTGCAACTTCAAGAATTTGAATACTTGAAAAAGACATGATCCATAATTCTTCTCATTTTGACAAATTACTTCACCAGAGTGTTGTAAATCCTATTTCCTCTCTCCACTCTGTGTCCCCTGTGGAGTCTTGAGTCAGGATGATTCCTCTTGATAGAAAGTCAGAGAAGGATTAGTAGAACCTCAGTACGCATATTAAACCAACCTCGACCTGAGCCGCTCGCACTCTGTCGCTAATCTTCTCCCCTTTTGTTTCTCTTTATTCCACCCACCCTCCCCTCCAGGTGCTCTCTGTGTGGCTATGTTTGCAGTCATCCCCCGTCGCTCAAATCCCACATGTGGAAGCATGCAGGAGATCAGAACTACAACTACGAGCAAGTGAACAAAGCCATTAACGAGGCCATCTCACAGAGCAGCCGGTAAACGCAGCAGCTCAAGCACAGTGCTGTCTGTGCTCTGAGGTTCTCTGAGGTTTCATTGGTGAATTGCTAATATCTCCAGCTTATATCCACCGGCAGAGCACCACAGCCTGCAGTGTGCAGGGTTGCTAAGAGCAGCTTTAAATAAAGTATTTATGTTGTGAAGTTGAAATACTGCACTTCCCTTGCATGCTTTTTTTCCCTCTTTTTGAATGCAAATTTTTGGATTTCTTTGACACTAGAACTCTAAATAATCCAGTGTTGAGCTAAAAGTAGTTTAAATTTTCAGACAGATCAGATTTATTCGATGTAGTTTTGTTGTTTCTTTAACAGGGACAATGCACCATTTGTACATTTACACCTACAACAGCATATACATTTATTGTGCCAGATATATCCAAAAACTAATTTCCCTGGGCAGAGGCCACTGGAGATGTGCTGGTTGACAAATGAAAAAATAACACTTTGAAACCAGATCTTCTCTGAATTAATTAATTAATTCATTAAATTGATCTAATTTAATAACAATAATAAACCTTTAACAGTTTATCTTCTCATGAAAAATAACAAAGATTCAACATCACTCCTCACTGTCCTCCTTAGTTCATGTATTGGAAGACACACTAGTCACTTCATCTGTCATCCAGCAGTCAGAGATTCACAACTTTTTGGTCCTTTGTTTGCTTCAGAGCTCCTCAGAAGTTGTCTGCGGTGATGGAGTCAGTGACGGAGCGTCCTGCGGTGGCTCCGCCTTCAAAGGACAAAGCAAAGAGTCCAGCAGAACCGTCTCCGCCAACACACACATCCACGAGGACGACAACAGCGCCTGGCCTGGCTGCAGACAGCTCAGGGGGCGTCCCCACCCCCTCTACAGACCCTTCACAGTGGCACGGTGAATCCCCGAGCCCCCAGGGGAGAGACCCCGCACAGCTTCAGCTTCAGTCCCAGAGCCAGCCCCGCACAGGCCCGGCCGCGGCCCCTGTCCCGGGCCCTGGCATGGAGTACTGCGTGCTCTTGTTCTGCTGCTGCATCTGCGGCTTTGAGTCCACCAGTAAAGAGCGTCTGATGGAGCACATGAAGGAGCACGAAGGAGACATCATCAGCATAATCCTCAATAAGGAGCAGCAGCAACCAGAAGCCCAACTAGGCCTCCAAACAGCAGAGTGAGACCTGCCCCCCCACCCACTTTATATTAACACTGACCCTTCATGATGGTGCTGCTCACTGAAGTATTTCATTATGTTCCTTCACCACAAGGTGACTGTGGTAGATATCAAGGTGTAACCGTGTCACGTCTCTACCACAGAAGTTAAGTGTCATTCCTCTGAGTCCTCTCGTCGAGGAGTCACAACTGTGAGACTGTGCAGCCACCTTGAACGGGACAGATGATGAAATGATTTTGTGAGTGGCGTATCATTTTGAAAGAAATGTTTCAAAAACATAGATCAGTGTTATAAATCGTTAATGTTTGTCAAATAATTTGACGTTAAAGAGACACAACGGGTGTCTGTGGGGAAGTGATTTCGAATTTGAAGGGAAAAGCCTGAGCTCTCACCCAAGTTAGATTTTTCACTATACAGGGACAAGTTCATACCTCACAAAACCACACAATCCCTCACTAGAAATGGAAAAAAAAAATTCACGTTTTCCACTTTAATTCTTCTATTGACCATAAGGCAGCTCTTTTATTGCTATTGTAATATTTAATGTATTTAATCCGACACATTTGAAGCTCTAGCTCAGTTAAGGACGTACATGTGCAAACTCACCGATGCCTAAAGGCAGATGTCACAGGTTGAATATGATTTCATATTTATCTTTTTTTTTTTTTATGCATGTTAGTTTCCGTTATTGCAATTTAAAGTGGCAGATGATATTTTTTTGCATTTGTTTTATGTGTTTGTATGAGTGACTGTAATTTTACTTGTTGGTTCCGTTATAAAATAGAAGGTTATCGTTTTCAAAGGAGGAGTGGAAGTCGAAAATCTGTCTTTGATTGATTTGATTGTTGTTCGCCGGTGACAGAGGCATTGGTTCAGGGCATGTTGACAAAAGGAATGACGAAAAGGGAAGTTAGCATAGGTAGGACTGTTTTAATTGAACGGTGCCTCGATCTTGGAAAGCAGGAAAGAGTTGCATTGAATCGGACACGCCTGCTTTCACTTATGATTGTGGTGCTAGACTCACTTTAAGAGTTGTTATTGAAGGTACAGTCTTTTTTTTATAGCCCATGCAATTTATGTTGTATATAATAACATTTTTATAATAACCTTTACTCTGTTTTGTCCGTGTTTTTAAAATAGGAACGTTCTCATTTCAAACATGAGTTGACTGCTGTCCCAGATAACACACATACGTGAAATAAGAATACATGGATGTAAACCTCAAGTTTGGAAGGTGATTCTTTTCGTGTGAGTCGAACCATGATCGAAATATAATTACTGAGGCTCTTATGTGGAAACTCTCAAGTCAGCACTGTGTAATGATCATAAAAAAACCCCAGAAACTTCCATAAGAGCTTCATGTTTACAGTGATGGATTGTCTCTCTGCGTGGAAGTTCTTTTTCATACAAAATGAATAACAGCAAATTACTTTTTCTCAAAGGAGAAAAGTTGAAACTTTATAACTCACATGTTGCTGACTGTGTAGAAAAGTAGGGACTAATGCAAGTGAAATCAGTACTGGCACAAATCTAACTATCTACTCACCCAGGAACCAGCAAAATATGTCTGTCACTAATACGTTAATTCACGCCAAACCACGCAGCTCATTCAGGAAACTAAGTAAAATATTTGTGCTCCTTAGCCGAGGGCTTTACAGGAGTACACCCCTGTGAAAATAATGCCTTTAAAAAAAACCCATCAAGATCGCATCAAATAATTGAAATTAACACAAAATTAAATTTGACATTGAGTGTTAAGTTTAAACGGATAATCCTTATCTTCAAAGTCTCGGCCCATCTAATGTGTCAAGCAGGCCTGCCATGCAGAACACAATATGTCACATTAATTCATCAGTATGCCATCCCTTTCTTCCAGCCTCACAGACAGAGGCTGAAGAAATGAAGATAAAATGGAATATCCATAATTCATGCCCCCACTCCCTCCTCCCATTTCCCCGCCTGACATAACGGCTTGAAATTGTGTCTGCACGTGTGTGTAGCGAAGTGGATAAAACAAAATTAAATCTCTGTCTCAAAGACCTGTTACCTGGCCTGGAATCCTTATTATCAGAGCAGGTAATTATTGTCTAGCTTTCAATTTACAATTCTACGTGGCAGAATTAAGGAATATGGCGACACGTCTGAATAATGGAAACGAAATAATAATAAAAGTGGGACTTCAGTGGCCCTCTCGTCTGATTAACTTGGCATGCGTGTAAATGAGCAGCGAGCGTTTAGAACCACAACCACACACCGATGTGCTCGGCCCGCTCTGACAAAGGAGACTCTTCTATTACTCTGACGATTCATAATTATACGACTCCAAAAATGAATCCTGCTTTACGCTTACTTGTGGAGTTTCGACCTCTAGTGGTGTGTTGTTGTGTGAGCGGGCCTCTGTTGTTTGTCTGAAGCACACACAGCTTATATGATACTTTACCCTGCCCAGTGGTGTCACGGTAATCCGCTGATCCACAGGTAGAGGTGATGTGCCAGCAAAGACGCTGGAGGAGGAGAAGAAAAGCGAGTAAACCTAGTGCATTTAAATGTACTGGATTTACACAGTGTTTGAAGTTTTTTTTCTCCACTTAAAAAAAAAAACAGAACTCCACAGGACACCTTAAACCAGGATTTAACTTTAAATGTCATTTTTCAAACAAAACAAATTTTAAATTAATTCATGACAACTCTCATTCTGAACTTCGCTGCAGGCTTGACACTGTTAATTCACGCTGCCTCACGTGTGTGATGTCCAAACTTTTTTTTATAAGGTAGCAAAACTGCCTTACCTTTGAATTGACTTTTCTTCTAGCTGTCGTGTTGAATGTAAAACGTTCCCTTCCCATCACTTTTATCCCCGTTTTATTTTCAGCACTGTTGATTTTAGCAGCCGTTTGGTGGGGACTATTTTCAGCTGTGCCTTAATGCACAATTGGCGTGGTATATTACAATATTAAGATATTTGCTTTAAGAATTAGTGAAGATTTTTTTCTTTTTGTGATAGCTGTTTAAAATAAGTAAAAAATATATAAATAGAAATGTATAATACACAATATAACCAGAGTTATCCTTTAATATTGTGTACACAGTATCATCAGCCAATAAAAATGATGGCCGAAGTCACAAAAAGATCATCCAAGTATTAATAAACTCACTGAACTCAGTGAATGGACGGTATGTGTGTTAACTGGGAATAAAAGAATAACTTGATACACTTTCAGTTCATTTACAGCAAAAAGGCAAGTACCACGGCCTTTATACTTTGCTGTGATTAAAAGTTAGCTCATCATCATATTTCAAATACAACAAAAAATATTTTGGATATTTTAGGTTAGCTTAGGTGAGGACGAAACACAACTTGCAGTCAGCTTGTTCAGAAATTACTGTAATGTTCAGCGAACTGCTGGGAAATGCATCCCGAGTCTTTTCCCCTGGTAAATGCATATAGGTCAAGTGGGATTTTGCAGGCAGTGACACATCCTATTTGCTGTCACAAATTGCAGAAGTGTGTCAGCTTTGGCAGCAGACACACTGAGTTTGAAATCAAGTGTCTGTTATGTCTGCACCACTTAGAGAGCATTCACCACATCACATGGCCATTATAATTTGTACGACTATGGAACAATACATTTGTGCCATATTTAAAAGCAAAGAATGTCTTCTGTTTTAATTTATTGTGCCTTTCGGTTCAAGTTATTACCAGAATTTTGACTTCTCAGCTAAAGCCTCAAATATTTGTCTAATATCTCTTGTTCCAGCAATAGATGCTTATTAAAATTTTGGCAATTAATTATTGCACAATTGATGACAAGTCTTGGTATTTTCATGTTGAAGACCTCAGTATCTGTAGAGGCAGATCCACTTTTATTCAGCAGTTTCTGGGACAACAATAAAACAACAAAAAGAATGTGAAATATCCCTTTCTTATATTGCTAGCTATTTAAGCCAATAATGAGCTCAAACACTTGGTACTGTATTTTGAAGGTGTAAATAGTGTAGATGAATACTGCCAAACCTTAAAACTGATTTTTCTTTCTTTTTTCTAAAAGATAACATCTATTTTTTAATGATCTTGTTAAAAAAAAAAAAAAAAAAGAATTGAGATGAAAAAAAAAAGTTTGGGATGTAATTTTGTCTCTGATCTCATTTACTCCCAGGCTATTTGAGGAAACTGACAATTTTAAACTAAACTCAGCAAAATGAGCTGCGTGCATCCAAACCAAAGGAGGTGGAGACGATTTAACATGTCTGTTCTGATCAGTGTATTTTTGCTCATACTCAGTTTTGTAATGGAGGTTCAAAAAGGACTTTTTTCAGGCTCTGGTGTGACGCTTGCTCTGTTTATTTATTTTTAGACCATCATAGGCTTTATTATGTCACTACTTTGCCATTGTATTTTTGGTAATAAAGACAGAAATAAATGACTGCTTGTCTTTGTTCTTGTCTTTAAGATGCCACTGAATCTGAACATTTTGCACTGCGTCTATACACACTGACAGCTGAAAACTTTAGAATCAACTTCCTTGATATGTTGACTCAAAATGTTTGACTCTAATGACTTTAATCTCTTTGCAAGTCAAGTCATTTTTTATTTGTATGGCCCAGCATTTCAAATCAGCACATCATTCAACACCCTCCATTTAGACCTTCAACTCGAATGAGGAAAATCTCCCCAGGAAAACAACCCTTTAACAAGGAAAAAAATGGAGGAAAGCATCGTGGAGAAAAACAGAGGAGGGATCCCTCTCCAAAGATAAACAGACATGCAGTAGATACTGAATAGTATTAATGTAGAGTGTAGACCAAAAGAGAAGAGGCACTTAGTATACTCACACACAGTGAAGAGCTTCAGTGTGTGGATACAGATATGCACATCGTCTTAAACAGAGATGGAATATATACATGTCAATGGTATGTACACAAAAAAAAAGCTATATAGCTATAAATGGTGCACAAGTACATGGCATTGTATGGAGAAGAAGTTGTTCTACTTGCAGAGGGGGTTAATGCACATGATGCTCATTCTTAATGGACATGAGGCAATTTAATGTCCTCTCAACCTATAAAATGAGAAAGATCAATTGTCTAAACCTGTCCTTGCATCACAGACATGGATGGATTACTGGATGGAGGCCGAGGGGTCAGGGGCCTTTTACATGTCTGTGCCTGGCAGCCCATGGTTTTATGATAAGCCAAGCCCGATTATGTTCTTCATCTGCCACATCCCATCCTTGGAGGAAGCTCGGGTGTTTTAGAGGAGCACATGCAAACAGCTGGCCTCTGGCAGAGATGCATTTTGTGGGTTTATTAACCCTTACCAGCTGTGAAAAGTTCAATGGTAATTTATGGTAACTAATTTAGCCTGCAGGAAACTGCTCAGAGCATCCTTCTAGGCAACTCATCCTCAACTGAATTGTTAAAAGTTAAAGGGATGTGTAACATGCACCAGACATGAGCAACTTCTACACATCTCCATACAATTTAATAACGTGATTCTAATTTTCTGCCAAACTTAACAAATGAACTAAATTAGAATTGCTCGTGTTTACAAAACACACCTATGAAATAAACAAAATTTATCGTAATGCATAATAATATCATGTGACTTTAGCACAGTCTTTCCACGTGTACTGACGATTTTCTCACAAACATCCTGAGTCACAACAGCAGGTGGCGCTATGCGAGTGGAGATGAGCAGAGAACTAGTAAAGCTGTCTAGCTATAGGAGACTAAACTAAATCTAGTAAGTCTACAATTAGCAATCAGACTAAATCGTTGTTGACAAAGGAAGGATGAGCAGTTTCTCACTGCTTGTTGTATGGTGCTTGTTTATCTGCCGGTTTGTTACTGAAGATACGGCACTTGATGGAGTTGGCGGACGAATGGGAGAGGGGAGCTTCCTGCAGTGTGTGCAGGAGCAGCGATTGAAGCGCTCTCAGATACTCTGTTCTGATTGGCTGCTTTGATTCGGGCGTGATAGATTCTTGTCAAATGGTCTTAGAGGCAGCAGGTCGAGCCAAAGCAGTCTAGTTGTTACCACTGATTATCTGCCTCATGTACTATACACATGTATGTAGTGAATCAAATGAAATTTGCTAAACAAGTTTTGTTTGTTTGAAAAACTTTTGCAGGAAATGGGCCACATAAAAGTCTCTTGTAGAAGCACAGCATGAGAGTGTAAAACATGTTTCTCCTTGCTACTTCTTCACACATTATTGCTGCAGGAGCAAGGTTAGGTTTTGTCTTTTGACAAGGCTGTGCTATTTTACTTAAGAATTTTCTGAGGTGACCCAGAGAGCGCCTCATTATACTGTTGTGCAAGTGTGTTTGCAAGGTTAACATTTAATTAAATCTTTTAGACACAGGGAAAATTATTCAAATGCAGTTAAGCAGATATTTTTTTGTTTTCATTTCTGAGTACAGGAACTTCAGTGAGACAGAATGTGGGGAGAAAAAATGTAAAAAGGACAAATTAAAAATACAACGCAGAGAACAGCAATAAGCATAATAATAATAGAAGTCATGATAACAATAATAGTAACCATTATCTTCATCATCACCCTGTATATTGGAGAAACAGCTCATTTTCTGCAGAGGATAACCAGTACAGATAGAAATAATAAAGTACAATAAAGTATAAAGTACAATAATATCTTTAGAATTGATTGCATGAGACAATTAATTTTGCCAAAAGAACAGCTGCTACATTTATCAGAGTCAGAAAAGATACCACTTATAGTAGATTAAACGGATAGATAGATTATCTGACTAATCTCCTGCTGATACAGGTTACCTGGTCACCCATGTACAACCTCAGCCCGAGAAGTCCCATCCTCTGGTAACACATCTTTAAGTGTGTAGATGTATCACATATGGCACTTGGAGAAGAATAAAACTATCCTCCTTTCTATTACTATTTTATTGAGGATTGTTACTATTTGATGGTAAAATACCTTCCTATCACCATTTTTTTTTTTTTACCATTTCTACCATACTGCTGATGTTCTTGGTTTTTGCACAGCGTTCTGCCATAAAGGCTACAAAAAACAAAAAAAGAGAACAGCACATTTTTAGTTTGTCCGATGACACATCAATTTAAGATATTACCAGCATGGTATTTAATGGAAGTAATGAATGGTATCACTACAAAACACATCTGAATTATTAATTCCAAATACCAGGAGCTCTGTTCTTTAAATTATTAAGGCTGATGATGTTTAAGGTAGTTGGGCTTTTGCGCTTCATGAAACTTCTTGATTTGGTCTCAGTATTGTAAGAACTCTGAGGAAACTGCACCTGTAACCAGATGAGAGAATAACACAGTTGTCACTTAAAAAGAAAGCACACTTACTTGTGAAGTTAGTTGCAGAGTTAAGTTAAGGAAACTTAAGAAAGCAACATTCCTGTGCCAAGCTCTTGATATTTTTTACAGAGAGGCAACAGGAAGCATCCTGACTGAAAACATGACAAACTGGCATGTTTTGTGCACGGCCCAGGACACAAGGGCTCTGCAGCGAGTGATTAAGACCGTCGAGCACAGAATCAGTGATATTGGTGAACTGGGGCACCTGTGCAGTACCCGACACAGCCAAAACTCATTCACGCTGTTGCCATCTGGCAAGAGGTAGAGAAGTATCTGCTGTTGCACCAGCAGACTACAGAGCAGCTTCTTTCCTCAGGCTGTGAGACTCTTCAACTCATCCTCCGTACTGAAATATAAAAGAAGATTTTTCTTGTGTAGCATAAAAAGACTAAAGCTTGTATTTCATTGTACAACTCTGTGCGGTAGAGTGAATTATAAATGATCCTTGAACTGTGAAAGTGACAGAATGGCAAAAGAGATCAGGTCCATGGTTTAAGTATGAAACATCCATCTTCTCACATTCAGATTTAAACAAAAGTGAGCAAGCTGTTTGAGGATCTGCAGACTGGAGGTGCAAAGTTTTAACTCCTACAAAGGGGTTTTGCCCTGTAATCTCTTATGACAGCAGGCACAGACATGTCCAAGTTAAACTAAGGATTCATAATATTCAATGCAGTGAGGCAAAAACAAGTGAATATGAAAGATGTGCCTACACATGTGAAAAAAAAGTGGGAGCAACAGCAAAAATGTGTTAGAATTATTAACTAATGAATGTCCATTAGCTGTATGTTGCTCTCCTAAGTGAAGAACATTGAGTTCTGGAAAGCTGTAATATATAACAAATATAACATTCATTCTGCTATAAACCTTATTCAAGTGAAGGTCAGTAAGATTTATAAGCGAGTGGACCTGAAAATTAGAGCAAGTAAGTGCCCCTCCGGTTATCAGCCCTCACTATCTATCTGTACTATCTACAACATGATGAGGTGGAATATTCAACAACTGTACAGAAGACATGATCATTACTGACCATATTGTTCATTCTTCCATTGCTCTTTTTTTTTTTAATCATATTTTATGTACTTCTGCCATCTATATATTTGTTAGACTCATTCTGGAGTTAGACACCTAAGAATTTCACAGTACATTGTACTGTGTATGATTGTCCCTGGAGTGGCACCTTGACGATAAAACATAATTTAATGGAGCACAAGAAAATGTGATGTGTATTTTTGTAAATATAGAAAGCCTGTCTGCGAATGTAACAGTAAACTATCGGACAAAATTATGATGATAATGTCTGCTGATGCTGTATGCTCAAAGCCGTACCACAAGCTTTCAGTATGACGATGATTTTGCACTATTGCCATAATTTTGAAATAATCTGTTTAGATTGCTCTACGTCCACCGAGTGGGCAGATTCCTGCTAAAGAGCGAAAAAACAAAACAAAAAAACCCCCACGAGTTGACCAATTGTATTCTTGATTCATTTTATAAAATTGATGCACCTCAGGTCAGGTCAGGTCTCAGTTTTTGCAACAAGGTCGGTAATGGTTCATTCTGAATCCCTAGTATGTACATTAATGCTGAAGGCTGAGCATCAAAAGAAGTCTGTGTTCCCCTTACCATGTACAGACCAGTGGCCTTGTGAAGAAACTGAATGGAATCATAAGAGATATGTACTTTATAAAAATTGAATGAATCCATTCAAGGTGGCACACATAATCTACAGATTTCCTGTTGTCATCTGAATGCGTCATCAGTGATGATGCTTTCAAATTCTTCATATTCATGTCAGTGGGAGCAATTTCTGCAGTCCACAATGTTCTGTCATTATCTTAAGAAATATCTGGATTTGAATCAAAGCAGCAGTGTTCCACATTCAAAGAGGTCAAGGTCAGCAAAATAAATGAAGAAGTTGGAAGAGAAGAAGGGAAAAGAGTAGCTGCAGGTCTGTGAGGAAAATTGTGAGAAATTTAGTTGTCTTTGTCTTATACATCATGTTATATTTGCCTTTCTGTCTTTTATTTCAATGGGCCCACTTGTAAGTCTGAATTGGATTGTCTTTGTGACAGTGCCGCCAAAAATAATACCACAAGGGAATGCTGTTTATTATCTATTTCCACTTGAAAGCACTATATTGTATAGTGCTGAAATATATTTACAGTTGACATTCAGATGCATTCATGTTTTAGCATTGTGAAGCTTCAACTTTAATGTCAGAGGATTAGCACTAGGATTCCTGGTCTCCCGTCTCACCTCATTCCCCAATGTCTCTGTTAAACTATCATTACCTTCAATATGCGCCATGATCAGCCCTGCAGAGGTGTGAATCCAGCGACGGTCGTTGTCTTTAAGTGGCCAGGCAATAAATAATAAAGACAAAAGAAGAAGACTGCTCACATTCCTTGTAGTTTTCACTAACTCTCTTCCACATGATATGATAACTTATTTCCCATCTTATTTTATCAACAATAGCTCCTCTCTGCCACATAAGTGCGAATATCACCGGTTAATGGTAACACCAGATGATCCAACAGACCTGCAAACACCTTCTCTGTCAAAGAGCGGTGTACTGCTGCAGCAAAGTGTTCACACCTACTGCAGCGTCTCCACTGCCCGTCTCTCAAGCTGTCAATCAGAAACACCTGTCTTCAGTTTAGTAGTCAATAAGTCTTATTGCTCATTCACATCGCCGCAGAATGAGAAGGAGCTTTGTAGGTTTGGAGAAAGGGGTCAAGTCCCTCCAGGAATTTCAAGATTTCTCTAAAGTTTCTCTGATAGTTATCTGGACTGTTTGCTTTGCTTTCCCAATAAGCCAGTGACAGCCACAACATGACACAGGCACTCTCGCCTCGCCTTCATTTTCTCAATGACACTGCTTTCCGTCAAACTGGCTCTGAAACTTTCAGAGTAAGCATTTAAGCTTTTTGTCCTGTATTTGTCTCCTCCTCTCTGTCACTGTCCAAAGCTTGTTTCCTATTTTAAAAGCCTGCTGTGCTGGTAATAACATCTTTGTTTACTTCCCAGAGAGCCTGCACGAGAAGCAGAATGTAACATTTCGGTAAACAAGAGTACTCCAGTTATTTGTACAAACCAAATCATTTTTCCTTAAAGGACCTTCTGAAAGAGTGAAAGAGTGTTCTCTGAGTTTTGTTCCTTTTGGGGCTGTTTCTAAAGTCCCTAAATGATCATCATTTCCACTTCTCTTCTCCCTGAATCCTGTGTGATGCAAGAGGACAGATACAGGACATAAGCTATTTCACATCAGCGTAAATGGCAGATTCTTCAAATACCTCAAGATACTGTTTAAACAGACATTAGACAGACATTCAAAAGTTTAAAGCAATGGGATACCAGTCACGGATTAAAAGCCCATTTCATTTGATGTGAGGAGCAGATAGGAGGGTGGATCTGACGTTTCTTTTTGGGCTGAAATTTTCACTTTACCTCGTGACACACATTACAATGAAGTCACCATGAAAGATTTAGGGTTAGGTTTAGTTAGATATTTCTACATATTGTTACAATGTCAAAACTATGTAATATAATGTTTAATATATGTAATATAAATACATAATATAACTCTAACCCCATAAAGCATATAAGCCTAGCCTATGATTCGAACTCAGTGGTTCATGCACTTGATTGATTTTCTCAAGCTTCTGTGAGTTAAGGTTAATACACTTATATGTATAACTATGACTGCAAGAGGCCAGAGGATAACTACAATCCATAGATGGGTCAACCCCAGCATTAAAACCTCCTACTTTAATTAAGATGCACTCAGTCTTACAAGGTTTATTTGACATTTTCAGAGACTGTGTGGTCAAATGAATTTGGTGCATATACAGGAGAGATTTCATTGAACCCATCACCACAGAATAAACCAATCAGGTCACAACCCACCCTACCAATCAACGTTCATCTTCAATTTCCTCTTTATAATTAAACTTAAACTGTATATTGTTGAAATCTACAAACATCATTTTCTTTGTTTTTATTGGACCTGCCAATATTTGATCAGTTTACTTGATTTTGAGCATCATGTATTTAGGCTGATGAGGTTAAGACAGACCACAGGACATATCTGCAAGAATGTAAAGTAGCATTTTTATAGATGAGAAAGGCACAGTGAAAACGGGCTGGCACTCACAAGCTTGACTCTGAGATAAGGTCGGCAAAACGAAACACTCCCAAAAACAGGCAAGTAGAAAAGCAGGCAGGGGAGATGAGACTTACTGAACAGGGGATCAGGCAAGAGAGCCGGGGTCCAAAACTCAGGCAGGCAGAGAAAATGGCTGAAGCAGAGGCACAATAGACAATCTGGCAGGGAATGGATGGAAGTGGGCCAGTACTGTCGTGTATACAAGTCACTGGACTGACGGGGTAACAGGTGTGCAGGTGGGTGGAGAAGTTCAGGTTATTGGGAATGGCAAAACAAGACAAAAATACAAAGTACTGGTGATATACCAGATAGACAGGAAACAGATTGTAGGTTTAGACTAATTGAACCAGACATGGTGGTTGGGTTTTGTCCCAGCCACTATGTCTGCTTCAATTTGTCTAAAACCCAAACAATGTGGCTAGTAAATACAAGTGTAAGATGATGGACAAAGCAAGGATGCAATGTTACATTCATAAATTCAAAGTGCTATCGGCAGCTGAGCACAAAAAGGAATGAGTACACTCATATATTGTAATTTGGGATTAAGGTGCAGCTGAGCATAAAATGGAAGAACAGAATTTAATAAAAACAGAAAAACACAAATATCATATAAAGTATACACAGAAAAGGTCAGCAGAGCTTTTGCAAGCAAGAAGGTAAGAAATAACTGGCATATACATCCCCTACTGCATTCAGAGCAAAGACAAATCTTAATATTTATGCAGTTTTTAATCATGTATGAAATGAAAAATATATGAAGTACAAGAACTCAAGGTCCAGAAAAAAAGTCTGTTTCTGTAATCCCTTTCACTTTTACATGAAACCCTTACTGCATAAGCAGGAAAAAAAATCATCCCAGTCTATTCATTTCTTTACAGGATAAGGTTTCCTACCTAAACCTTTTAGGGGCACACCATGAAAATGGAGATCAAGGAAAAAAAAGAAATGAGGCCAAGAAAGAGAGGCTGCAGAAAGGGTGAGTATTTGGAAATATTGTAAAATCAGTTCAAGGGACTTTCTTGGCCATTCTGGTTAATTCCTAGATTTTCTTGCACTGTGAACCTTGTTTTGTGTTCCACTGAGTGAAAAAGATTTTTTTTTACCCCATGCAGGCTAAAGCAACTGTGATTGGACACACTGGGAGAGATGAGGGTTATCTTTAATGGGCCATCTTCCTGCAGTTTCACTCCCCTGCTTGGGATGACAAGGCTTAGAGAAATAAAGTGGGGGAGGAGGGAAGAAAGGGCAAAGTTGGACTGGGTATAAGTGAGTCCACAAGGACATGATCCAAGACCTCAAAAGGGCCAGAGTCAGAGTGTTGCCATTAAACAATTTGTTTTCTTCTCCAATAATCCTCCTTTCCAACTGGTGTCGGGCCAATTTATTTTCTTAAATCTCTTTGATGATCATGCCAGCTCTTGCACATGCACACTCTCCTCTCCAATTGAATGCCCTGAGTGTTTTCCCACTTGACCTGTTTGCTGTCTCAGGAGCTCATCGAGACAGTTTGTGAGTGTTTTTGATTGACTGATTTGCCTGCATAGTGGAAGTGGTTGTGCTTATATAGATGTGTTGAAGTTAGGGAGAATAGACAAATCTCATCCACAGAAGAGAGGCAACAGTACTGATAGAGAGCAGGTGAGGAAGTGAAAAAAGCCAAGGAAAGCGGACACCAGGGAGAATGCTGGAAAGCGATGAACACACGGGGTAGGACAAAGGCAATCTGGCAGAGGAGCAGGAGAAACAAGGGGATAAATAACAGGGAGGATGATGGCAATAATCAGGGGCAGGTGAGTGAGGGCACCGGGGGGCGGGACACACGCAAGGACGTGAGCTAAAGTGACAGGAGACATTAATGCTTTCAAAATGACACAGGAAACAGAGTAAGTATGAAACACAAACTAATACAAGGAGAAACCAACATAAAGTGGGATGAGCACCATTCCTAAAAAGATATTCCCTCATTTGGTGTTTTGATCATGGTGGTGGAGAGTGTTGTCTAACATGCCGCTCCAAAATCTTCCACGGGTGTGTAATTGGACTGAGATGTAGCGACTATGATGGCCATAGCATATTATTGACATCATTTT
>JBAJHX010000001.1:12337248-12351684 GCA_037176925.1 Amniataba percoides
CCGACACTGATGATGATTTCAGCTGCGCTTTTCCTACTGCGACACCTCAAAGTGTCTTTTATTTTATGGAAAACATTGTGTTGGTTTTTTTTAAAAGTAAAAATTCACTTGACAGCAGCATCTTAACATCATGTTAACGTCCCTGCAGGCGATTGGTCATGGGGGGCAATCATCTGGACGTCGATTGGTTGGTCGGTGTCTGTTGGTCTTGGCCTACTGTGCTGTATCTACATGGCCACGCTACATGAGAACGACCTGTGGTTCTCCAACATCAAGGTAAAGCCTCTTCATCGTTAGAGTGTGTGTAGGTCCAGCATGTGTTTTTTTCCCTTTTAAATGTTGTTGGTGCTCCTTGTGAAGTGCCAGTGAGAGCTGCAGGGAGTCTTACACAGGTGCTCTTGGGATTCAAACATTATTTACAAGTTGTAGTACAAGTTATTGCAACAATCAGCTTATTGCCAGTAAGGTTTACATAGACAAGGGATTTGCATAACAATACACATAGTGAGAGAATAAAATAGAGAGGAAATAACAAAGCAAAGACGGCAACAGACAAGAAACCTAATCGTAAAGTGCAAGAAGAAAATATGTACAATTTATGTACAATTTTCAAAATGAAGCAAAAGAGTGGTTGTCCCATTTATACAGCAATGTGCAAGATAAGACCCGGTAATGCATCTGTCCTGATGGACTGGGGAGTTTGTGTGTGTTGTAGGAGGGGTCAGACACAATCCTCATTGCACAACTCCTGGTCCTGGAGGTGCACAGGTCCTGAAGAGAGGGTAGACTGCAGCCAGTCACCTTCTCTGCAGAGAATGAACGATATGCTACAGCATATTGTCATTCTTGGTAGTGGCAGGAGCGTACTATACGGTGACGACGGAGGTGAGGATGGACTCAACAGTGCTCCTGTAGAAGTGCACCATCCTTGTTCGTTATCTCAGGAATGTCAGGAAGGCATGGGGTGTCAACAGATGACACATTTTGTAGAAGGAGGTTTCTTGAAATAATTTGTATGCATATTTGTAATTCCAAATTCGCAAGAAGACACTCGATCATCAGTACGTATGGAGGGCAAATTTAAATGTGAAGGATTCTGATTGTGACTTTTTCTTTATTCCAGAACGGAGCAAATAAGTTTTGCTGTTTCCTGCACTTGTGGATGTTAACAGCTTGTGCATGTTAAAAATATTTATCTTTGTCCAGTGATGATGTCCCATAATGCATATGTAGATGTCTCTGGTTTAATATGAACTGTAAACTTGTTGGCCGCATGTCTCACTGACATTTAAGACCGCGTGTTGCCACTGAGTTTGTGCCAGCTCAGGGCGAAGAGTAGAAAACACATGGACCCTTTTAACTCTTTTATGGGGCACTTGTTAAGAGGCAGCGGAGATGGCTGGATTGATGTATCTGACATTTTTATGTGGAGGTTATCTGAGGATTTGACAGCCATATGTAAGACTCATCAGCCACATCGCGTACCTGGATTTTCACAGATGGAAAATGTCTCCTGGTTTTAACATTTAAAAACTGAAAAAATTCCACACACGTCTTCTGCTTATCTCAAGAGGAAACGTAGCTTCAGCATAAGTGCCAATCAGACATATCCACTCACCCAGTTTCCTCTGTAAAATGGCATGCAAACACGTCATAAACACTTCATCCTCAAATGGGATTATTGTTTTTCCATTGCACTGCTGAGGATAGACATTCAGGCCTGTTAAATGAACCACATAAAGTCCTCAAACACCAGGGCGACTGGTGGTTACACAGTCCTTTTTATAGTCTGTTCAGTGTTCTACAGCAACAGAACATTCTGCCCTGCCAGATATGATGTCATTTTTAAATCCCCCCCCTCCCTCCAAAGCTTCACCAGGACTCGGGTTCAGGCTGAGATATACATAGCAGATTTTGATCTTGTTGACACGGCAGAACAGATTGCTCTGTCAGAATCGTAACTGGGGGAAAATGTAAATGAACTCTGTCACTGTTTTGTTTGTTTTTGCCTCATTTAGCAGTGCATCGGTAGCTATTTGTTTTGGTAGATGTACGAGTCGACTGAGCCAAGGAATGCAGGTCACTCTGTGTGGCCTGGTTTAGTCCTGTGTTGTGTAGTTTGCAAATGAGGTTATGATATTCTAGGATGGATGTTTGTGTAAAAAGTGCTCTGAAGTTTTGTACTATGGCGAGGAGCTGGAAGTTTAACTGCCAAACATATGGAAACACAGACGTTAAAAAAAAAAAATGTTTTGACACCTTTTTTCGGTGGTAAACTTTTTATTTGACTAGTGGATTGTGGGCCATGTGCAAAGATTTGCACCAAATCCTCTCAGAGATATGAATGCTGTGCACTTTCCTGACCATAGCACACTGACTCTGAGCGCTTTAAATGGGACTCCCATGATGAAATAGTTTTACAGAGGATATTGTGTATAAAGGGTATAAAATCTATAAAGTTAACATGCCTTGATTTATTATTCATTGATATATCTAAATGACTGTATATATTTTGAAGCTAATTAAACTGCACATGGTAATGAGAGAGAAAGGACACTGAAAATGCAACACTGGTGAGTTCAGGCTTGGCAATAATCTGATAACTGGATCTGGTCACTGGATGGACTTTCCTTTTGTGTAGTCCAGAAGAGAGAGTGGGGAACGAGACAGCTCCACAATAACGTGCAGCTCAGAATATGTCTTGTCAGTCGGCAGTAAACTCGCAGCACCAGCCAGGTGCTTCATCTGTTTCTCATGCAAATGTGCAGTGTGTCTTGACCCACATAGAGGCAATCTGCGGGATAATTTGCGAGCCTTTGTCATGGAGAGACAGAGTAGCACATAAAGTTAATTGATAAACCAAATCCGTACGGACCCGCCGTCCCATGCTGTGTTTTTCTGTTTATGCGTGTGTCGGTGTGTGGGGGGAAGAGGCAGAAACAGATGCTTTCATTCATAATAGATGCAGGTCACTTTACAGGCCTGGCGAACATTTCCCTGAAATGTTCCCACATAAGTGGGCTCCTGGCTGACATCATCACACATTGCACGCATGCTGTGTGTGGGTGTGCGTGTGTGAAGTGTTTCCTTCTGTTAATGCTATCAAAGCCTCTGTCTAAGACTGCGTTCACACATAGCCAGCTAGATCTGAAAATGCTGTTCACATATATATGAAGACAACGACGAGGGTTGAGACATTGGGAGTGTTTCAATAAAGATCACAATAATACAACAGCTACTTCATCTTCATCCAGCTCTTTTGGTCAATAAACTGCAAACACCTGCATTGCGGCCAGCAACTGGCCAGGAGTGAGACAGTTGAATGGTCAAATAGCATATCTCATAATGGATCTTAAGCTCCACAATATTCTTATGTTGTTGCAGTACTTTGCCAGGTGTGTGGAGATGAGAGAGCCAGCTGGGTTTAAACTTCTCTCTCAAGCTCTCTTTTTTTTCTCTTTTTTTTTTGTGCAACTGTTTGTGATCAGACAAACATTAGTGGAGCTTTCAATGAGGCCACAGCATGGGCCCAGCAGGGGTGCAGACACAAAAGGGCTCCAGTAACAAAACACAAGATCATCTGTCAATTCCAATCTAGTGCAATTTTTTGCCATCATTAATGAAGGCCTTGTGTTTGCCAGTCAGATTCTGGATAGCTCACTTTTTTTGTGTGTGAATTGCCTATTTGCTCTGTTTATGTCGTAGTCAGAAAATACAATTATTGTTGGTGTGATACCCGCTGATGCTCTGACTGTTCTTTTTGAATTCTGTTTCTGCCTGTTGTGTCTCTGCTGAGTTTGAGCTAGTTTAATCACAGTACCTCAGTTCAATACCCTCCGTACAGCTGACCTCGGGATTAAGTTGTTCTCACTGACTTATATTTCTGTTTCTCTTATCAGACAACTGAATGAGCATAACAATGAGTGATTTGATGGAGTCAAGATTTCTAACTGTGAACAGGGCCAGTGGTAACTCCTGCTGCTGAACTGGGGGCTTGATCAAATAACAGAAATACTGCTCAGTGACAACACCTGTGTTGTGTTTTCTGCCACACTGACATTTACAATGGGTATTTTCAGACAAGTTAAGATGCAGCAGATACAGTGTGTTATTATTTCGTCCCAAAGGTTTGTTGTTTGCCAAAACCAAAGCTCAATGTCGGTGTTTAGAAGGACCCAAAGGCCAAAAAGGGAAAAAATGATGCCTTTTCATATTTAACAAGTTTAGTACAGACGCGCTCAGAATCCACATGTGGCACATGCCGACGTGCTCGGCCAAAAAAAAGCATACATGCACTTTCCCAAGCCACAGTAAACAGTGTAATGTAGAGCCAACACACCTCTCAGACACATGCTTGTTGCCATGCCAGAAGATGCGGCAGTCTGACCTTACCTTGAACTGCTGGCTGTTTGCTCTCTCAACCAGTTGGGACGATGTATTTAATTTCCTGCTCTTTTTAGATCTACAGTCTCTCTCTCTCTCTCTCACACACACACACACTCACATACGTACAGAGACAGACTCTCTCCCTCTCTCTCCAAAGTGTCTCTAGGTCAAGCTGGATGGAAAGAACTGTGAAACATGCTGGAAAGTAATTTGTGAGTTTGAGAGTCCTGCTTGCTCGGTGTTGGTACTTTCCGGTTGTTGCTGCCTGACCTGACCCGTTGTACTGTAACTGATGGTATCAGTCTGCAGAGAAGCTGTTCTCTGACAGAGAGGGGACTGGTTTTAATAACCTGACATGCAGTTTCGCCACCCGATGTGCTGTTGAGGGAATATGATAGCAGTGTCAGGCCGAGGTTAAAGAGCCCTGTGTGTGTATGACTGAGTCCGGCTCACTCCTTCAGTCTTTCTCTCTCACTCATGCCCTTACAATGGGTATTCTCACCAGTCCCTCCAATGTGTGCAGTGAGATGGCTTGCTTAATTTGGCTTCTTGAATTCATCGGGTGTGAGGTCATGTCCACATCGGTCCCGGTTTCAGACAATTTCAGACATGTGCTCACAGCTTGACATCGGTTCCAGATCCGCAAACCCTCTGACAAATGTTCCCCGTACTTTCCGAAAGATGTTCCAACGTGTTTCCCTTGCTGCTCCCCACCCCCAGCTTATTCTTTTCCTGTGTGCACGTGTGTTTTTATAGACAAGGGGTCACCAGTAGTCAACTCTCTTTTCTTTCCCTCCCACCGGCTGCTTCAGTTATCTGCAGCCTATCCCTGTTGTTCGCAGATTGTTCGCAGCGGCTCAGTCTTTATGTCTGCTTTTCTCCTCATACGTAGTGGTTTGAGAAAGTTTGCTTTTTGTTTTGAAGTCTTCAGTACCGGGTCTAAGGCAGGCAAGAGGTTGGTCTGTGTTTAGGCTCTTGAAGACATAAAACAGAGGGAAGACAAAACAAGGCCAATGCTGGATGGACCCTCGCTCGGATTCTTACAGCACTGCATCAGAGAGATGGGAGTTATTCAAAGAGCCGTAAAAAGGAAACGGTAACAAAGAGAAGAGGATCGGTGCCTTCTGAGAAGTGAACTAGCTTTCAGGGTAATGAGCAATGTGTGAACTTGTTAACTAGGCCTATTCTCTCTGACCTTAATTTAAACTGAGGATTAGCCATCTCATCAGAGTTCTTGGTGAAAAGCCAAGGCTTGTTTTGCCCGGAGCAAACTCAAAAGAGGGATTGGGAAGGAAACTCGCTGCTCATTCCCTCTGAGAAAGCTTTTGCATATTTCCTTTGGCAAGGAACTTGAAGCGATTAAAAAGCTAATTTATTTGGACCGACTTCAAGAAAAGAAAAACATGCTGCTTTTACATTTATTGCTGTAATGGATTTGGATCAGTTCTATAGCTCAACCCAGGAGCATGCTGATTATCTACCTGGATTCAGCTCATCAAAGCATCCAGGAACTTATTGATAATCTCCGTCTTCTCAGGCATGGAGCTCCGTAAGAGAGTTAAGCTGAGGGAGCTGAAAAATGATTTGGGCCGATCACAAGATGCACCAGCTGAAGGGAGATGCTGCACTAACACGACGCAGGGGACAGAAAGGTCTAACGGCGCACAGGAGAGGGTTACAGGCGACGATCTCGGAGGATCCGGGACTTTTTCCGGTTCAGGCATTCTACCCCGTTGGCCATGGCGACAGTGCGTTTCCATGACAGCAGGGCTGGTATTAGCTGGGCTGCTGGCCCTGACTCAGGCCTGGTGCGTCAACGGCATACATGAGAATCTGCTCTGGTTCTCTCAGCTCACGGTACGAGACATGATACTGTTTTAATTTGAACCTCTGATTAACCGAGCATGTTGCAGAGGAGCACTGTTATGGTGAAAAGACCTGAGGAAGTATGGGTTTAAGATGTTAGTGATTACACACTGATGTAAACACTTCCAGGTATGCTTGATGATACAGATGGGAGTTATAGAAAACTCAGTCCTGATAGAGTGGCCACAATAACAATGATATCATGATACACGTATAGAATAAGCGCTACTTTGCAAGTACCGTAATAATTCATTTCCGTGTGTAAAGTATTCCTAACACATTACAACTACATATGTAAAACGTCAGACTACAGGACGTACAAAGTGTATTTGAATGTGGCTTCATGATGGATTTATGGCTTTTTTCATCTTGAGGCTTAAGTTGTAATGTAGGTGGAAATCAGCAGGGCTGTCCAGTTATGAGGGTTTTAGTGGACTGAGACATTTTGTGTCCATTAGGTGTCTTTTATGAGGGATGAGCTTCATCATGAGTCATTTTTATAAAAATAGCACACAAATGGCATCGCAGTAGTACTCAGAAATAAGCTTTGGTTTTTAATAAGCAGATTTCGAGATGCCTCAAAATGACAGCTTTCATCTGTGTAGGGACGATAATACTGGAAAATCTATTTTAGCAGACTTTGAGTTCAATCACATAAATTATATATCCATATGGATCACCATAATCAAACAAGCAGAGCTTTAAAAACTACTTACAAACTGAATATGATAGATTGATGACTGACTTAATACTCTGCAGCTGGTTGTTCACTGTTTGCTTTCTGTTTTTACCCCCCAGTGGAGCAGTAATCATGGCTGGCAAACATAAAATCTCATGGGAAGACATCACTCAAGTGCACACACGCACGCACGCACGCACGCACGCACGCACACTGTGTTACCTGTCATATTGTCACTGTGGAGGATTACGAGTGTATTAGCTGCTTTGCCTCTATCCTCCATGTTTCTGTCATGTCTTGCCAGAATATCTGTTTTCCACATTAGAGAGAAAAGAAATATTTGGTTTCATACAACCAAATCTCCTTTTTTTTTTTTTTTTTCAGGAAGTGGAGCGGGAGATCTCCTTTCGGACAGAGTGTGGACTGTACTACTCCTACTACAAGCAAATGTTGCAGGCCCCGTCCATACAGGAAGGTATACGCTATGCATATATACACGTTTACAAAATCATACTTGTCATGGCCTTTTATTAAACATGTCAAATATCAGTCAGTCCATTTATGTCATCCTGTTTGCTCTACACCTCATCCAGAAAAATAACACTGTAAGCACTGTATTTTTTTCTGGTGTCTATATAAATATGAAGTGTCATAGAAATCTGGACGCCCACAAACAGCCACAATTTCATCCTCCATTTCTGATTCAGCGTCAGGACGTCAGTGATGTCATGAATTTAATGCACAAGTTGAACGGTATCTCCAAATGGCTATTGACGTACATGGATACATAACATGGATAGACACCAGATGGCTGTCTCTACCCACTCTTACAATGGAAAGGATTTTTTTTTCCCTTTCCAAACATACCAAACAAATCACTCTAGTTTCTCTTGGCGCACATTCTAGTCTGAGGGAAATTAGTCTAATCATTTTCTTCCTATTATTATGTGAAATTCATCGGTGGAAACATGCTGACCTCCTTTTATGTGTCAAGTGATGCGTTTCAAGTGACGAGGGTAAGAGTGGGAGGACGAACATATTGGGATGGAAGGAAGGATGGAGTGATTGCATAACGGAAGAAGTGAGACGATAAAAGATTGATGCGTGGAGGGAAAAAAGTGAAGCAGGAAAAAGGGTGAATAGAATGAGTGGGTGAAAAAGAAGGAAAGAGAGAAGCAGAATTGATGATGGTGTGAGGACGGAAGGGATGGATGAAGGAGCTAAGATTGGTAAGAGGAAAGGGAAGGACTACAGACGAGGGATAAAACAAAAACGTTTGAAAGAAAGGGATAAAAATGAATGAATCAAGCGGAGTGGGTTGTTTGTGGGGGTTGGTAATATGTACTTGTGGATGTTTATGGAAAACAGAGCTGGTTTTTATGGTCTTACACGGATCAAGAACACAACAGTGATCAGGATGACACATCCCAGCCTGCTGGAGAAAGTCGGCTCTCTGCTGCTAGTTTAGTGTCACCCTTTGTTTCAGTCAAACCAAATACATAGTAATGATGCTGCACCCAAACTGCACTCAATTCGGAGTAATGACAGCGTGTGTCTGAGCTCATATAATAGCACGTACCAATCTTTTGCATGGTGCGATAATGCCACTGCTGTAAGATATTCTGAAATATAACAAACACTGCTGAGTGGAATGTTGGTACATAAAATCATAATGAGAATATTTCTGGTAATTTGCAGCCCTGACACAAGTTAGCTTTTAAGCCTGCAGTAATTTGATTTGTGGCTTTTTGGGGCAGGTAGACACAAACTGTGAACTCGGCACTGATGTATTATCAGCTTGTAAGTGAACATGGCAGACTTGTTAGCAAACATTGACACATCCAGCAGATAGGGAGTAACCGTGGCATTCATTTATCGTCGCGTTTGCAGCAACCTGGCAACTGTAAGTCTATTGTTTTCTTTCTTTTAGGCTTGTGCTCCCCACCAACTCCTTTTTTGCTGTCTAGCTGCTCCACTATGTTCATTATGTAGTAACCAACTTCGTCTTTTTGTCATTTGATGGTAGGCAGGAGGTGCTCAGTGGGATTATGGAGCATTTTTTCCATAAATAGCTGGCTGCTACAGCTTAAAACAAAGATGATGAGAGTGGTGAGAGTGGACAGGGAAGTCATAAATCACCAAACCAAAAGCAACAAGCTGAAAGATGCTAAAACTTGCAGATTCGGGTGATAATTCTCTGTGGGTTCAACACAATGAAGAACACCGGTCACACAGTGGGTATTAGTTATCCATATTTAATAGACAGTAAAATGATTGCCTGAAGCAGTTTTAAAACTTGGTTTAAAGAACTCCCTCATCCTCATACAGGATTATGCAGATCTTAATGTCTTCTCATAGTCAGATTAGTTAGTAAATGAAGGCCACACTCAACTAAATGGGTGAGCATGTTAATGGTTTATTTCATTAAAAAGTTATTAATTTTTATGATGGTGGTGGAGGTAGTTCACATTTGCTATAAAGTACTGCAAGAAGTCCTGAAATATTTAGATTTTGTGGTTGTTAGTGTGAAAGTTTGGAAGGAAAAGCAGCACTAGTGCTTAATTTTCAAGTGCAGCAAAGGAAGTGATGTTTGAAGGTTGAATGGTTCAGACATCCATTGTGCTTTCAGCAATTAAAGAATTAAATTCAGGCAGAACAATCTGTGGTTTTGCTGGTTGACAGAAATGCCTTATTGTTCTTTAATAGCACCATTCTCCGTAAATGAGCAAAGTGAGTTTTGAAAAACTGTTCATGCCCCTTCTTCCCCGGTTGTCACAAAGCCAGTGATAATTGTCATCAGTCTTTGTCGCTGCGAAGAAATGGTGGCATTTTTAAAGTGCGTGTTTGTGTGTGTGTCGCAGGCCTCTCAGATTTGATCCATGACAACTTGACAGAATCCAAGAGGACCATTAATCTCCTACAGCGAATGAATATCTACCAAGAGGTCTTTCTCAGTATTATCTACAGACTGTTGCCCATACAGGTAACACATCTCTCAGCTGTCATCTGTTTACAATAGACACAAGAGATTAGAGTAATAACTGCCACCATTACAGATGATCCACCATCTCCGTTCTTGTCATTTTGCTTCATGAACTAAAGCTTTCTCTTTTATCAATGATATAAAAGCAGTGTCACACTGCAGTGTTTTGAAAACTTTCTTTTCCCCTTATTATTATTAACAAAGTTCCTGTTACCGTTATGAATGATATTCATATTAGGAGACTGTCAGATGTTTGAACGCT
Source organism: Amniataba percoides (assembly GCA_037176925.1). NCBI lineage: Eukaryota > Metazoa > Chordata > Actinopteri > Centrarchiformes > Terapontidae > Amniataba > Amniataba percoides. The sequence goes on from JBAJHX010000001.1 coordinate 12,347,425, forward strand.
GTGGCATTTTACATTTTGGTCTTTTTAGCTGACATGGCTCGGCACACTTGCACTTGTCACACTGGAGGAAAAGGTTTCAGTATTGGCATATCAATTAACTGAGAAACAGCTACTTAGCTTCCTCTGCGATCTCCCTGTGACAAGAATGCCGGGAAGGGCGGTATCAGACCAAACTTTGAAAATGCCACGGTGTTCCTCAGTGTCCCAGTCTGTCTCTGTCACTCTGGGTGTTCATTTACACTGCCTAATGAACTCATGTTTTCTGTGTGTGTGTCTGATCCAGCTGTATCTGGAGCCGGTGTATTTCTACATTTACACAGTGTTCTCACTCCAAGCGGTGTATGTGATCGCTCTGTACCTCACAGCGTGGCTCCTGTCTGGTTCCTGGCAGGCCGGTATGCTCACTGGGGTCTGGTACATTCTCAACAGGTAAGAAACAAGTGTGTGCTTGTCTCTGTGAGTGTGTGTGTGTATGCATGACACAGTGAAAGGGGGAGGGTGTTGAAGTCAACATCATCAATCGGATTACAGTCATAAAAGTGCATGTCAACATACGATGGGAGTTTATGGAACCTCAAACTTTACAGCAATAACACTGCAATAACTAACTCTTGATTTATGACAGGAGGGCATGCATAGCAAAACAACTAAATAAAAAAGGTCTTGAACAACACAATACACTCTCAATCTTAAAACACTTAATCTTTTTAAAGCACTTTTCAAATCTTTATATATATGAGTAGTCTTAGTAGTAGTAGTATATCAATAGATTAAGCAGACACAAGGTCCTCCTTAAGTGCAGTAAAGGTCACACCGAGTCATGATTTCTTTACACAAGATAATTAAAGCAATTGAATTAACCCCATTCTAATGAATTAGACATTTTAGACATTATGTTAGGTGTGAATGTTATGGCAGATTCTTTTTCTTCAAAAGAAAAATCACCCTAAACAGCGAGTCCCCTTAAACTTTCATTCATGCCAGCTGCTTATAGGATGATGCAGCAAAGTTGCGTTACCCACAAAATCAATATCTTGTGAGCAGAATGTGGATTTACTGAGAGCCAAAAACTTGACTTTGATGTGTTGCCCAATTTTTATTTTACTACAGTGGTTCTGATGGTGTTGGATAGTGTGAATTCTTTCTCACAGTTGTCTTTAAAGTTGATTTTTACATGTTTAAAGCATTTTAGAGGTTGTCGTCAGAGCCAGACAATCTGTTTTTTCAGCATGTATCAACATTTTCATCTAACTGCAATATGAAAAAGAAATAAAATGCTGAACTGCAGGCAGTGGTTGTTTTGTATATAACGGCAAAGTCTTCACTTGTGAGCTAGATATTTTGATATAATCATTTTTTACACTGATTTCCTCCATCCATCTGTCTCGCCATCCCTCTCGCCTCTATCAGGGTAGATACCACTCGTGTGGAGTTCACCATTTCCCTCAGAGAGAACTGGTCTTTGCCCTTCCTCGCTCTGCAGGTCACTGCTATCACCTGCTACCTCAGACCTCAGCTCACCGCCCTACAGCAGGTAAGCCCACGCTGAATCAAAACTATTGACCGTCCTCACCACATGACCTTGACTTGTCACAGCCAACCCATGTTTTCAATAATTGGCTGTCTCTAAAAGAGCCAGCAGCGAGCAGCAATGAGTTTATATATCATTACTGTTGTTTCAGCTCGTGTCTATCTCCAATGTGTGTGTGTGCGTGTGTGTGTTTCACTCCGCAGAAGGTGATGGTGTGGTTGATGTACGTGACGACGTTCTGTTTCTGTTTGACGTGGCAGTTCAACCAGTTCATCCTGCTCGTTCAGGCTCTCATCATATACAGCCTGGACTGTTTCGACTTCCTAACAACTACACAGGTATGGCTATAAGAAGGGCCAGGTACTTAAAAGGTCAGTGCAGTGAATGGTTTAGAAGAACTGAATACAGGCTTCCAAAATGGTGACCATTCAGCTGAATGAAGAAGTTTGATGTTGTGTTCATATATGTGTCTTTTATAATGCTGCCTCATCAAAATTGCAAAATAAAGCAGCTTTTTTTTCTCTGTATACTGTAGTACAGTGGAGGTGGATGAATTTAATTAGTTGCAGTCACAGCAAAAAAATGTTGTCTCACTTCTTGTGTAAGGAAATTTGAGCTATTTTGGTTTGTACATTACTGCAGCTTGGTTATTTGTACATTTTCTTTTTAAAAAAAGGATCAAACTTTTTTTGGACACGTTTGTAAAAACACTATGTGGGTGTTTATTTACTGACTGCAGTATGTCAAGATTGATTCAAGATCTATACTGTCATATGGACAGCAATTACATTGAAGCAAAAGTTATAAATGTATAAAAATCACAGAAATACTAGTGATAGTAAGTAACACTGACATGACGTCTTGTCCCATTTTTCAACATTTTTTAAGCTGGACGCGTTGTTTTGTTAAGATTATATTCCACTTGAAAAGAATCGTGGATCCATGATGGCAAATCACCAGACAGTCAAAACTCCTGGTCATGCCTTCTGCTCACTTAAACAACAGTTTGAATTTTGGCCGCTGTTAGCCGCTGTTAGGTGTTCATATAACATATTGTATGTGTCTCGCTTGTTCCTTGACACTGGCTGACACGAAACCAGTAATGTCTTAAGTATCGCGCCAAAAACGAGAAAGAAATACACCATCTTTAATTGGAAAACTTCAGGCCCTCAGGCACTGAGTGGTTGATACTCAAAATGTGTCATCACACATTACTTGCTCAATTTGTTCCACTGTGTGTGTGTGTGTTTCTCCAGGTGACCACTCTGTACCTTGTTCAAGTGAGTGGTCTGCTGAGCGTGTGGCTCCTCCAGTTCTGTAACTCCATGATTCTGGGATCACTGGTCCTGAGCTTCATCGTGTCCGCACTCTTCATCAGACACTGCCAGGTCAGTTTGTGTGCGTGTGAGTGAGTGTGAGAGGGAGTTTTAAATTTGAGAGCACAGAGGATTAATATAGTACCGTTCGCATGTCAACATCGCACAGAGAAAGATCCGGACAGTTGTGGTGGCTTTTTACGAAACACTGATGGAAGATTAACCTGTATTTTGGTTTGACGTGAAGAGGCCTGTGCTGCAGTCAGTTTTTGCAGCAGATAATTCCAATTTGCATGCCGGAGACATATTTTCCTGTCAGGTCTAAATGTGATTCAGTTAAATCACATCTTGTCAAAGTAACAATTACAGAAGCATTTAATGTGACAGGATGGCAGAGGAATGGAGAGAAAGATGGAGGAGGCTTGAGAAACAGAAATGGGAGAGAAAGATTTAATTTTTGGCTTTAAATAATTCGTGTAGGGTAACTGCGTGCTGTAAATGTGAAACATTTCATTAAAGCAGCTCAATGGAAGTGGTTCAAAATCAACAGTCGAGATTTTAAGTTTAGGTTACATGTTCCCTCCGCCTCACTCCCTGCTGTGAGAAGACATGGTGACATGGTGGCAGGCGTTAAATATAACTATTAGAAACTGGTAGATATAACCAGTCTCATTTGCTTGTGCAGGCCATACAGAGGAATCAGTATTCAGCTGAGACTGTTTCATTAAAAACTCCATTGAGCCTCTTTAAAGCAACACAATACTTCTACCACTGACTTTATATCTTCCCAAGCCCAAATATGAAACTGTATGTTATAAACAAGAGTACAGCAAATCAACTCATCATTTTCCTTAAAAATAAATAGAACTCTTAATCCATCCTGCAGTTCAGACAGAAAGTATCATATTAGAGCAAAAAAAATCCATAAAACTTTTTACCTCCAGTTTAAATATAAAACATCTGGGACGAGAAATTATATCAGATGTAGCTAATCTTAATTGCTAAAATGAAAGTTTTGGCAGCTGTCTGATTAATGTGCAAGCTGACGTGTGTGCTCTGCTAAAAATCATTTGCAAGATACGACACGTGCCGTGTTTTTGTAGTTCAACAGGAATCTTCAGTTTCAGCTGTCTGAATCTCCCAGTCACACTTTTATTCAAATCATACACATGATCAACTTCAAAATTCAGGAACAAGAGAGCAAGAAGAATAGTTAAGAATGCTTTACCTTTTTATTAAAAATGTTAAAGCTGAAAACATTTGGATTCAATTAAAAAATATTTCACACCTTAACCCTTTTAAGAGGAATAACATGGCAACATACCTAATTATTTAGCTTCCTACTAAACATTTCAAAAATCATTCATTGGAGTCCTAAAAATGTATATTTAACTATCAACTGTCAGAGGGCTG
>JBAJHX010000001.1:12351784-12369174 GCA_037176925.1 Amniataba percoides
TGTGCCTAACTCAGAGTGTGTTTGCTCTCCTAAATCTCTAAACGCACTGAGAATATAAAAAGATGTGTCGCCTGATCTTTTGTTGCTCTCTCTGTTCATGCAGTCTGGTCTGAAGGCAGGAAGTCTGCTGGTCCGTCTGGGAAAGCTGGTTCTCCACACTGCCATGGTTCTCCTCCTGACCGCCACCATCAACTACCTGGCTAAGGTGTGCTTTATTCCTCTTCCCTTGCACCCATCATTCCTTTCTCATTCTCTCTTCCCTGTCTCCAGTTTTCCTTATCCTCTCATTTTTTTCTGCTTTTCCCCTCTTCTCTTATCCCCATGTGTTTTCCTCTCACTCTTCATATTTCCCTTTTCTCCCCACATCCTCTCGTCTCCTCACCTGTCTGCTCTGCTCTTTTTATTCTCTCTTTTTGTTCTCTGCACCCTCTCATCTCTCTCCCTTCCCTCCTCTCCTTCCTCTGCTCCTTCCTTTCCTGTCTTACTCCTGCTCCCCCCTTCTCCCTCATTCCCTGTTTCACTACAGTCTTCACTGCAGCCTTCCCCTCTTCCTCTCCTCCTCCTCCTCCTCCTCCTCCATGTATCTAAAACCTCACAGGTATGATGTGAGGTCACCGTATCATCTCAGCTTTATTTATTCACTTATTTATATATTTCAGCATGCTGATCGTTGGCCTTGACAAGATGACCTTATCAGTTTGTGTGTGCGTGTGTTTACAGAAAGCACTTCAGCTCAGATCAGACGAGCACATCTTTAAATTCATCAAGTCAAAGTTTGCCCTGGGGCCGACAAGGTATGAACTCACACTTGCAGACGCATACCTACACTCAAAATATAGATGCACGTTCTTGAACACACCATGAAACCAGATTTTACACAAGAGCGTGCACTAATGTGAGTGTGCACCTGTGCACAAAGTCTGCACCTGTACACACCTCTTGACTTGATCCGGTGTGACTGTATTATTCACTAAGCACCAGTGGTGCAGCACCTGGAGTGTTAGTGTGTGTGAATAATAGATGGCGGGGTAATGCCAGCAGGCCTCCCATCGATCAGATACTCTGTGTGAGCGCGCGTGTGTGTGTTGAGCAGCTCAGCCACTGGATAGCTGCTCCGGGGTGGCAGATAACATAGCTCACAACCCAACGGCACACAACTGGCCCTTCAATTATTCAGGAGGCTGTGGAAAACGCAATGCTTACTCTATGCTCTATCTCTGCCTCTCCGTCTGTTCCCGTTTCTCTCGCTCGCTGAGACTGATTTTCCTTTATCCCTCGAGTTTTGTAGTGTGTTTTGTGATATCTCAATCCTCAGTTCAATTACTTATCAGCGTGGCTGTTTGTTGGAAGCAGTATTGCCATCGTGTTGTGCAAAATACTTGCTGGAGAAAAACAAAAGAAAACAAAACACAAGTTTATATTGTATATTCATTATTCATCATTGCGATAATGAATTCAGTTTATTTTGGAAATATTTGCTGTATAATAGTACACATTTATGTCTCTGTTTCTGGGAATCTGACTGAGAAATGTCAATTTTCAACTCTCTCTTCAGTTCAAGGAGGATTTTATTGCTGTTTACAGTTTGTTTGCAGTTGTCAGCCCTGTTATTCTTTGTACACTAATTGATCTTAATGTACTTACTTAATTTGATTGTGGATGATTGAACAAAGCTTTGAGTTTTCAGTTGTTGTAATAGCAGCAAATCAACAACAGCAACAAAGCCAAACCTGTTGAATTCCCTACATGAACTAATAGTGCAATGTAAATACAGATATTAAGTACTTAATTTATGTGACATTTTTACTTAAATTTTGTGCTCGTTTCTTCTTCTTCCTCACCATGTGTCAAAGACAAATAGTACTGTACCATTTGCTATGTTTGTAACTGCTTATTATATCTGGTTACGTTATTTTAATTTCTTTTGTTTTACTTACTTAATAATTTAACCATTTTTCTCTGGTGAAGCATTTCGTAACCTTGGTCTGTGAACGGTGCTACATTCAATAAACTTTACTTACTTACTGAAAATAAAACAAAAAACCACGTGGTAAGCTTATAAAATGCAAAACAGTGTTAAATAGTAAACCACTGGCTCCCAACCTTTTTGTCCTGGACAATTTAAAAAAAAGAAACTCTCCATTCACGTTTGACATATCTACAGATTTTAAATGACTGTTCCAATGAGATACAATAGCTTGATATATATTTATTCATTCTTTAATTGTAATGTGAAATAATTGAGAAACGTTCTAAATGTGTGAAATATTTGTAGCAGAACTTCTTCTGCTTTCCTACACCATTGATCTTTTTTATTTGAAGATTGATTCTTTTTTCCATTCTTAGAAGTATAATGGTAGGTTGGTATGTTGATTTACTTCAGATTTTAAATGTAGTTTGTTGAGAAAGTCAGATGAAGTTTTCTCTTATAAAACCGCTGGAACCACAAAGCATTTCCCTATAACACTATGGTTGGAATTGTTCCATTGTCTACTAATGTAAATTGAATCTATTTGCATTACAAGTAAACAGAAGACTGCATATGAGTAGATTTAAATGCTGAGCAGTAAACTGTAGAATATTCATGAGGTATTATGGCTGGACAGAATTATGAGGAAGCCATGCTGAGAACAAACACAAGGGTTAATTGAACAGGGTTCATATTCAAAATGACAGCAACCTCCACCAGTAAGACTCTCACTCATCATGCACACCACGTCTCTTATAGCCTTTCTGTATTCATTCATTCTGACTAACTGTGTAAGCAATATGGAGCACAACACTCAAAACAGTAACATGAGTAACATTTCAAAAACACAAATAAAACAAAGTGCCGTTTTGTGTATCACATTAGTGATGGTCTTGGTTGGTTGGTCTGTATATACTATACATGTTGTATTTTATTTGAGATGAAAGTGCACCATTAATGAAAAATCTTTTCCTTTATCCCCCCTTCTCCGCATTCGTTTCACCTCCCCTGCTGCAGGGATTTTGATGCCAGTCTGTATCTGTGTGAGGAGGCCTTCGGCCTGCTGCCCCTCGACACACTGGAGCGCCTGGCTGGTACCCTGCTGCTGTACCCCTACATCGTCACACTGCTGCTGCTCAGCGGCATGTTGGCAGTGGCCGCACTGCAGAACCTGAGGTATGTGTTGGCTGGACAGGAAGTGTGGCAGGAAACAGTGTACAACTTATATATTGATTTTTATTATTAAGTGGTTCTTCTGTTCTTGTGTCTCTGTTACCAACATACTTTAAGCTGTTCAAGAATCAATTAACAAACTTGAAAATCAGTTTCTTAATAAATACCAGATCCTTTTGTATTTGTAAGTTTTTGTGGTTTAGAAATGGCTAATTTGACTCAAACTTTGTGTGCTGAAATAATTGCAAGTTGGCCAAAAGAGGCAGTGAGGTGTGAACAAATGAGGAGTCTCAGCTTAGAAGAGGACATCTTCTAAGATGGCCGTCAGGAGGCAGAGACCCAGAGCGGTAATCACCCTCCTCACGTCTCCGCCCCACATCGCTGCAGATTTAGTAATGGGCATTGTTACTTCATGCTCTGGAAAACACAATATTCTTCCAGCTGCCTCACCGAGCTTCATTCGCCTGTGGTGCAAGGTGAGGGGCCGCATTGAACTAATCACATTAGCATATCAACTCGCCCTCTGCTGTTGGAGGGCCGGAATACTAACCTCGTAGAACAAAGGGCTATTTGCCAATTCAGGAATTAATTTAATCCAGTTTACCCCACCTCACGTAGAAGCAAGAGCCAGATTGGATTTGTATTCAAATGAAAGCCGGTGTCCGCCCGATTCGGTGCGGGAGGCCAAATTGTGGGAGTGACATCATTGCCCTCGGGCCTCTCTCTGCCTTGTCTCTGTGCTGACTCCTGCAGACAGAAGCGGTCGTGGGTGTGCATCATTGCATGTCCGCTTGTTCGCAAACAGCTAATGAAAACTGAATAACAGCTACTGAAATCTGAATAATCTGAATAATATCAATTCCACCCACCTACCCCTCTGCCGCTCCTCTCAAGCGTCTGGCTGTAATGTTTTATGTATCACTGTTGTCTTTTGTCTCGCTGCCTTTTTTTTTTCTTTCTCAGCAGACCTAAAGGAAGTTCAGCCGAGGAGAGGAAAGGAGCCGGAGAAGGGCGCGCGGCGTCTTTTCGTCCGGATGTGGCCTATAATTTGTTGCATACACTGTTCTACGGCCTCCTGGCTTTCAGCACTATGAGGTGAGCTCACACACACACACACACACCCCCACACACACACACACACACACACATTAATGCAGATGCTTGGATTCACACACATTAGTCACATTGGTCTAATTCTCAGACAGGGACTTCTCACCAAGTGTCTGAATGATGTGAGTGATCCACTTTAATCTCAATCATCCCTCCACACCAGGCACCATCCCATAGTACCTCAGTCTTTCATAAAACCACACCACTGACAGCAGCAACAGACGGAGTGGATAATTGATGGTCCGAACTTCACTGTCAGCTGACCCCTTGATATTTCAAACCCATAAGTATCAACGCTTGAATTTATTCATACCACACGACTCGGGAACTTAATTGACTTTTTTTATAAGCCACGCCCCCTTGGTTTCTGTTGCTTTACCTGTCAGGGTTACACATTTACACGTTAATGATGGTGGAATTATGATAAAACATTAAATTCATCAAAAAAGGAATGCTGTATAACGTCTATTAATTTTGTAGCTTGGTTGTCAGTGTCACAAACACGAACAACTTTATTAATTTGAAAGGAAATTGTTTTGCCAGAGGACAGGTAAATAATAATAATGATTCTAAATGATAATAGAAATTGTCTAAAAAATTAAAAATAAGAAAATACAAATATAAATTTATAAAGTAACAAGATAAGATACATTATCGTGGGGGTTGTGTTCCAGAAGCCCACGTGAAAGGTGAAAATCTGCAAAATAGAAACCATATTTTTATAAGGTTATTTCTATATGTTTTATAATCCCTCTCAGACTCTTACAAACATTTCCCACACAGTTATACAGTAGAAAAGCCCTTTATATTCTAGATATTAGGTAAGAATTGTCCGCAGAAATCCGCGAATCAGCATAAAATCTGCAATATATATTTAGATACGCTTGCATATAAAATCCGTGAGAGAGAAGCGATATATAGCGAGGGATTACTGTAGTTGCCTTAGTTGTTCAAAAGGCTGATCAAAATCTCTAAAGATGCTCTTGATGAGTACATACTTATCGTTCTAAAAGGCTGAGGGTATATCCAAGTTTCTCATACAAAACGTAAGCATTCATGACAGCTGATGATCTGTATGTAGAGGGCTCAGAAACATAGAAAGAACGCGGCTTAAAGATGCCACTTCCACTCAAAGTAGAAGAATGAGCGTGCCCGTGTGGAGAATGTGGAGAATGAATGTCAGCGGGAACTGTAAGCAGCAAAAGTGAGGAAGTTACACGCTGAACTGGAGGCTGTTTAGCTTGTTTTTTTTGGCACAGTCACCACTTGTCTCAGCCAGGCGTGCTGCTCTACGAATCGTGTCCAAAGGTTTCAACCCTCAGCAAATATCTTTATCTGAAACGAATAAAGGTGAATGCCGGCGTTCCAGGAATATTAGAAGCATGTTGTTGGGACATGCTGTGCCTTTCTGCTGTCAGAAAATATAGAGGTGATTGGGAAGAGACATTTTTTTCATTCTTTTTCTTGTACTGAGAAAGATTCTTCTGTATCAGTGCGCAAAATTTTCTTCTCGTTTTTATTTTAAGAGCATTTGCATTTTAACAGATTTTTGGAAAAGTTGTATTTTTACTGTATTTTAATGTATTGCTCATTATTTAACTATGCAGAAGAAGAATAGAACGACGCCTCGTACACTCTGACTACTGAGATATTTCGTGTTGCGTAATGCTCCTTTACAATTAGCCCCATTAGTCTCCCCTCTCATATTCTTCTCCTGTTTCATGTTCCCTCTCCCTCTTTGATTTCCTGTTGGCACACACGTAGGCTGTGGCCTATTTCTCTGGTTCAGCTAACTGCATCATTCATTGGCAGGTTCCCCCTGTGGAACGGCACCTCTGCCGAGGCTCCAGTTATAGATACCAGACTCCCGGGCCTTACAATTGAAAATCTTTCTTGCGGTCGACTTTCATATCCAGCCACCTCTTCTTCTTCATTTCCGGAGTGCTTCGGCCCTCTGAGCTGGCAGCTTTTACAGCTGCCGTGACATGATGGCTCTCGACAAATTTGCTCTTATTGGTCACACCAGAACTATGACCACCAAACAATATCGTCTGACTGGCCTGAACCCCTCCGTCAACCGCCCCAATTTTCCACTTGGACTCTATATCAAAAAAAGAGAGGCTGCACAATAAGCTTTCTGAAATATTTTAATATTGTCCAGTTCTGTTGTCATTCATTCTGGCATCTGTGTGTATAGAAAGTAACTTATCACCCTCTGAAAATCTCGCTTGGTTCATCTCCAGCAGTTCCTTGCTGTGAAACAGTCTGGAAACCTCCCAGCAGAAAGGGCATCACAACACAGCCTGTCAACCTGTTGTTAGGCTACTGTTCAAATGTGATTATTATCAGTAGTAACAATAAGTTAATGTCATCAGTCCTTCATGGTCAATCAGTCAATTAGTCAATCAGTAAAGCTTAGTAAAGTAAAGGAATTAACAGAACGGGATTCAAGCCTCATAAACATTCCTAAACTTGGAATATGAATTTTGAATTGAAAACTGCTCGTAGATGGCTGTTCTTTTTTTCATGGGTGCAGCTCCTGCTGGTGTTTATAACAACCGTATTCTGTTTATCAAATAACAAACCTTGTTAATCCCATGTGACTTTTCCACAAGGTCTCAGTTTGCCTTTGTTTATTCACTTCACAATAATAAACCCCTGAAGCTGAAATACCAGGGATTCTGTGCTGCTGGTGGAACTGTGTTACTACTTCTACCACCTCCCTGCATTATCACTTGAGATTCAGACTTTGGGATTGATGCATGGTAACTTTTTGAATTATATATATATAAAGTATTCCACTGCTTTCAGTTTTGGGCTTTAACATCTCAGACCCACACTGTGTTAATAACTGGTTCACAACAGCAGAATAAAAAGAGATAAAACGACACAACATGCCATACTAAGTGGTGTACAGTATATCACATGCATATTGTTTTATTATTAGCTCTGTAGTGCCACACAGCTTGACTAGTATGTTTCATGGCATTACGTTTCTTTTCTGTTTTACATCTATGATGTGAGGCACAGCAACCCTCCCAGACCTGAATTCCAACTTTCCTCTATTGTCAAGTGGTGTTGGTTACTAACACCATCAGTACATTTTCTGAGTCTCTGATTGTAAGGCTGTATTTGCAGGTTTCAAACTGCGAGCACAAGCTGCCGTGCTTCACATCCACGATTCTTTATTGTGAAAGTATAATTGCCTTTAACTTTAGGCTCTTTGTGAGAACTGTCAAGAAAACACTGAGATTACAATTGGAATCATCATTGTCTTTCTTTTAATACTGTGTATACTCTGTATTAAAAGAAACCTGCAATTACTCAGTCAAAAAGAAAGGGGGAATATATTCCTATCTGGTTTATTCATAGCGACACAGAGAGGCAGCATTTACATGTTCACAGAAGTAGCTAAATTTGAATATGATTTTCAGTGCAGTATAGGCAGCGGCTGGGTGCATTTAAATGTTCCATATTTTGTTCTTGTCACAGTATATGAAGTGGGCATGAACAGCATGTCTTACAGTACATATAAAACATATAATTCACATGCATGAATTCACAAAAAGTGAGTAAAATCTGTGAGCCTGTAACAGCAGCAGCAGCAGCAGCCAGGTAGTGCAGAAAGTGACTGGTTTGATTTCAGCACTTTCTCTAAAATGCTGATGAAGACCGAAAGGCCAAAAGTGCAGAGAGCCATTCGTTTCTGTCAGACAGCTCCTTTGCATTAAAAACGTATTGAGATTTATTTCTGTGAGGCTGCACTTCTTTACGCTTGCCCCCCCCCGTCTCACCTCTCCATCTCCGTGCCTGTCAACAGTTTTTCATTTCATTTCATTCTCTCTGTTGTTCGCTCAATGTTTAATCATCTCCTCATTTGTTTAGCTCCTATTTAGAGACACACACACACACAGACGGCATCCCACACACACCAGCATTGCGATCATTTGTTACTTTACTGATGCAGGAGATTTATTGTGAAAACAAACAAAAAAATAATCACCAAACAGTCCTTGATATTGTCTCTCTCTCTCCCACCCTCTGTTCAGGATGAAGTATATATGGACTGGCCATATGTGTGCGGTCGCAGCCTACGGTGTGTGTGGGACAGAGCTGTGGACTTTGGTCCTCAAGACTCTCCGCTGCAACAGTAAAGTTCTGGTACGAGCTCGCAGCGACTGCCCCAAACGTCAGCTGTACTGTTTTCTTTATCTTGCTTTGATATGAAAAGTGTGAAAGTAACCATACTCTGGAAAGTATACTAATTGGTAATGGTTGTTTCATTCCACACATTTACTTGTAAAGTTGCTCCGATCTGTCATTTATTGTGTCCTCACTGGATCAATTCAATACAGAAACATCCAGCGCTGTGTGGCTGCTCGCTGTGTAACCACACAGAGGCAAATATTGTTCAGATGTAACAAGAATCTTAGCAAACATTCAGTACGTACTTCTGATACTTGACTGTTTTTTATTGTCAGAACTGATATTTTGGTCAGTTCTTAGGAAATATTGATATATGACATCTCAACTCTTTCATCGGCCGGCATTGCTCTGTTTTGATCACCGATCATTCACATTGATCTGAACACTTTTGAAAGACGTCCTATTGCTTTTCTCCTCAGTAATGTGCTGGTTTGACTGTTATGCTCCCTAATGTCCGGTTGGATTTCAATGCACAGCCTCTGCTCAGAGGCTTATAACATTGCCAGCGGGGCCACTAGGTGTCAGTGTGGTCATAACGTGACAACAGTTTGGATCAGATAAGAAATTATCGTTGTGAGCAATGCTGCTCTGTCTGTCGGTTATCTCTGTGTTATCTCATTCTGTGCTTGTCTTCATTTTAAGGTGTATCTCTTTTTGACTCTCACTTTCTCTGCCTCTGATACGATTATATTCTGTCGTTTCATTATGGCTGTTTTCTTTCCCCCCATTTTGCAGTTAAGGCTTGTCAGATATGCAGTTCCACTGGCGATGATCGGTTGCCTGTATTACAAGGTATGCTGTTTTCGTGGTGGTTTATGTTCATCACTGTATCGATGGTCTCATTACAGAGCCGAGCCGGTTTGTACAAACTGTGTGCAATGATATGAGAAAAGGAAAATGCATGAAATGGAAGTTGTGGAAGAAAACGATAACATGCAATTGGATCGTAACAGGATACCGAAAAGATTTTATTTTCCTGTTGGAAGAGTCTAAATGGCTGTTATATACACTGTTCTGTTCAGTGCAGTAATGAGACGTTATTTAAAATATATCAGTACCTTTTATACTCTGCTTTTAGGCTGTAATAAGTGCTAACAGAGGGTTTTCCATCACTTGTCTGTCTGTTTCCCTCTAGTTCTGGCCCAAGCTAATGGAGGAGTTATCCGAACTGAGGGAGTTTTATGATCCGGACACTGTGGAGCTCATGACCTGGATTAGGTACACACCTAAACACCCATACACCCACAATGACAAATCCTGAGCACACACAACACAGAAGCATATCTGATCAGCCTGTTTCCGCAGATCAAGTTTCACTTTGCTTGATGCCCTTGATTAGTCTGCGTGTGTGCATGTGAGTTTACATGTGTATCGGCACTGGTTTGCGGGGGAGTCTGGCAGATGAGTGATGAGAGCCGATGGGTCTCCACGGCTGAGACTTCGGGGCGCTGGAAAGGACCCAGCTGTTGGCAGAGCTCTAACCAACCTCGGGGTCTCTGCGGTCGAGCTTTTGATCGAGAGCGTCACCGTGATGGGATCCAGAGATGGAACTGGGATTAGGAACGACTCCGTACTGTGGCTGCTGTGTGTGTTTTGTGTTTGCACATCTGTGTGTTTCTGTCATTTCCTGCTCATCAGGTTGGACGAGGGGTGCTGGGCTTCCTGTTGGCTTAGCAGTCTATATTGAAAACCATGTAACTACACAACCACTGTGACTTGCCAAGGGTGCATCTTGTTACCTGTGGCCCGCCCCCCCATATTGCTCATTACCTACCTCTGTTATGCTCCATTCAGACCACCATATCTGATCTCTACACAGGTCAGACACTGCTCAGGATTGGTGAATAGATCTTTCTATTATGGATGGAAATATAATTAAACATACAATTGAACAACAGTCAGCAAGCTGGAAACCTCCTGAGCACTGCCGAGGTGCCCCTGAGCAAGGCACCGAACCCCAAACCTGCTCGGGGCGCTCTGAAGGGGCAGCCCCCTCACTCTGGCATCTCTCCGCCAGTTGCATGTGCATGTGTGTGCCTCCTATATATATGTATGTGTAAAATGTGTGTACAATAAACAGAGTGAAAATTGTTAATTTCCCCAAGTGGGATTAAGAAAGGATTCTTAAAAAAAAAAAAAAAAAGAAAAGAAAGGCCATGAGTGCAAAAGGGAGAAACTGGAGCTGAAAATGAGCTTCATTATTATATTTAGTTCAGCATTATTATAACAACAACCCTCCCCTTCGTCACAGATTGATAACGTGGGGGAGCGAGAACGTGCTCCCATTATGTGCGACGCATGTTCCCGGTTTGTTAACAACAGAGGGAACCGGCTCTCCAGGGTAACTAATTCTGATCAGTCTGATAGCCCGCGCACTACCCCCACAGTCCACAGAGAGCGGAGCGAGTACTGCTCCTTTGCATCCAGCCCTGGCTGCTTCTATTGAGCACAGACAGGCGCACAATCAGATTTATCACCTCCCCACCCCAAATCCCACACACGTCCCCCCCCCCCCCGAGAAACCAGCTCTTTGGGCATGCCACATAAAAGGTTAAATATGACTGAGTCAGGCCTGCCCTTGACTGAGACTGTTCAGAGCACGGCACCATCTAGGCTACACGTTCACTGTATGATGTCAAGTGGTGCATGTTTCAAAGGTGGTGTAAGGCACGAGGCATCAACTCTTTTTGGAACTTGTGTTAGGCTTCCCACAGGAATTACTAGATAGGTGTAAGGCCTTCTTTGCTATCGATGTGTGTGTAATATAGGCTTTGGTAATGCACAGAGGTTTATGAAGGGAGCTCTCGGCTGCATGTAGCCCTAAGTTGTAGGAGTTTCCTATTTTTTTGTGCACTCTCTGTGTCTTGAACCTTTTGAGTGTGACTTAAAGATGCTCTCTGTAAAAACTATCCTGCCGCTCTCATTAAAATCAGCCAAGCAAGTATGTGAATTACATGAGTTGTCTGTGCATGCATCCTGTTTGCAGTTTTCTTTCCTGACAATTGGAAGGTGATGTTGCGCCATAACCCTGCTTTCATGCCTACGGTTTGTGAGTCTTCTTGCAGCTGCCCCACACTCGAGCTGCTCGCCTTTCAGCCCCCTCCTCCTCATATGAGCTTTATGTGTCTATTTGGACAGCACTAAGGGATATAGGAAAAGCAACAGCTCTTTTTTTTGTACCTTGGGCCTCTTGTCATAGAGTAAAGCCTCTGTTTTGCCAGCGTCTATCACACTGGATAGTTGAGGTTATCATTTTGGCTTATGAAAGCTGCGGATTGCAGTCTCTGGGGAGCCTGCAGGCTCATTCCACCAAGGTTATGGTTACCTCGTGGGCCCTGTTCAGACACATGTCTGCCAGTGATATCTATGCTGCTGCAAGCTGGGCATCCACAAACACACTTGTAACGCCTGGATGTGACAGCGCCTTCATTTGCGCACTCAGTCCTTGGTGTGGGTTCATAGTAGTTGTGTATTAGCCCACGGGGAGGGTATGTGGTATTACCCTTCCTGGATCAAGTCGATATGGGCTTCAGAGTAGCAATTCAGGGATGGGCTACATCTCCCATAGTGAGACACTGAGCAAGCTTTGAAAGAAAATGTTTGGTTACCAGGGTAACCCTGGTTCTCTGAGAAGTAAAGTGAAGTATCTCATATCATGCAGAAGAAATACGCCGTGTGTGGGGCCATGGACGGTTATAAATGGTGACTTTGACAGGCACTTCCCATGGTGAGATACCTCACGCAGTTTTCACAGACCTGGAGTTACCCTGGTAACCAAAGGTTTCCAACAGCTGATGCAGATGTTTTGTTACTCTGCTGATTGCTATTGTTTTGTACAAATACTTCTTTTGGGGTGGTGGGAGGCCTAAGTGTCACAGTTTCCTTGGTTTGTTTTATGCTGTTCCTGTCAGTGTTCATGAACAAACATTTTGATAATTGGGCAAACTTCTACTTTAAAACAAGATGTTAATTGAAAAGCATAAAAGTGCAAAATACTAATCAGTTCATATTTTGGTGTTTCCCATAAATTATCAGTGTAATTCATGTCTTCACTGAATAAGTCATAATTCAAAGCTTATTATTTCCCCTCTATCATCATCTGCATGATGACACTGACTGAACCAGATGTGATTTTTAAGAAATGGCCAATTTTAGTCTAATCCTATTAGACATATTGTGGAATGGCGCGGAGAGAGGCAGAGAGAGATGGATAGTGAGACAGGGGAAAAGAGGTTGGGATTTTGAATGTATTTGTGTGTGTGACATAGGTTCCCTTCCCTCCGGAGCTAATCCCATTAGGCTCTGAGGATTATGGGCTGCCTAGAGTTACCTTGGTTGGGGCTGAGAGCAGGGCGGAGCGCTAAGCTTCTTGCTGCTGTGCTAATTACATTCCAGATGAAAGTGTTAAGATGGGAAAGGGGATCCATGTTACGTTACATTCTCTTGCCGAAGCCGAGGCCATTTCATTTTTTTTATGGAAAGATCGCGGGTGATTCTCAGACCGTGCAACTGCTACTGAGGGGCAGAACAGAGACAGATGCACGCATATAGAGGAGGATGTTTCTGGGCCGGATAGCGTACTTATGTAAAGCTGTCAGGGACTTGTTGTGGTAATTCTAGCTTCAGGGGATGTGCTGCACGTATGAATCATGTATGACTAATAATGGCTGCAAATGTTCAGAAAAGGTCTTAATGTGGCCCATTGTTGGAAAATACATATGCAGAGCGGTTTTTATCTGGTGTGTTGTACTTCTGTTGTTACAGGGCACACGTCTCCAAACATTGAGAGAAGTCCTGCTTATTTTATCCAATTTTTGTTTCTAAATCAGAATTTGGATTAGGTTTAGATATGAGATTAGGATTAGATTAGAGGTAAGAAGACCCTAAGAACAGCTAATGATGCACGTCAAGGGCCCTCATGTGTAAAGAAAGCTGTGCGTTAAGACAAGTTGATGAGGGGATTATCATAATTCCCAGGGCAATCAATCATGACCCTGGACCTGACGGGTTTCAGATCTGAGAGCAACAACTGGTAGAAGGTGATCTGTATTTTGCACGACCATAATTCACAAGTTTCCACTTGATAACGGCAGCAGCTCCACAGCTCAGCTGGAGGCTGATTCTCTGTTTTAAATGGACAGTCAATAAATCAATAGCAATTCCTGGTCGTTCCACTGCCTCCAACTGTGAGTTATAGTTGTGAGTGCGCGGTTTAAAAAGCCACCAACACTGCGTCTGTCTAACCCATGTGCTCTGCCTCTCTGCTTCTTCTTCTTCCTCAGTCTTTGTCTTCACCTTCTTTCAAATTCACAATCACACACTTGAGTTGCAAGAGCAGTTTGGTGTCAATCAATGAAGGCTTGGAAAAAAAAATAAAGAGGTGATGATTAGCAAAAGCTTCACTGCCCTGCTCTCCGACACATGAACTCAACGAGGGCATGGAGAGTTCTGGGTGGTGCAAGCGTTACATGTGCAGCATAGAGAGGAGCAGCGTAAGATCGGGCACATGTTTAATATAAACTGCTGCCTCTGAGTCTGTCAGGGCTCACAGATAACCGTGCTCGGTACTTTCACTGCGCCACTGCAGGCTGCAGCTGGAAATGGGAGCACAGCTCACACATCTCATTTCACACTACAGATGATGATGATGGTGAGTATTGTAGTTAGGTTGTGTTGCACTTTGAACATTGCATTTGGGTAGTTAATGATAATAATAATAATAATAATTGGAGCATATTTGTAAGATTTGATCAGTTATGTACTTACCTTTTCTACTTTTTCCTTTATGTTTGCCTCTGACTGTTTTTGAGCCAAAAATATAGTGCTCACAGAAACTATCAGTTTCTCCTCTCACGCTCTTCTTCTCGTTTTCTCCCAGCCAACAACATTCATCATACGTACAAATACAGAGGTCATCTGATAATACTAATCATTTGTGAATCTGCATCTCAGTTAATACTTGTTATTTTGAAGGATTTTTTTTTTTTCCTACCTTCCCACTGCCCACCTCCTTCACCTCCTCCTCCTCCTCCTCCTCCTCCTCTGGGTCAAGATATATAGTCTGTGGTCGAGAATTATGAAGGCTGCAGTGAAAATTATTAATGAGAGCTTTGACAGCAGTTTTGCTGCAAATTCAGGAGGCTCATCTAGCTACTCAGCATGGAGACCCATTCAGAGTAGGAACAGGCTCAAATGAAAAAGTCAGCATATCTGAGTGAAACACTGACTTTGTTTATCCCTCAAGTTCTCACTCAAAAATAGCTTGTTTGTTAGTGCCTTCTAAAAGACCTTTACAACCGCTCCAAAACTGACTCGCATGAACTTATTCTCATCTGCCCCCTTGATGGATAAAGGTGATAACTGAGAGAACTTGCTCATGGTTAACATGGATCCTAACAGACAAAACAGAGTTAAAGGTCATAAGTACAAAAATGAGTAGAAGTTAGTTACAGTTACAGCTATTACAGTGGAGTATAAATCTAAATTTAATGTAAACTTCAGACTAGTGTGGATTTATTTATCCAGAATGTAATGTATTTGTCCCGATTTTTAAAACAAATGACGTAAATGGAATTGAAATTTGATGCTCACAGCAACATCTCCTTTGAATAGATAATCTACATAATTATAATTACAGTATAATATCATGTCCAGAGAGAGGTCTGTGGAAATTCCCTTCACCTCCATTGTACTGTGGTGGAAGAATCTGTATCTCTCCGCAGCTTGATGCTGAAGATTGGTAACCCCGACAACATCATTTTCAGAGCATGTGCCCTGTCTTCTTCAAGGACCACAAATAAGTCTCGGATCGCAGTGTGTGAGCGTGTATGTGTACTTGTACAGATATATTTTTCAGAACCAATCTGAGCTTTAGACCTTGCTAGTAAAGACATTTTTGGAAAGTGAGGACTTTTTATCCACTCCTCACTTTGGGCCAGAACAACACTACTAACAGTAGCTAAATCATTTTAGCTGGCCTTTGAAGTTTGTATAATGTGTTATTTCTGTCTTCTGCTCTGACTGAAAGCCAGAAAACAACTTTTTTATTTTTTTTTTTTTAAAGTCTTTGTTCAAATGACCAATGCTGTGATTTTCCTGGTGCGGGCAGTCTCGACCATTCATCCTGTCTCCGTAAAGGTTAAGCTCCTAACTCACATGAGGTCCCTGGATGGCTCTTGTTCAGTGTAAACAGTGCTCAACACCCTCTCTCCCTCTAAGACTTGTTTTTTTTTTTTACATCTGTCTTATTGTGCTGATCTGTCTGTGTAATTCAAAGCAAGGGCGTCATCCATTTTTTGCCACTATTCATCTTTTCGTAAAAACAAAACATTTTCACACTCCCTCTGAAACTGTATCCACACCAGTTTCCACATCCTCTGCTTGCGCTTAGTCTCGCTCGTTTCTCACCGCCTTAATTGTCTCCCTGTCATGCCGCTCCTTGTCGTGTTTCAAATTGTCTAAATTAGCAGCATTTGGCCTTGTCTTTAAACAGGGAGAAGTGCAGCTCTGTGTCTGCGATCTGTGCGCGTGTCATCTTTTTACATTTTAACTCACCCGGAGGCAGCTCAGAGAGAGAGACAGGTCCTTGATTGAACTATACACCTCACAATCAGAAGCGAGATTTTGGAAGAAAATCTATAGGCTGGCACTTTGTCGTTTTATATCATCATCATCATCATTTCCACTCAGAGTGTGTTTGTGTGTGTGTGCATGTTAGTCCAACTCTTTGCCTTGCTGGTCATCAGAAAAGCAGCCACTCAGACATGGTACATTGCAGATCCAGCATGCCTACGCAGAAATCTTCAGTTATTTTCTTCTAAACTTGGTTGAAGACGTCGTCACACACCAAGTACACCCCATCAGAACCTCCAAAAATGTGTGCAGAGTGTAGAGCACAGAGGCCTTCATGTGGATGGTGAATGCTCTCATTGTCTGTCAGTATATTTGTAAGATATTCCCCTTTTTTATGCATTTTATTCAGACAACCTTGTGCTTAATCAATTCTATTTAGCAGCATATAAAATATCTTTTTATATTGCTTCTCTTTAGTCTTCAGTAGTCTGTGTAGAACAAATTCAAATGAGTGAAACTCCAGTGTGGGCGGGCCATGGCTGTATAAGGGCCTCAACTTAAATGTGAATTAGTTGTGTGTGAGTCACAACAGCTAACTAACAAAGTTGTGAAGAGGGCATAGAATAGTTTTAGTCCTTTTGTGACTGCGGATGATAAGTTCATCTCTCTGAAGGCACAACTTTGAAGGCAAATGCCGACAGGACTCTTAAAAGAGCCTTTGCAGTGGTTATCACGATTCCCCATAGCAACACCATATGTAGCCGAGTGTATGCAGGCCGCCGTGCTGAAGATAAAGTACGTAATATGAGCAGACATTTGAACATTTGATCAGATTTTCTTCATACAGGCAGGTTGAGACATGTTCACCTGTAGTACAAGATGATTTTTAAAGAGAATACATTATGCTCATTTACAGTCTCATATTTTTAAAATGAGGATTTACCAGACATATATCTAATTTGCTGTGTTTACTGTAGGATTCCAACCCGCATTGTTGTTACAAGCAGGTATCAAATTAAGCGTATTCTTGCACAAATCATCAAATCACATCAAATCAAAATTTATTTTAGACAGATTAAATTAATTTGTGTTTTCCAATATACATACATTGTTATTCCTCCCAGATAAACAAAGAGTAAATATCACCATCCAGATGACTCAGTTGCTTTAATATATTTTCTGAAACCCTGTTAGCACTAACACAAATACCACATCAGTTTGTATTGTGCAGCATAGAAAAAAAATATATATATTCATGTGTATATACAATTTAAACAAAAACATTTAAACAAATCTTTCTTCTTCAGAAAAGATTTGCTGTATTACTATCGCAGCTTTGTTGCTGTGTTTTAATCAAATG
>JBAJHX010000001.1:12369274-12388611 GCA_037176925.1 Amniataba percoides
GAGATAATCACATTACAGAGCCGAAGAATTTAATATGGCTGTTGCACCGTTTTACAGAAGTATTATTCGGTATCTAGGATTTGCTGCCCAGTCCCTGTATTGCTTTCCCCTCTCTTCATTTAATGTTTCTCCTTCTTAACTGTGTTCTGTGGAGTTGAGAAACAGATGCAAATGAGCACTTTTAAATGCAAGTGCATGAACGTGTACGCAGTGACCCAAACAATATGTAAAGAGGAAATACAAACAAGCTTGTATCTGCGCTAAGTGACCATTGTGAGTCTCATCCAGACCCCCCATATACTACAATTAATGTCATTATTTCATTTTTATAATGCCAGCGAGGTACATACCAGTGGCTTCTAGCATTTATATATGAGAATATAAACGTGAAATTAAATGTAAATCATCGTGGAGAGGGTGTAAGCTGCTCCCTGGGATGCTGGGTGAGCAAGATTAAATTCACACAGTCACAGAGAGAAGACAGGCAGAAATGGAAATAACCCACTTCCACTGCAGGTCAGGAGGCCAAGACATCAACCCACACATCCGCCCAAGAGCATGTATGAATACACACATTTATACCCCATCGCAGAATACACACATGTGCACATTCGCTTAAGGAAATTTATTTCCTTTATTTCACACATAAAGCTTGTGGCAAGTCATTATTGTGCCCCGCATTGCACACACAGAGCATACGATATGAACCACTGCCTGTGTCCAGTATTTCTGTGTAACTTCTGTGTCTATAATGGCACTGCAATGTATACATGGGTGTGCTCTGGTACTTCTACTTTCTTTAAATCTGAAGCTTCCTCTTCTTTGTCGTCTGAATTTAAGAAATTTGAATTATTTCTTTGAAATCATTAACTGGATGTGATGCTGGATCTTTTATGGCAGAAAGACACTTTTTCAGTCACACTGACCTCTGTGGATTGAATGATTTAAATATGCTGCACAACACTGCGTCTCTGTATCACTTTTGTGAATTGAAATTTTTCTGCTTTTTTAGACGGCAGCAACCTGACAAACTGAAGCCTTTTATCCATTGAGCAACCACTGTGGGTTCATGTTGAGTCCTGTGCTGAAGAGCCTTTAGCTGTATCTTTTTTTGTGTGTTGCTTTATTTATCGTTATACTATACAGGTCCAAGCAATACAAAATCAACATTGTTTGGGCCTGAACGGTTGACAATCATCATAAAATAATTTTGAGTTGCAGGGGATGTTACACTCACTCTGTCCTGTGGTATTTCCAGGATGAATGCAGATGTACTGGTAGATATTCATCTACTATTTCTTTTTCTACTTAGTCCTGCATTTTCCCATCAGGCGAGAATTGTGTCCAGTCCTCCCCTATATTCAGCATGTGATTGATTTAGGGGCTATCCCAAAGACTATTTTTGGACTTTCAAAGATTTCTGTGAGAATTATTTACCTGTGAATACTTGCCCACTTCAAACAGTGAAGCCCGACATCTTCAAGGACAAAAATCAACTATGGCTACAAAACGCGCAAAAATCACATCAAATAAATCCCATAAAAGCCCATGAAAACAAATGTGCTCATATGTGGGCCTGTTTGTGATATTTGGGGTAATGCATATTTAATAAAGAAAGAAAAAAAAACAGCATTCGAATACTAATTTGGATGTGGATTACCATGGCAACGGTAGTAGCTTTCGAAGCATTGACGGATTTGTATCAGTCCTAGTTTGATTATACTGCGAGTTCTGTGAGCCAGCCCCTCCTCAAGATCCCGTGTTTGTTCTGGCGGTGACAATATGAAACCTGAGTGTCAAAGTGTCCGGTATTCTTAGCTCATGCAATCAGCTTTGTCAGTCCCAGCGCTGTCCTGGGTCTAGGCATGAGTTTAGATTAGAAATGACCCCGAGGTTAACATTACAGGTAAGAAATATGGCTATGTCAGTGTGTGTGTGTGTGTGTTGTTATAATAGAGGCCAGTTAAGGTTGAGTTTGGTTAATAAGACACACACAGATGAACATGCACACGCATACACACCAAGGTGTCATAACTTTTAATATGCAGAGAACCTTACACAAGCCTCGTCTCTGTGCCTGCAGATTCTTCTGTGGCACAGTGACTGCACGTCTTTTGCCATCTCTTTGTGATTTAATTTATCTGTGCTAAGAATGTCTTGTATTTGACGTAGATGGCCTCTGTCCTTGAAGCCACATCGCTGAAAGAAACTTTTAAATGCCATCAGTATGTCCCAATTATTGAGGCAAATGCAGAAAGCAAAAGCATGTGGGCTGAATAACAAAGCTAGAAAATAAACTAAAGCAAAATTCAATCAAACTTTTTGGATGACTGGATGCACCTGGTAATACCCTCCAAACTTTTTCATCTCCTTCAAACCATTTAATATCTTTTCTGCTGTACTTTTTTTTTCCTTTTCTCACTTCTCTTGTTTTACATTCACTCGCAGTGGCTTGTCATGGTATATATTATCTGTATATTTATAACAGTGAATGATGTGTCCTTTCTCCTGGTTCCCTCTGTCCAACAGCACAAAGACCCCTAAGCGGGCTGTATTTGCAGGCAGCATGCAGCTGCTGGCAGGCATCAAGCTGTGCACAGGCAGAGTCCTCACCAACCACCCCCATTATGAAGATAAAGACCTGCGGGAGAGGACCAGACAGGTATTGTGGGCTGCATTATATTGTCAAATATACACAGGGGTGGCTGTGCAATCTACCAGAGGGGATAAAGAAGATGGTACTAACAGATTAAATGGAAAAATGGCTATTTTTAAGTAAATAGATGATAATTACAATGTCAGCAACACAAGTGTGTCATGTTGAGTTGAGTATGAATTATAGTATATATGTTTGTGTGTTTGTGTGTGTGTTTACGAAGCTTTAAAGCTATTCTGTACAGTAAATGAGGCAAACTTTAGAGTGAGCGCGAGTGCCAACAAAGTCAACAGAGAAAGGCGATAACATGTACAGATGCCCAACATGGCGGGAACTGTGAATTTGCCTAATAAACGTTCAGCAACAAAGGAAAAGACTGCAGGGAAAGAACAGAAAGAACTGTAGTGTCTGGTGAGTTCTGGAGAGCCGAACACAGACACACACGTAAGAAGATTTATGGGTGGTGCGTTGTTTGCAGTGTTAATTTTGGCATCAACTTTTGATTTAATTTTTGTTGGCTTTTGGCTAAAATGCCGTTTAGTTTTGTTTGAGTTTTAGTTGACTAAATATCATACGTTTTTTAACTCTAAAATGGATTTAATTAAAGTGTAATGCATTATTTAAACTTTTCTCTGAAGTTTTCAAACTTAAAAAATGTGATTCTCCAAGAGGAAGCATTTAATAATCTCTTAGTATGAAATGGTATTAAAGTTTGAATGTGCCTGATTTAACTGATTTAACTGTTATGATTTGCTACGACAACAGTACATCCACAGTTACATAGAGATTTCCTTGAATCCATTTTAACATTTCTGCTCCTTTCTCACATAATATGTCTATATGTTTTTTCACATTTAATGAAAGTCATTCATAAACTATATTATCAGTAGTGCTAGCAATATTACCTAACTAATATTACCTGACCATAGTGCAGCGAGCTGCAGATGTAAATGTTGGTCAGTAAATACAGCACAGGACTACCCCAGTAAATGTGTCTGTTGTGTACAGTAATATAATAAACACACATGCAACGTATGGTTTGTTAAGATATTCTTCTGATGCTCCAGATTTCTGTCATGATGTAAATGTTGTGCATTTAGTCATAATCAATGATACTGCCTGATGAACAGACAGAAAAGTGTGTAGGTATGTTATTTATTTATTTTTTTTGCTCATTAAGTTCCACACTGCTCAATATGAGATCATGCATATGACAGCTGGAGCTGCTTCCTGTAAATTACAACACTGATGTTTGTGCGGGGTGGTATCAGATTTCATAGAAGGATGTCCATTCATGCTCAAGATAGTCAATAAAAGTTTCATCTTCAAGTTATGCATTATTAAAGAGCCATCTGTGAGGGTGATCTGGAGTACTACTGGAGGTCTATTTGTTGCAGAGGTAAAACTTACAGGAGTCTGACATTGTTATCCTATAGATTGCTGAATGAGTGATTTTATGTAGGATGGAAATGGTCATTCCCTTTGGTGGTTGCTGGTCTTTGAAAACTTTTTTGCTTCCAATGCAGTGTACTCTAGGTTTTATGAGGTGAATTTAAAAATATATTTTCCAAACTCTAAACATCTCCTGGTGTCAGTTGTTTATACATCTCTGGTTACATGCTAAGTAATATGTTTACGTAACCAATCAGAGTGATTATATATGGTGTGAGTAGCGGAGAGCGATGTCATATAAGTTGGTCTAATAATGTAGAGTTTTGTGGGGACGTGGCGGCGGCGGGTGGCTCTTTATGGTGCTGTATTCGTCCAATATGCTGTAATCCGGCAGAATAGCGACTTATAATCAGCCAGTCTGCGAGGTGTGCGGTTACTTTGTAGAAGCCTGCTGTCATTTGCACAGGACTTAATGAAGGTAAACACAATGGACGGCGTGCGTAATGGCACATTTGTCAGAGCTCCAGATCTATCAACATATGTGTCCTACTGTCTTCAGATGGCTGCATAGATTTAATGAACTGCAGGAGAAGCTTATAATACAGCATTAAGCAGCTGTGGACCACAAATACTGTACGAATCATTAATTTGTCGAAAAAATATATTTTTGATGCAAATTTAAACACATCTGCTGGCTGGAATGTAATTCATTTAAAGGTGTATTTACATTTTAAATATTAGTCTGCTGTTGCTTTTCATTTTATTACATGTATTTAGTTTGCTCTTGTTGATAAAATCACCAGACTGGTAGCAAACTGATGTTGCGCACAGAGCGGTCGTGCATCTGAGAGGTGTATTTTCAATGCAATGTCTTAAGACTGTTAACTATGAGTTTAAATGCATAAACTTTAGAGAACAAAGGTGACAGAGGCGTTCACTTTGGGACCGTCAGAGTCATACAGTATGATATTCAGTGAAAATTGACAGGCCTTTACAAAACCAAAAACAAAAGGCAAAGTGTAAAGAATGAATTAAACAGTGTGTTCTCATGTAAGCTGCCACAATGATTCTCAAAAGCTTCTCCCTGATCTAATGTGGCTTGGCTTGCATCTCATTTGTCACTTTGGGGGAAAAACTGCAAATGTTAAAAAAAAAAAAAAAAAAAAAACTTTTGCGGGGTTGTGTGTTGTGCATTTAAAAAAATAACGAGCACATCCAGTGGAAGTTGTCCTTGATGCAGTTTAGGCTCTCTGTTCTGTTCTTCACTTCATCCGCTAACATTAGATTAAGTCATTCATCTCCTGAACGTCAAAAGTGCTGTTTTAAATGTGCTCATTGTTTTAGCTTAATCTAATGTATTTAATACCCCTTTTACAAGATTCTTCTTTTTAAAATGAGCCAGCTAGATATATTAAAAAGTCGTCTGGGGACAGCGTTTTAAACCAACTCCTGAACATAACGTCAGCGTAATTATCAAATTATACCGTTTTATACTGAGAGTTTATATTTGTCGGTCCCAGTTTCAGTTCCAGCTGCCAAAATGTTTTGCTTTTGTGTACCTGTGTGTGAAATCAAGGAGAATAGTAGCTTGTAAAATTGCTTGTAATTTCTTTTGGTAAATGTACAACTGCTACCTTCAGAAACTTCTCGCTGCATTGTGAGAACGGGTGTGCTGTGGAAAACTGACAGATGGTTACAACAAGGTGACAAGCACACAATACTTTAATTTATCTATTTATTAAAATGATTTAATTATTAAAAAAATCTTATTTGTTTGGCCATGGTGCAATCACTTTGTGTTTTTATTATTTAATTTTTTTTATTTTAATATTTTGGCAACAATCTTTTGTCCTCAGGCATTCAGTGGTCCTAGCTGAAGACTGATGTGACAGCTTGCACTACCATGATTTCCTTTTTCTATGTTCATGCTTTCACTGAAACTCTAAAAGGCCACAAATTTTCAATCACGTCGAACCGTTTTCAACTCGAGACATGTACTTTGCCTTGGTCTGAGGTGACCAGAGCAAATTTTCTTGTCACTGTTTTCATATTTCTATTGACTTTGTTGCAACTACACTGCTTTTTTTCTGTCACTTTGTGCTGTAAAATGCAGGTGTAGAGCAGCATTCACCATGTTTTCTTTGGTCAGTGGACGATCCGCTCTTCCTCCTGAGCCACAGCTTCACCCTTTGCTATACAACAGTGTTCATGTACACAATAGTTGCTGTTTTTATTGTTCTCGTAATATACCACCCTTTAGATATCATTCTGGTGCTGTAATCCAGAAACTTGCTGTCGCTCAAATGACAGATTTGCTTCTACACAGCAAACTGTGTTTTGTGTGAGTGCTGCTGAAGCCACACCGCCTCACACATCCGTCTCAGCTCCGTGCTGATGTCTTGCATGAGAGACCAGGGAATTGTCTGTAGATGGGGGCCGCTGACCTGCGGTGATTGTGTGAATGAATATGGGATCAGAGGATGCACTGAGCACGACGCGCATCCATTAAGTCAAACTGAATACTAACGTGTGAAAGTACAGCCTGAAAATGCTGGTTGTTATTTTATGTCTGGCCAGTAGACTTTAATGACAGAGTCGCTCTGATTTCGACTGAACACGCTGATCACAAAAACTGATCCGGGCTGAAACGCGCTGAAAACACCACCAATTTCATTTGCATTCATTTGCAAATTAGCTTTGCCACAATTCGTTTGTTTTCGCCTCTGTATTGTGTGTCTTCACAGTGAGCAGGAAGTAATGTGTGGGTCATCTCTTGGGTAGCTGAGCCTATGTTTTGCCTCCCAGCGGGTAGGCAGCCATGCTGAGCCTCTGGCGAGGCCTGAGCTTAGTGTGGAGCTCATTAATGATCCACGACACTGGTGCACAACTTCTGGGCTCTGAGCGTGTGTGTGTGCGTGTGTGTGTGTGTGTGTGTGTGTGTGTGTGTGTGTGTCTGTTGTACTGAGGAAGCAACTGTGAAAATGCACTTTCAAGCGTTTGTGAGAACCTCAGTGATGTTTCTGGTTCTTTTTTTCATGTAATTTGTGTGTTACTACAAAATAATTAATTACTGTAAGAAGACACTTGTTGTTACTTATGTGTGTTTTTATCCTCTCCCAATTAATTCACATACCCAGCAAGCATACATTCTACATTGTTTGTGTGTTAAGAGAGTGTAAACTGTAGCACACACCACTTTTTGTGTACAGCATTGCCTAACTTGAAAAGTTGCGCGTGTTGTTTTGTTCATAAAATCGTAGTCTATTTCTAAAGTTTGAAGTATAACATTGGTGTTATTTTTGCTTTTCATCAACACATCACGAATCATGAATCATGAAAACCAACAATGTTTTAGTTCCTCTCTCTCTCAGTACTCTATGACTTCACCGTTTTGTCTGTGATTCTCAGTTTCAAGTCAAAGTACATCTTCAGAAAAGCTACTCAATTTGCTAAAACTACCAGGAACTGTTGTTTTTAGCAAATGTTTCTCAAACAGAAGCAGACAGTGCACTTGTTGGACTATTTCAGACGCTGGTGATCTAGTGAGTATTTGGGATTCTTATTAGAAAGTAGTCAAAGAACATCATACATACACGTGATTTTCCTTTCCATAGTGGAAATTTTTTGAGTGCGCTATACTGTATAGTGCCAACATTTTACACTAAAATAAAAAGGTGAGTAAATATTGGAGCAGTATTTAGGAAATAACGAGTGATTTCAGTCATAGTCACACTCTGCAATTGGTGTAGAAAGTTCGTTTTTCACTTCAACGTTCTGCCATCATTTTAATCAAACCCAATTTGATACCCGTTACTTTACTAACAAAATGCATTCTTAGACTACTTTCTGTTTGTATAATCTGTCCATTTAAATCTGCTGTTGTGTGAAATTGTCAAAAGTTTTATTTCATCTGCTATAAACAAAAGATTTCAGAAAGCCGAGATCTGTTATGTTTTAACACTTTTTTGTTCTCCCTCTGATTTTGTTCCACTCATAATTGTTTTCATTCCTATTTTGTCAGTAAACATGTTATAATTGAATCTAAACCAGCTTTCATCAAAACTGTAATTCACAAAATAAATGTGCCTGGTAATTGAGTTCCAGGAGAGAAGTTTTCTCCTTCCAACGATATTGGTGTTAAATTATAAAGCCAGATGATCTTTAGGCGAAAAAAAGCAATCAGAAATCCACAGAGACTTAAATAAATGCATTTCTACTACATTTGTATATGTGTGTGTGTGTGTGTGTGTCTGTGTGAGAGAGCAGGTGTATCAGGTGTACGCTCGCCGTTCCCCAGAGGAAGTCCACGGCATCCTGAGGGCCGTCGGGGCGGATTATGTGGTGCTGGAGAACAGCATCTGTTACGAGCGCCGGCACAGGCGAGGCTGCAGACTGAGGGACCTGCTCGACCTGGCCAACGGACATGTGAGTGGCATTTATTTAACGTGACTCACCACTCTCTCTCTCTCTCTCTCTCTGTGTGTGTGTGTGCGTGCGCATGCCGTCCCATCCCCTTCTGCCAACTTCTGTGACTGGGTGAGAAGCTCTCAGCCTCCGCGAAGATCAATAGCCTCACTTCTCATCTGCACGTCACCGTCTCTCCCTCTCCCCCTCCCACTTCCACCTTCCGTCTCTCCGTATTTTGATGTCGCATGCAGCTCGCCGGCTATTTGGATTAGCAGAGGCGAGACAAGTGTGGGTCTGGCTGTCTGGCGCAGTGTGGTGTGCGGCACATGAAACACGGAGTCGGCGCGTGTCTGTGTTTGTGATTGCGTAAATGTCACACGGCATACACGGCGTCTGACATCTAGACAGCTTTATTGAAGTTACATCTGTCTCTCCCTTTTTATTTTTCCTCTCCTGCTTTCTTTGTTTCTTTCATTCTTACTTTTGGTTATCATCTTTGTCTTTTTCTGCCCGCGTTTATATTTTCCTGCGTCTTTGTTGTCTTTCTTTTTTATTTTTTCGTTCGTGCTCTCTTTGCTTACTTTTTTCTTGTTTTTTCCTCCATCACTTCTTTCTTCCTGTCTTTTCTTTTTTCTTTTCTACCCACCACCTCATCTGACTTACCTGCATTCTCCGACTGTGTCCATCTCCTCTAACAACCAGAGTTCCTAGTGATTTACATGAATAAATATTTTAAAAACTTTTTCTTAATTTCATCTCTAAGCGTCCCTCCGTGGGGGGAGAAGCTCTATGTGGAAATGATTCTGATTTTTGAAAATAGAATTAAAGGCCAAGCGTGGCTTTTTAAAGCTCATGGAAAAACAAGTGTTTCTTTGTAACAGAATACTCATGACTAAATGAGCAACAATCAATTCATGTTTGGAAAAAAACACATCCTTAATGTTATTTAGAGTCAAAACCTCATCAGGCTGTGTGTGAGTGTGTGTGTGTGTGTGTGTGTGTTACTGTAATACTGCTGATGAGAATCTTGTTCATTGTTTAGTTCTCTGATGGGTTTTATGTAAAATGTTCTTGAGCTCTCTTGTACCAAATAGGATTATTTTTTTTTAATACAGGACTAAAGAAGCGTTTGCTTATATTCATTCTTAGTGTCTTTTTAGGCTCACTAGTTCCAAGAACAGCAGTCCATCAACGCGGCGTCTTTATGTACGGTTAAGCATGTTTACATTCAATATAAAAATCATTTGAAGTTACTGCAGGCATTTCAGATTCATGGTTACTGGCAGATGTGTTATCAATATGGCAATCTGTGATTAAAGACAAAACAAAAAAAAAACACACATTTATGAAGAATCAGAATCACTTTGGCTCTGCCCCTCCATATGCTGTACAGCAGTCCTGCAGAGTTTCAGGCTGATCCAGCTGGCAGCAGCACAAAGTGAAATCAGAACCTGCGAGAGGCTGTCGATCAGCGTGTTGGCGCTGCTTATTTACAGCAGCTATACCTCACACATGTTGACGACGTGTTGGTTAACTGTTGACGGTGACTTTCTCTTTCTCGTTTCCCCATCAGATCATGGACGGACCGGGCGACAACGACCCAGACCTCGTCCCCGCCTCCCACCCTCGATTTTGCGAGGCCATCAAGATGGACGCGGCGGGTTACGCCGCTCTGTTCACCAGAACATTCCACAACAAAACCTTCCACGTGTACCGGGTCAAGAAAAAGCGCAAGAAAAGCCCCAAGAGCTCATCAGAGCCCAGCGCGACACAGTAGCAGGAGCAGGGCTGCGAGAAAAAACCCCCGTCAGAGGCCAGAGGGGAGAGAGAGAGACGGAGGAGAAGACGAGATAAAAGCACCGAATCCTTGCTGTTCCTCTGTCTTCTCTCTGCACTGAGCCCAGCTGTGATCATGCCCATTATTTTTTTAGCACATGGCTCTGTGAACTGTGGCGTTAGAGCAGCGGGCCGGTTCAAGCTCGGGGCTGCGTTGTTTTAATAAGTGGAGTGTGGAAGCGCCTATAGGAGTCCTGCTTCGGGCCGCTCCGTCTCCACCCGCCCACTCCGCCCTCCAACCCAGCTCTCACTGCTACAGATGAACAGAACTAACTATTAAACCTCGAAGCGGAGGGTGGAACACCGCGAACGACTACCAGTAATTGAGTCCCATTTGAAGTGGTCACTGTCATTTCTGCAGAGCATCGTGAAATGGACGATTCAAATTCTTTCAGTTATTGTTGTCTCTTTCGTACTGAGTGGAAGTATATATCAAAGTCACATCCACCATCAAATTAGAGCCTTTTTCAAGTCTCTTCATTAGGTTTAGCATACAACACATCTAAGCGACAAAAGTCACACATTCGTACATTGTAATAAAGAACTGATTAGCTGATTAGGAAACTGATCCAAAGCAGACATAATTCACTTCTGGAAAGAGCACGTAACTGCAATTCTGTCTTTAAGTGGTTATAAAAGGTATAAAGCAGAGACTTGAGCACTCATTAGGGATCAAATAACTCAGATTATCAGAATCTGATAAACATCCTGTGTGCGCTCTGACAGTGTGAATGTTCAATTTTTGAATCGTGTTGATTAAAACTGAGGCAATGAGCTCCCCAAATACCCCCAATTAGAAAAGTAAACACTGGAGGAGCTCTAGCGAATGAAGATATGGTCTGACTTGTTTGTTTTGTTTTGTTTTGTTTTGTGCAGATGCAATTGGAAATCATTCTAAATGAGAGAAGGAAAAAGTATTTCTTGAGTAAACAGTACGAACTCAAGGTGTGCTTAAGCCTTTTCCATAGTTTTCAGTTATCTTAGTGGACCGGTTCTCGTGGAAATGGATCTGTCTGCAGACTCAGTAGCTGTTCAGAGCTCGTCAAAGTGGCGTGTTTGGTGCTTTAATGGAAGCGTTACTGTGTCGTGGCAGTTTGTTGTCAACACGGTAGATAATTTCATCCGCAAAGACTTTTTTTTTTAAAAGGGAACGAAAGCTTGTGAACGATCTTGCTTTTAGTGTTGTTGCTAACAGGACAGTTTCACACAGTTAAGAGTCCAGAGGACACTTTTATAGCATGATCGACTCCTGTCTCATATCAAACCATTCCTCTTTGACGGAGCACTTTATACTTCAAAGTGAAAAAAAAAAAAAAAACGCAGCTTAACCTCGCTGTTCCCCCGAAGGTCGAGGTGCCTTCCTATTGGTCAAAACATGTGGCGCAGAGTTCACCAGAGATACACAGATGATGGAAGAAACAGATCCACCTCCGCGAGAAACTGAATGAAGGAAAAGTTTTGGAGCATGTCGGGATTGTATCGTTTAGTTTACGAAATTACAAAAGAACATCAAGATTATTTTCTCATTTGTCTCATTTTAGAAAGCACATTACTTTGACCAAAAGTAAAAACTAAGTCACATACACACAAAAAAAAGCCACATTAAATAACTTTACCCATTAGCTCTACTCAGCCTGGACTCCGATCGGTTGGTTCTTTGTGGCTCCGCAGAGATAGATGTCATCAATTACCATCCCCTCAAATAAAAAAAAAAAAAAAAACTCAGAAACAGGTTCCTCCGCTGCTTAAATGTGTTTTTGCTGTAAAACTGAGGTCAAAGCTGGTAGCAAGTGATATTTGTGACAGTGTTGTTGTTGTGATTGCTGTCGGCTCTGTGATTCTCATCATCAGCAGACACAACCTTTTCACTCCCTCTTTGCTCTTCTCGCTCTCTCCCTCTCTCTCTCTCTCACACACACACACACACACACACACACACACACACACACAGCCACAAACACACATGAATAATGTAAGTGGCGAGGAAATTGCAGCGGGCTGACAACGACGCTGATTCCCTGCCGCAATCCAAAATAGTTTGTGTGTGTGAGAGAAAGAGGGGGCCAACACTTGCATATCAAACTGAGGCTTTGTGGTTAGAAGAGAAAAGTGGGGAGGAGCGGGAGGAGTGGGGAGGACAGAAAAAGGCTCATGTTTAAACAGCAGCAGAGGAGAGATGAGAGCGCATCAAAACATGGATTCACAATGATCTGAACCTCTTCCTCCGAAACCGAATGGAAAGTGGAGGGGAGGAGGTGATTGAAAGGCTGGAGTTGTGTCAGTAATTATAGGCTGGCCGGTCACAGTTGCCTGCTACAATGAGCCGTTCACACACACACACACACACACACACACTTTTCCCTCCCTCCTTCCCTATCTCATCTCCGTCTGCCTATATTTGTACACTTGTTAATAAGGGCCGCTGTCTTTGATAATCCACACGGTCGCAGATGCATGAACACTCCTGCACACAGTTGTGCCGCTTTTGTTGTTCGTTAAGCGCGCAGCCTCATTGTAATGCATACCAAACGGATCAGCCAGGAGCAGCACCACTTGCCTCCCCTCCCCTCCCTCCTCTTCCACCTTCGTACTGGATGTTTAATTTAGAAGATGTCTGATTGCTTTATTTAAGCGCGAAGCGATTCCATTATGTTTGCCTAATAAGAGTGTACTAATGTAATATTTTTTTTCATTTCCATACATATTGGGATTAGTAGTTCATTTGGTGATGTGCTGACTTTTTTTTTTTTTTATATATATTTCTTGATGAGATGAAGAAATCTGTTGCCGTGTGTGCGTGTAGCTGAACAACAGTCGATGGTACTGAAACACACGTGGCCACTTTGATTCAGCTTCTGCTCTGGCAATGAATAGCTGAAATCATACAGAGAGATTTCACGCATACATATCCTTCAAAATAAAACAACCAATTACCTTGGACAGAAATCTGTGAAAACAGTAAGTTATCCAGTTTTTGAGTCCATTATATGGCCAAAAGTATGTAGACACCCTTACACCCATGTTGTTAAATGATCTAAACTTAAGTTCCATTTAGTCCATTGTTCTGAAGCTTTAACACAATTAAAAGCTGATTTCAACTGTAGATATCCAAACATTGAAAAGTTTTCATTCATACGCCTTGTTTTTTTTTTATTGCCCTCCTGTCCTGTCCCGTCTTGTCTTTCTTTGAATCTTGTGCCATGGTTTTATATTTTCTGCAATGTTTTTTTGTACTCCTGTAAACTGTGAGATTACAGGATAAAACTATTTTAGTGTTGTAGGATTTTTTCTGCTGCTTTGACATTTGTTGTTAGGTCAACTTTAAAAAAAAAAAAAGGAAAACTTTCACTTACATTCAGACCCACTTGCCATTTCTTTCATGGCAAATTACTTCTACTTGAGATAGTTAATAACTAGACTGCTTTGTGCAGCAGATGAATTTGGGTGTCTGTCTAAAGTGCAGCCGTTGGTTAAATGTAAGTCTTAGTCAAAGACTGGCTCGGACTGTCATGCTTTCTTGCACCCATATGTGATTGTTGGACGTGTCATCTCAAACCATGGTGGGTACACTGAACAGACTCCACTCCTCTGGGCAGGCCTTCCACATTTTGGAGGCTTGGCGGGGATTTGATCTCTCACACAGAGAGATTCTCCGGAGAGAGATCTATTCTATTCTATTCTATTCTATTCTATTCTATCAGGGTTCCTGTGCACGCCCACATTTCTGATGCGTATGTGTCATTAGAGTTTTTGACGGTCAATGAAAATGTGACTGGCGGGGGATCGACCGGAAGTTTTTCATTTCAGTTTTCCAGCGTCGGAATCCTTCAGGAAACCATAATAACGAGGAAAAAGTGGGAGAGAATCCACGGTAATCCTTGATGTATAGACACAAGAAATGTGGTTTTCATCAGTGTTTGGAGGCACGTTGAGTGCTGAAGCTCGGGTAAAAACAAACTCCGATTTTATTGTTCATTTCACATCATTTGTATTCTTGACG
The DNA here is from genome assembly GCA_037176925.1 of Amniataba percoides. Lineage (NCBI taxonomy): Eukaryota > Metazoa > Chordata > Actinopteri > Centrarchiformes > Terapontidae > Amniataba > Amniataba percoides. Next base: position 12,383,566 of record JBAJHX010000001.1, read on the forward strand.
GACTTGCAGTTGCAATGCGTGTGCCAGTCTCAACCAAACCATCTGAGATTTTCTGGAAGCATCTGAACAGATGATCCCACTGAGCTGGTGCCATGTGAATACATGGAAACAGTTGAATGTGACATCTACATAGATTATAACGGTCTAATTAGCGTGTGATGAGGAAACACTATACACTGAACATCCATTGGTACTTAAGAAGTGATGAACAGGCTCCTCGGCCCACCTGTAGGCCACTCTTGCGTGCACACTGAGGGAAATGCAGGGTCTTGCTGCATATTTAATGCTACATAATTGCTGGAGAGCATCTTGTTACTATAAGTACCGTTACATGTACACTTCCATTTGACCACCAGTGAAATCAGAAAGAGAAATATTGTATTTTGTATGTGAGTGCCTTTGGTCATTTTCTCCATTTTGCTCTGATGTTTCTTTCTCTGTAATCCACTAACCCGTGTTGTACAGCTTATTTTCTATTATGGGACATTTTTCATATCAGAAATCCTACAAGCTAGTACATGTTTACTAAGCTTTCAGTCTTACTTAGATTCTTTTCATATATGATTGGTTGAAGGGATATCTGGGTTACCTGATTGGAGTTGAAATCCTTTCCAATACCAGTGTTTGCTATTAGTCACATCCATGTTCAATGGCAGTATGATCAATAAAACTTTTTTTTTCAACAATATTCTCTCATGTCATTCTACAAGGTCAGAGCCTGTTTTGTTTTCCATTTCTTTTAATTCCCCAGTGTCTTTTGTCACATGCAGTCACGATTTAGCGCAGTCACTGATGCAAATAAATGAATTTATTGAGAAAAAAAGATCAAAGCAAATACAAAACACTTACATAACTGTCCAAAGCTCATCACCATCATGATGATAAAAAAGATATGTTCGATTTGATTTTTTTTCCCAGAAGCTGCACATTTTAAACCTATGGTGCTTTTCTTGACAAAAAGCAATAACTGTAATTAATCTATCTCTGTATTTACAAATGAGGTAAAAACATTAACTTTGTTCACAACATGTCTGCACCCAGAACACAACATTTAAGAAGCTGTTATATGGTACAAATGAATGGTGGTGAGATGTGAGTCGCTGCTCCTTACAGCTGCAGAGAGAGAAGTGAAGCATGAAGCGTCTTCATCCCTCACCACTCTGCGTGGTTCAGCCTTGGCCCCTCTCTGCTGGGGAATAAAATAAAAAAAAAAACAAGCATCCCTCTCTAGAAAATCCCCACTGTCTATAAAGAAAGAGAAAATCCTGCGTGTCTTACTTTCAGGCATCATCCCACAGTGTGCTGCACCCTCACCTGACCGCCAAGTCTCTTATTTTTAAAAGCCGCATTGTTGCCTCTGCTTTTCAGAAAATAGCATGTTTCTGGAAAGCCTCAATATGGGACGTCTCCAACGTCTCCTCTGTGGCCTTTTTTTTTTTTTTTTTAAAGGACCCGCAATCCTTTGGTTTTTTCCAGCATGACAGCAAGCCATCAGCTCCTATTAGGATTAGCGGCCTGACGTGTTTTCACACACTCCTACCCTTTAACTGCTCTCTGCCGACAGGCTCGGGCTCTGGCAGCGTGAAGATGGATAAAAAGAGCATGGTGAGAGCGCCGCCGCCGCTGCTGCCAGCACAATACACTGCCTGAAATGCCAGGTGAAGCCACGTTGGCTTTTTGGAGCATTGCGGAGAGAGGGGGGAGGAGTGGGAGTAAGGACACATGACTTTTGCATTTATGCCATTTGCTGTGCAACAAAGCGTTTCTTCAGAAAACCACTGCTCCCAGCACCCCCTCCTCTACAGCTCCCTATGGAGCCACTGAGCTCCATGGTGCACTGGTGGCACATTTAACCACAGACGCAGGCACTTGATAAGATGGTTCCTCTCTGCCTCCCTTCCTCATTTGCTCTCTGATTCAACCCTGTACCCTGCAATCATCTCTCTTATCAAAGGTGAAAATAACAGGTCTCTTTCAGACTCTGCGTTCCTCTTCCCCTTCCCAGCTTTATTACTGTTCTTTACCTTTTCGTTCTTTTTAGACAAATCGTTCTCACTGGTTCAACAACAGCAGGGAGTCCTTTTTTTTTATAGAATTGAGAGAGGTGGGGGGGGGGGGATTCATCAACCTGATGCGACAAGAAGCCAAATAAGAGGAAAGCTTGCCACTGTTGACGAGTTACAGCGAGGATAGTAACTGAGTTATTATTTCCTTGCAATTTTCTATCAGTCCATTTTCCCCACAGTCACAATTATCACTGTTTCAGTCCAGTGTATGTGGTAATTTAACAAAGAACGATAGATAAATGTGTGAGAATTGCATATAGCACACATATCACAGCTCAGAACTATATACCGTAAATGAACATGATCATTATAAATTCCCTTCATCCTCCTCCTCCTTTTTCTGTTTGTATTTATTGAGCAGTCACCTTGGAAAGCAGTTTGACATAGTTTGTATTCTACAGAGCAATCGTCTGTTAAAATAGTCTCTCGTAGACGCCACATTTGGTATGCCTGAGGAAGAGCGCACGCGGAACAGAGCAACAGAGCCAGTATTTCCTCCTTCTCGCAGTCCACACGTCCGCTCCCATTTCTTTGTTACAAAGCTGTTTGAATTTTTGTGCACCCTCCCTCGGGTGAGGTGGAACGAACGGCGGAGGAGCGCGAATGAGAATAGGAAATCACAAGATGAGGGCGCAGTAGTAAGTAGAAAGCTTGATGTCTTACAACCCACGGAGCGCTGAAACTTGAAACACCCAACCAATACAGAATTACTCAACCCAGCAAAAGACACATTACCAGAAAAGAATAAAAAAAAAATCACCCTGCAACCCAGTGATGGTCGAAGCACTTTTTTTCTCATACAAACATTGACAGAAGCTGTGTACAGCCAGGCAGCGAGAACACAAAGTGTCCACTATATAGTGAAAATCCAGACTCTGTATTTTAAGGGCTACTCAGTATGATCCCACTCATCTTCACTGTCTTCCCATGTAACAGCGCTGTGTGGGATGTGTGCAGGAGTCCCTCCTTTCTTTACAAAGATTTAATTCATTAGCAATTTGCTAAAAAATACACTTCATGTGGCATTGATTTGCTCAGGTATAAAAACAAAAACTAGCCAAAACATTTTCATTTCACATTTCAGGTCTTCAGCTGACACACAGCAGGCCACAATGACTGTTAGAAAATAGAGGAAATTTGGGGTTTTACAGGCTGTGACTGAAACAGATTTTTCCAACAGTGAAGCTAAGCTCCATCATGATGAGTAGCCCGGGGAGAGAGTGACGCTCTGAAGCCTTTAACCTGACTGGCAGGTTTGATAACATCTGCTCCTGCAAAATTGTCATCCAAGGTAGAGGGAGCGCAGAGTGACAGGCTCTTTTCACAGGGACACTTCCATCTGTCTGTTAGGCCACCATGTTGATTGACGGAGCTCATCATCCAGTAAATACAACACCTTCTCTGTCAGTTGTCAGCGAGTGAGGGTTGTGGAGCGAGTCTCTCTGTCAGTCAGCCTCTCGCTGTTTTCCCACCTCGGGCGCCGCTAAGCGTCTAATAATTGATTGTGTCCGGACGGCCCTTAATCAGGATTCAATCAGTTCGGATGCGTGCGTCTGAGCTCAGAGGTCGCTGGCCTCGGCCCGCTCGTACAGCGCCCGCAGCTTCTCAAAGCGAGGCCCCCACTCCCCGAGCGTCTCCTCCCTCCTCCCCTCCCCTGCCCCCTCTGCGCCGCTCCCCCCCTCCAGCCCCGCTGAGCTGAAGGAGCTGAGGGAGCCGGCGGGCGAGCCCCCTCCTTCGGTGGAGAAGACCTGCAGGGAGTCGAAAGGCCCCGTGTCCGGATGCTGGTCTGCGTCACGGATAATCTCGCACAGGTAGCGGGCCAGGTCCTGGCTGGAGAAGGACAGGGAGCGACGCGCCAGCTGGGAGGGTCGAGCCTGGCCCTGCGCTGGGAGTCTGGTGGGGGGGACGTCCCTCCGGAGGCTGGTGGTGGTGGTGGTAGAGGAGGTGGAGGCGGCCGAGGGAGGCAGGGTGGTGGAGCTGGCCGTCCGGCTGAGGGGGTCCAGCGGCTGCGTGGAGGGCGGGGCCGGAGGTGCCTGGTGGAGGAGGTGATGGTGGTGGTGGTGGGGAGGAGGAGGGTGGTGCAGCGCTCTGGAGCGGCAGTACTGGACCGACTGGGCCGGGCTCGGCTGGAGGGACTTCTGCAGCTCCGCCATGTCGTAGGCGTTCTGGATGCACACACGTGAACATGTGCATTCACACACACACACACACACAGAAGAGCAAAAGTCCCGGTTAGCACAGAAGTTGTTAAGAAGGAGAGATGAGAGCAAACAGAGGAACGAGCGGAGTGAAAGACTGAATGTTTGGAGGAGAGAGATGAGGCAGAAAAAAGATGAAATGTGACAGAGGAGGAGCAGAAAAATGAAAAGAGAGTAGAAAAACAATCAGCTCTCCCCATTACGTTTCCTGTGAATGTTCCACCTATTTAAGTTTCCAATCTATCTCCATTTACTGTCTCAGAGAAGTCTTTCTAATACTGTGTATCAGTGTGAGTCTGAGCGTGTGTGAGGCCAAGAAGATAAAAATACGAGTGAAGGTGATTCAGAAAGGAGATGAATGGCATCTCTCTCTTTCTATCCGTCTCTTATGCGCACCGGTGCGTTGGGGTTTAGGCGCCGCCGTTACTTTCACATACGCTGTAACAGCCGATCGTTTCAGCACCAGTGTGATTCCACCAAAACTGTAACCACGGCAGCAGAGATGAATAAAAGGAGGGATGGAGGAGGAGGAGGAGGAAGACACACACACGGAGGAGGTGTGGGACGCTTTGTAAAACTGATTATGTGATGAGTGGAAAGTGCTCTTTCTATTCCTCCAGAGAGCTTTCAAACAAGACTCTTGAGAATTAACTGCAGCATCTGCTCTGCTATAGGGAATCTGGCCTGTGTGTGTGTGTGTGTGTGTGTGTGTGTGTGTGTGTGTGTGTGTGTGGTTTGTATGTGTCTGGCTGCAGGTGATTAACAGTACAGAGGACCTTGGC